>BSBK01000055.1:0-487195 GCA_027943335.1 Chamaecyparis obtusa
TACACACACACACACACATACATATACATATATATACACATACACACACACACACACATATATATACACATACATACATACATATATATATATATGTGTGTGTGTGTGTGTGTGTGTGTCTATATATATATACATATATATATGTATATGTATATATATATTATATATATATATACATATACATATACATATGTATATGTATAGATATACATATACATATACATATGTAGATGTATATATATACATATACATATGTATATGTATATGTATATGTATATATATACATATACATATGTATATGTATATGTATATATATACATATACATATACATATACATACATACATACATACATATATATATATATTATATATATATATACATATATATATATATATACATATACATATATATATATGTATATATATATATATATATGTATATATATATATATATGTATATATATATATATATGTATATATATATATATATATATATATATTATATATATATATATATATATATATATATATATATATAGACACACACATACATATATATATATGTGTGTGTGTGTTTATGACTTAGGATTTAGAGACTAGTCTAGGGTTTAGGGCTTAGGGTTGAGGCCAAGGTTTAGGCCTTTGAATGTATATATGAATAGTGTGAGAGGGGGAGAGATGGAAATGGGGTTTAGGGTTTAGAGAGAGAGTAATAGGGGTGAGGGTTTATAGGTAAATGTTTAGAGTTTGAGAGTGAAATAGAGAGTAATAGAGAAATGATATGTTTCTTAAATGCATAACATATGGTGTACATCGTATATGGTTTATGCCATATAGGGTGCATTTCATATACGGTATGCACTATGCTGGTGCAAAGGCATCCTTTTTGCATCCCATATAACACACACAAAATAAAGTGTGCACCATATAGGTTTGGTATGCCCCAACATTAGCCTTGAATACACTAAACCATAAGGTATTCACCATATAGCATATGGTGCATGCCATATAGTTTTGTAGACCAAATAATTTGAGTGGCAACTTTTTCGTTCCCAATCTTTGTGCACTTTTCCAATCAAAAGAATTTATTAGAGGATTAGAGTTGGAATTATAATTTTTTGATAGTGAGATATACTGATTAGTTTATAAGATTATAATGTAAACTAATAATTATCTTCCCATATAGATATATTAATATGTTAAATTAACTCCTATATCATTGTTATATGGTGCAGGACCACACCTAGGCTAACCTCGATGTTAGAGTTATTTTGGCTTGTACATGACTCTAGCCAAGTCAAGAAGAGTAGTGTAGCTTGTTTTTAGACATTAGAAGGTCATGGAAATCTGGGCTAAGTGAATTAGTCATTAGGACTAAGGTCACACAAATAGCCAATGTTAGTAGTCTTTAAATTATTACTATTAATAGTTTGAGATAGAGTGTCTAATGTCTATTAAGCACATTATGATGTTGTAAAGATTCCATAGGGTCATAAATGGTCTTGGATCCTCGAAATATAGGAGGTTAGTATTCCTAAGAAATAGGATAATGCAATAAAGGAAAGATGACAACATTTGCAATAATTGCAAATGTTGCATGCAACTCAGTTATTCTTGGATTCCCTTGAGAATAGGAGGTGGGAGATCGGCTAATAGGCCTTAGAATGGTGGAAATGGCATCTTATGTTTGGTAAGGCTTGAATCTCGATGATAGTCATGTAATTGTAATAGTTTGAGTTTGATAATAGAGCTCTGAAACACTGTTTCTAGGCATATCCTGAGCTTTTGTGATAACAGTCATATCTAATGGATTGAAAGTGAAAAAAAAAAGAGTGATTGTTTAGTGTTCTTTAGGATATTTGAAGACATTTTCATTTAGGAATCAATTTTTTTTTAGTAGTTATATTGTGTCAGTTAAATTGATTTTGTTTTAGAGTTCTCACTGGTCCTGTTCTGACTAGTCAGTGCTTTCATGGCTCCCCCATGAAACCTAGCCATGAGAAACACCTCAGGATGGATGGAAATGTTAGGGGAGTCATTAGTGTAAATATGTTTAGGATTAGGAGTCATGGAGATATGGAAAGCTATTTTTACTAATAATCCCTAGGCAAGCTGACAGTGCCCAGTTAGAGGCTTATATTGTGAAGAAGAGAAGATTTGTTGCAGGGTAGAAGGGTACTATATGGAACAAGTATAATTTTTAGAAGGTGTTCATCATATCTCAACATAATATGAAGGTTGGGTTCATATCAATCACTTAGATTAAGTTTTGAGTAAGATTTCTACTAGGATACAATCAGACCTAAAATGTAGGTCAATTAGTCCTCTTTGTCCTAGTTTGTAGGAAGGTGGTGTACAAAGGCTACTAGGAGCTAAAACATGTAGAATATTTAATAAGAGCCAAAAGGGTATCCAAATCCCCAATTGGTTTTGCAAGTTGTTTGAATAATTTTGAAAAGAAAGGATAAAAGCCTCTGCAAAAGGCAATAAGGATTAAGTCTATTTTAAGGTCTCCAAATGATGAATCATTGAACCCGGTAAGGATATGATTGAAGATTATTGTAAAATGGATCAAATGGACAAATTTATGAAAGTTTTCATAAGGATGGACACCCCTGCAATGAAGAATGAAGTTTGTGAAGGATTGGCACTTAGAGCTTTCTAAGTGAAGGTGAAGGATTGTACTATCTAAAGGTGTTAGTCTTTCAAGGTTAAGCACAAAGGCTAAGAACTCTTAGAGAAGAGTTAGGATTGGAATTAGTTAATCATCTAAGCCAATCAGGACCTAGAGGAGACTAGGTTCCTAGAAGAGACAAGCTAGGTCTCTTAGTTGCAGTGCAAGCAAGCCTTGGAACACTCACATCATATTGGTATCAGAGCTTGAATTGATCAGGCTTGTGGCGGATGTTGCAGCCTACTTAATCAGTGGGAGAGAATACACCAAGTGGATCAGTGGAAGATAAAACCATGGTGACTAACTCGGAGTTAGCCAAAAAGGTTGAGGAACAAGAAGAAGATAATCGATTGCTAAGAGAAAGGTTACTTCAAATGGAGCAACTCTTGGGTGAAGTCCAAGACAAAGTAGATAAGGCCAAAGATAAAATTGACCAAAAGGATGAAAAAGAATCAAGGAAGAAGGAATTAGAGTTGGAGGAGGAAGCACCAACACCCGACCTTGTTCTTCCTAAAGAGCCATTCTTAAAAGAACTAAAGGCATTGAGTGAAAAAGCTTTGGAAGGTGTGCCACTATTTAGTGGACAAATGGATCTAGATTTAGTTGTGGACTATATTGATAACATTGAGAACCATTTTGAGTGTGATGGTATCTCAAAGGCACAAAAATTTATGGTGGCCAAGTCTAGACTAAGAGGTTCAGCTCTTAGTTGGTGGAAGTTTGTGCAAACTAAGAGAGAAAAGGATGGAAAAGGTCCTATAGTTACTTGGAAGGGAATGTCAAACAAACTAAAGCAGACCTACCTTCCTAATGACTATGAAGTTCAAATGCATAGAAGGAGACACAATCTAAGAAAAAAATATCTAGATGTCCAAGCCTACACTGAGGAGTTTCAAAAGCTATGTTTGAGATCAAAGGTAGTAGAAGAGGAAAGCATCAAGCTTGCAAGGTACTTGAATGTCCTCAAATGGTCTATTCAAGGAGAGATGAGTCTACTAAACTTCAAAACCATTTGCCAATGCTATCAAATGGCCTTGAAGATAGAAGAGAAAAGAAAAAGGAAACAAGAAACCTCCAAAGTTTAAGGTAAAGGAAAGGATAGTAGAGGGAAAAGAGGTGGTTATGGTGAGAGAAGTTCTGAAATAAGGACTCAAGGAGACATAAAATTTAGTGAGCAGCAAGAAGGAACCTCTAGTAGAGGTGGTAGAGGAAGGAGTTCTAAATCTAGCTCTAGAGGAAGAAGTGGCGGACAAGGAGGAAGAGGCAACTATTTTTACAATATGAAGTGTTACCATTGCAATCAAATGGGGCACCTTCCCTATAGATGTCTAGAGAAAGGTAGTTCTTCACAAGGAGGTGACAAGAGAGCTAACCTAGTCCAAGATGAGTCTAATGTAGAAGAGAAGCATGCTGAAGTACCATTGAATTCAGAGGAAGGAGAGAATCTTATGATGAGGATAACTTTGATCAAGGAGTCGGTGAAGGAAGAGCCAAGCCAAAGTAGGTCTTTGTTTAGGATAAAGTGCAAAATGATGGGGAAAGTATGTAGGGTCATCATTGACTCAAGCTCTACTAAAAATATTGTGTCAGAGGAAGCAGTCAGCAAGCTAAAGTTGACAAGGATACCCCACACCAATCCTTACAGGGTCACTTGGCTCAATAAAGGCCAACATGTGTTAGTGAATGAACAAGCATGGGTGGAGTTCTCCATTGGATGGTACAAAGACAAAGTTTTGTGTGATGTGTTACCTATGGATGCATGCCATTCTCTCCTTGGTAGACCATGGTAGTTTGACCACCAAGCCATACATGATGGAGGAAAGAATTCTTATTCTTTCAAGAAGGAGAATGTGACCTTCAAAATACAGTCATTATTGGAGGATGTTGAGGTGAAGATAGCAGGTCCAAATGTACTTATGGGGGGTTAAAAAGAGTTCTTACAATCCATGGAAGAGAGTGAAGGAGTTGGCTTTGCATTGGTACTAAGACCAAAGGAGTTAGATGAAGGCAAGGTGGATAAAAAGATAGAGTTACCAAAGGAAATTCAAAGTATGCTGCAGTCTTACCAAGGTATAGTTAGTGATGGAAAACCATCAGCATTGCCCCCTAAAAGAGCCATAAGTCATAGCATAGACCTTATCCCAGGAGCTACCCTTCCCAATAAGGCAGCTTACAAGATGAACCCTTAACAAAATGAGGAAATAGCAAGACAAATACAAGAACTCCTAAACAAAGGCCTAATTAGAAAGAGCATTAGTCCATGTTTCATACCCACTGTACTTGCACCTAAGAAAGGAGGAACTTGGATGCTTTGTACTGATTGAAGGGCTATCAATAGGATAGCTATAAGTTATAGGTTTCCTATCCCTAGGATTTAAGACTTAATGGATTGTATAGGTGAAGCCAAGTACTATAGTAAGATAGACTTGAAGAGTGGCTATCACCAAATAAGAATACATGAAGGAGATGACTGGAAGAAAGCCTTCAAGACCAATGAAGGGATTTATGAATGGCTTGTGATGCCATTTGGATTATCCAATGCCCCCTCCACTTTCATGAGGCTCATGAATGAAGTTCTCAAAGACTACATAGGCAAGTTTGTAGTAGTATATCTAGATGATATACTGATTTTTAGCAAGAAAAGGAGTGAGCACCTAGAACATCTTGAGATTGTTTTCAAGAAGCTACATGAGGAGAAGTTGATGATCAACTTGGAGAAGTGTGAGTTCATCAAAATAGAGCTAGTGTACCTTGGATTTGTTCTATCACATGGAAATCTGAAAGTGGATAAGATAAAAGTGGAGGCTTGTTAGAAAGTAAAGACCACCAAGATAACTGAGAGGGGGGGGTGAATCAATTATCTGATATTTAAACCATTTATCAACATTAACTTCAATATCAACTTCAATAGATTTAAACCATATAATTATTGCAGTAACCAACCATAGAAAGATAATCATACACAATGACACAATAACACAAGATATGTTAAGTAGGGAACCTCTTGATCAAAGAGTAAACCCCGGTAAGAATGATGCCAACAAAATGATGCACTAATATGAAAGTTCCTTGTTAGAGGATGGACCCTGTTAGGAGTCTTATGAAATACATTCAATACATATGAATCTCTATTAGGAGATTTTGAATCCCTGTTAAAAGATTCTAACCCTATTATGAGTTATGGAAGACAGAAGGACCCACTGCCCAAACAGCTTCAAGGCAAGATCTCTGAACTCACTGTCCAACAAATCTTAGGATTATTCAATAGAATAATATGAAATATGTTACCTCCTTTACACTATGCCAAAATCATACTCTCTGCTACACAAGATCACAAATCCAGATCTTTGTACTTCGCAAGTCTTCCTTCATCACTGAATTAGCTCTTTTCTTCACTTCATGCATACATTCGCATCACAACTTTCACAACTTCATGTCACTACTATTAAAATACACAAATAAAAAGGAAAAAATTCCTTCCTTTATACCGCACTCAAATAGTTACAAATGAGTCAACATGCAAATACAAAATAATAATTTCAACATGCTACATCAAAATTACATAAAACTGTCAGCTTCCAGATACAATAACTTTCCAATCGTGTGACCTAGAAGTTTTCACTGTGAAACACATCACCAAAAATGAGTCTCAAACTTCCCTTTAATTGTGCAGAATCAGATTTCATCCCGGTTAGGAGATATCCTCTGATTACCAAAAACTGCTACACAGGAAAACTGCCAGAATACTGCTTCCACCAAAATGCTTATAACTTTCATGAATAAATGAATTTTTTTTGGTGCTCTTAACCATAGGCTAATAACACAAAAAAAAACATACCATCAACTGCACATAACTCAATCTACAATATAACATGTGTGCAAAACAAAATTGTGCCTGCTTTTCTACTAAATTCCAGAATATAGTTTTGACATCAATGACAATCATGGTCATGAATGCAACAACCACTAATATAGAATGACTGCCAAAGGCTTCAGAATTCATTCCTAACAATCTCCCCCATTGGCATTGATGGAAACATAGATGAAAAATATCCAATGTTCCAAAAATCCAATCACTACTGCTCAACTGCACTGCTGCTCATCATCAATCAAATCTTGCTTCATTATCCTATTCAATCTCTCCAATAAATGTAGTTCCTCAATGTTTTTCATGATTCTCTCCCTCATTGACATCAATGACAAAAATTCTATCACTACGTC
The DNA here is from genome assembly GCA_027943335.1 of Chamaecyparis obtusa. NCBI lineage: Eukaryota > Viridiplantae > Streptophyta > Pinopsida > Cupressales > Cupressaceae > Chamaecyparis > Chamaecyparis obtusa. Next base: position 6,897 of record BSBK01000055.1, read on the forward strand.
AAACAATAGGTCAATGTCAAAAGACACTATTCAGAAAATACATTCACAAGAGTCCTCAATGACTCAGCTCAGATACACATACTCCCCCATAGAGGAAGTACCAACATCCAATCCAGAAAATAAATAGGGTCATAAACCACTGGATGGAGGCAACCAACTTCATCATTACTCAAAAGTAGGTTGGGGCATAACCCCAAGCATACCTCTCAAATACTCAAATGTATCCTTAGGCAAAGGCTTAGTAATAAATATATCTGCTATCTGCTCCTTTGTGCTTATGTACTCTAGTCTGACTTTTTTATCTACAACTTTGTCTCTTACAACATGATACTTGATCTCTATATGCTTTGTTTTAGAATGTAAAATTGAATTCTTAGACATACTAACTGTACTTGTATTGTCACAATATATGACAATAGGCTCATCAAACTTGATTCCAATGTCCATCAACATCTACTTCATCCAAATTATCTGATTACAATTGTTTGTTGCTGCTACATATTCTGCTTCTACTATACTCTGTGAGATACAATTCTTCTTTTTGCTCAGCCAAGAAACTAATCTTCCTCCAAGAAAAAAGGCTCCACCACTAGTGCTTTTCTTGTCATCAACGCTACCTCCCCAATCAGCATCAATATATGCACATAGGGTAAAATCGTTAGAATTTTCACACCACAGTCCATAGTCCATTGTGCCTCTAAGATATCTCAATATCCTTTTTACTGCTGCATAATGTGACTCTCTAGGTTCAGCTTGAAATATTGCTACCATTCCAACTGAATGTTGTATATCCAGTCTAGTGTGTGTCAAATACTGCAATCCACCAATCATAGATCTGTATTTCTTTTGCTCAACTTCTGGTGTCTCATCTTTACTAGATAGTTTATGTCCTATAACCATAGGTGTTCCAACTGGTTTACAATTCTCCATACCGAATCTTTTCAAAAAATCATTCAAGTACTTTGTCTGACTTATAAAGATACCATCTTTGTTTTGTGTTATTTGTAATCCCAAAAAATATTTCATTTCTCCAATCATACTCATTTCAAATTCTATCTTCATTTCATCAGCAAATTTGTCACTAGCTTCATCTTCTCCTCCAAAAATAATGTCATCAACAAAAATAACCAAAACTAACAATCCATTCTCAATTTCTTTTGTGTATAAGTTACTATCAGTTGTTCCTTTTGTAAATCCCAATTTTAACAAATACTTATCTAGTCTAGCATACCAAGTTCTAGGTGCTTTCTTTAGTCCATACAATGCTTTCTTTAGTTTACATACCATGTCTCCTTCTTGAGTCAAAGGAAAACCTTCAGGCTGCTCAATGTAGACTTCTTCTTCTAATTCACCATTCAGAAATGCTGACTTCACATCCATCTGATACACTTTGAATTTCTTAAATGCTGCATAAGCCAAAAATATTCTTACTACTTCAAGTCTTGCCACAGGGGCAAAAGTCTCTTCATAGTCAATTCCTTCTTGCTGTGAGTATCCCTTACATACCAATCTTGCTTTGTTTCTAATTACTTCTCCTTGTTCATTCATCTTGTTCCCGAATACCCATTTAGTTCCAATCACATTTTTGTCTTTAGGTCTAGGGACCAATTCCCATGTCTTGTTCTTTTCAATATGATCCAATTCTTCTTTCATAGCTTTAATCCAATGTTCATCTTCACAAGCTTCATAAGTAGACTTAGGTTCAATTTGAGAAATAAAACATAAATGTACCTTCTTTCTAGTCACAACTCCTCTATCCAAACTTCCAATAACTTGCTCAACAGGATGATGTCTTGATATATACCTATTAGGTGTCATAGTCACTGATCTTTCTTCAACTATAGATTCTTCTCTGTTTTCTTCAGCATGACTTTCATTCAACAATTCACTGTCAGTCTCAAAAAATTGTTCAGTAATTTCAATGATAGGATAAGGTTAGTTCCTTCATCAGATTCATAATCAAGCATTTTTTCTTAAATTTTAAACTTCTCATCAACTTTTACATTTTCACTTTCAACAATAGTTTTAGTTCTCTTATTGTAACATCTATATGCTTTTCTTTTCAAAGAATATCCAAGAAAAATTCCTTCATCACTTCTAGGATCAAACTTTCCTATATCATCATCTCTCTTAATATAACATTTTCTTCCAAAAATTCTAAAATACTTAACTGAGGGTGCATGTCCAAACCACAATTCATAAGGTGTCTTGTCTATGTCTGCTCTGATTTGTACTCTGTTCATTGTATATACTATTGTACTCACTGCTTCTCTCCAAAATGTCTTTGCCAAATCACCTTCAAATAACATAGCTCTAGCTACTTCAGTCATTGATCTGTTCCTTCTTTCTGCAATACCATTTTGTTCAGGTGTTCTAGGGGCTGATAACTATCTCTTAATACCATTTGCTTCACAAAAAGTGTTAAACTCTTTAGATGTAAATTCTCCACCTCTATCTGATCTCAAACATTTAATCCTCATTCCTGATTTATTCTCAACTTTATTCTTCATGACCTTAAACTTATCAAATACTTCAGATTTTTCTTTCAAAAATGCAATCCACATCATTCTTGTAAAATCATCAACAAGAATCATAAAATACCTTTCTCCATATAATCCTCTAGTCCTAGTAGGACTGCTCAAGTCTATATGAACAATCTCCAACTTTTCTGTAGATGTGAACTTCTTGCTAGGAAATGAACTCCTTTTCAGCTTAGCCATCACACATTCCTTGCGAATCATGTTAGTAGGCTTCATAATCTTAGGTAAGTCTCTTACTGCAAGTGTAGAGCTTACTTTCACAATATTATCAAAGCTTATATGACAAAACCTTCTATGCCATAACCAACTGTCATCAATCTTAGTCATCAAGCATGTCATCTCAGTAGGGTTCAACTGAAATACATTACCTCTGGTTCTAGATCCAGTTCCAATTAGATTTCCATCTTTATCCTTAATCACACAAGTTTTCTCAGTAAACCAAACTTGATATCCCTTATCCACTAACTGTCCAACACTCAAAAGATTATGTTTCAATCCATCAACAAAGTATACATCATCAGTATTAGTCTTTCCATCAAGAGTAATAGATCCTATACCTTTAATCAAACAAGGTGCATTGTTACCAACTCTAACAACTCCTCCATCATAATTGTTAAACTTTATGAATTTTCCTTTATCACCGGTCATATGATGTGAACAACCACTGTCTATAATCCAGTCAGCTTTCTTTTCAACTTGGGAAACTAAGGCTTTTTCTTCTTTAATATCAGATTCATAATTTTCTTCCTTAATTGCTACAAATCCTATGTCATCAAAGTTATCATTATCACTGTCACTCAAATGTCTTTCAAGTCCTACTTCAATTTCTTCATCATTTGCATAATAACATTCTTTAGATCTTCTAGGCTTAAAAATTTTTGTATACTTCTTAACTCTCTTAGGACACTTAGACGCAAAATGACCATATTCTTGACATGTCCAACATTTAAAGATTTTCTTACCATCTGGTTCTATTTTCACAAGCAAGGCAATACCTTCTTCAATGTTCTTATCTTCATCAGACTTGGATCTACTACTACTGGCATAATCTTCATTCACACTTGTACTTCTAGACAAAGTAGGTCTGATGCTAAGAGCACTGAATGCTGTCTCCACTCTAGCTAGTTCTCCTGATAATCTCAAATTCATCTCTAATGCTTCCAATCTTCCAAGAAGAGTCTCTCTTGAAAATTTTGGTGTACAAGGTATCACTTGTTCAATCATTTGTGTAGTCTACCTGAATACCAGTGTCAATGTTCTCAAAATCTTCCATATTACTTCATTCTCTGTCTTTTCACCTCCACAAGACATTATTCCTGCAACAATTTCTAACATCCTACCAATATAGCTTCTAACAGATTCATCTTCCATCATTCTTATGTCTTCAAATGCACAAATCCAATTATGTAACCTAGCTTTCTTTGCATGTTCATTACCTTCAAAAGTAGAATGTAAAGCTTTCCAAATATCATGAGATTTAGTTAAACCTTTTACCTGACTGTATTCATTCTCTGGAAGTGTTGATAAAAGTGCTTCTCTTCGAAGTATGTTACACATAAATAGATCTACCTCATCTTTAGAACTTGTTTCAAGATTGTCTTCTTAAATTATAGTCCTTTCATTCTTTGTAATCAGCCAATAACCTGGTCCTAAACACAAGAGATGTGTCTTCATCTTTTCTTTCTAGCTGTCAAAATTTACTCCATCAAACTTAGGGCTTTCTTTCCTGAAATTCTCCATAGATCTCCTTAAGTTGTTAAGCTTCTCTTTCAAGGACCTGCCGCTCTGATACCAATTGTTAGAAAGTAAAGACCACCAAGATAATGTTGGAAATTTGGCTAATGTGGATGCATAGATGTTGTCATTATGGCAACATATGATCTCTATTGAGAGCGTAGAATCTAGAATGCAAGTATGGCAAGTTGAAGGAGGAAATTGTCTAAGTATGGATATAGTGATCCTGACAGAGCACCCGATGAAGATTTAGTTGGCAATGTCCACTGGAGCAATATTTTTGTTTGCGTAGTTAACTAAAGCTTCTACAAAGTATGAGGATACCTTATCTCAGTGCGCATAAAGTTTGGAGCAGTACGGAAAAAGTTATTCAAAGTTTACTGAAGACAGTTTTTGCAGACAGAACAGCTTTGGAGACAGTATTAGCGAAAGAGTTAAGGGATTATTTTTGCTTGTCAAAATAATGACTTAACATTATGAAGGGATGACATCCTAGATGTTTACTCTTGGATAAAAATTTTGGAAGCCGACCATGTGAAGTTATTAGCTCTAATAACTCATATATTAGGCATACTTGAAATGTAATGAAAATATATGTGATGTGTAAAAAGAAAGAAAAGATAACTTGCAATAGTTGTATATTGTGATAGCAGCAAAGGCTATTGATGTGAAGTTGTAAGCAGTACCATATTATAGTTAGAAACATTTTTGTATTACCTGTTTGGGCAGTGAGCTCAGCTGGTGATCAAGTTTTGTAATCTAACTCCTACAGGGTTAAGGCTTCTAATAAGGCCTAAAGTCCTTTAACCAGGACAGATCTACTATATATTGTAAATTGACCCCTAACAGGGTCCAATATCCCTAACAAGATACTTTTGATTAGTGATCCCTTTGGGTACCATCCCCACTGGGGTTTTCCCTTGGCCAGGGTTTCCTCGAGAACATATCATGTGTTATGAGTTCTTTCTATTTACTGCTATGTTTGTTAATCAGCTTGATAATCTTTGTATGCACTAAAGTAATCTGTTATATCCATAAGTGGGCAAAGGAAAAAGTTTGTGAAATACTGATTCACCCCCCCCCCTCAGTATTTCCTATTTCTAACAATTGGTATTAGAGCACAGTTACTTAGAGAAGGAACATTTAGGGAAAGCTTAGCAGCTTGAGTAAGATCTCTATGGATATGGATCAACTTCAGAAGAATCTTGAAGAAGCTCTTGAATAGATTGATACACTTACTGATGAAAGAAACTCCTTAAGAAGAAAATATGAAGATGCAAAGAATGCTATTGACAAATTAAAAGGTAAGATTGAAGATCTGAAATTTGAAAAGAAATTTGATATGCTTGTTGAAGATTGTGATGAATTAGAAAAAGAAAATGAGATCCTTAAGCATGAACTGAAGATAGTAAATTTGAAGCTTAGTATGAAAGATGGAAATTTGAGATCTGATAATGAAAAATTGAAAATTGAGAATGAAGATCTGAGATCAAGACTTGAAAAGGAAATATCCAAATCTGAAAAAGTAAAAGTGTAGTATGTGGAACTTGAGAAGTATAATAAAATTGTGAAAGGTGAATTAACTCAATCTAAACAACAACTTGAAAGGCTATATTCAAATAGTGATAAGACTGGAAAACAAATTTCTTTTGAAGAACCATTCTTTGATAGGACTGGATTTGGATTTAGTATGTTTAAAACAATCCATGAAAGTAAGAAGCCAGATCTGAAGACATCTGAAAGTGTGGAGGAAATGAAGCTAGATGAGAACACATTGGAAGATCCACCTAAAGAAGAACCACCTAGAGAAAAAGAAGAATCAAAGCAAGAAGAATCAAAATAGGAAGAATCATCTAAAGGTATGCAAAGAGAATTCAAAGGTAGATGTTTTGCTTGTAATACTATTGGGCACATGAAGAGAGATTGCACAGGTAAGCAATTTAAACCTCTTAATGGACATTGTTATAATTGTCATAGTTTTGGACACAGAGCTAACGAATGTAGAAGACCTAAAGTAATTTTGAATAATTATGATAGAATGATTGGGAATACTAACAATGAAGATAAGAAATCTATTGAAGAAATGAATCAAAGAAAAGTGGTAGTATGTTTTAGATGCAACAAAGTAGGACATATTGCTAGAAATTGTAGGTCACAGATTAACTAGCAAGGACAAAGATTTGGAAAAAATGGAATCATTTGTCAGATATGCAACAAGTTTGGACACTTAGCAAGATTTTGCAGAATGAACAATGGAGGTTATGATCATAACCCTAACCCTAGGAACAATGCAAGAAGGAATGAAAATGTAGGAAACAAAGAGAAAGGTTGTTGTAGCAATAAAGATGAAGTAAAATTTGATAAAGGCACAGATCAAGGAGGTATATTCAGCACTAAAAGTAGTCAAGAAGGTAATGTAACTAATGGTAAGGATGAATCTTTACCTGACCCTTCTTTAAGTACTTAAATTATGTAAGTTTCTGTAGTTTAGGACTTAGGATTAGTGTAGATTAGGAATTTGAATGAGTTAAGTTTTGCGCAGTTAGATATAGGTTTTTTATGTTGTACTAATGCTATGGTTAAGTGTGCAAAAGAAAATATTATGTTTTGCAAGGTCGCAAAAAGTTTTATGGTTGCAGGTTTGCAGAATCAGCTTTTTGAGGTTTTAGCGGCAAAATGAATGAATGTGATGTTAGATCAAGTTAATGTGAAGTGTTATAAGGTCAAAATCAAAGTTATCATGATTACAAAGCAATTGAAAAGAGATTTGAAAGAAGAAAAAGTGAGTTGAGGATGATTTGAAGAAGTTTGGAAGTAGTTTGCAGCATCGATCATACCGAAACCCTAGATTTGAAAAGTTGAGGTATTTTTTGATCTTTAATCAGTTGATAAGATGGATATTTATATGGTTCATAATGTTAAGGATAAGAATAGACCTAAGATTAAGAAAGAACCAGTAGAACCAGCTGAAATTGATAACAGACTAGCACTATCATCCATACCAGATGGAGTATTGCACATTGAGAATGTTAAAGGATATTTAGGTTGCAAGTTTGAAACTTTGGGAGATGCAGATTTTAGTGATGATTACAGAAAATTGTATAATCAAGACATGTCAGTTAAACCAGCTTATGGGCACCTAGAGAACAATGAAATTATCAAATATTCCATTAAGTATGAATTTAATGATGAGGAATGTACCAAGATCATTTTAAGTAGAATCCACAATGGGAAATTCTGGATGGAGGATAGAGTTATTGATATAACTGCCAACCTAATTCATGATGTTATTGGATTATAAAAAGTTGGAGAGATTCCACTGAATGAAAAGAACATGAGAAAGATTGTTTTAGACAACACTAGATCTAGTTATAATGGTAGAGGAATTGCGATAAGTAAGATTAAGCAAGATGATGTTAGGTACCTTTGCAAGATCCTAACAACTAAATTATGTGGTAGTTCAAGGGAAGATGACATGGTTGCAAGAATGATTCATGTAGCTTATCTTATGTGTATTGAGAAGAAACAAGTAGACCTATGTGAAATTTTGAAAATTCAGTTATTTGAGAACTTAGAAAAGAGTAAGAAGGCTAAGTACACACAGTTTAGGTTTTCATCTCTAATAACCTATATGTTTTTCCATATTTTGAGAAGATTTCCTTACATAGTTGATTGGAGTGACAATGTGAACACAATGGAAAGAATAAACTCAGTCTACATGAAGCACCTTTTTGATAAAGTCAATGACAGTGTGAAGCTTGTATTGAAGACTTTTCAAAATATTGTTAAGAACAAATCAAGGATTCCTCAATCCTTAGTTGAAAAGAATAAAGATGACATTTGTTTTATGGTAGACACTGATTTCACCTACATTGAAGCAATTGAGCCTAGAATGGAATTCATAGACCCTCTTGGCTATGAAGTATCTGAAGCAAAAACAGTAGGATATTGGAATAGACTGTTAAAGTGTGAGTTGGATGGTCATGCAAATAGGTTTGGAACCTAAGAAGAGAATTTCAACTATGTAATAAGTTTGAGAGAAAAGAAGCAATCTAGTAGGAGAGTTGAATCTACTATGAAGAAAATACTGAAAGAATCAGGTATGTCAAGTCATGAGTTTGACATAGCTAAGAAGACTGCAGAAGCCTTGAAGCAAAGTGAAAATCTTGTAATCCCACCTGAGGCATCTAGTGCAGACCCTATTGATCCTATTGCAGTAAAGGTAAAAGTTGAAGTACCTGAAAAAGATGAAGGAGATAAATCTTTTTCTCCTATTCCTAGCAAAAGAGTAAAAGTGAGTGCAACAGGACTCGGCAAGAGATAGAAAGTGATTGTACCACCTGTACCTAGAAAGGTACCAGTAATTAAAGATGATGATGAAGTTTCAATCAAGAAGAAAACTTGGAAACCAAGAATTGAAAGAGTTAATGAAGATATATTGAAGAATGGAGACTTCACTAAGTTAAATAAATTCTATGATCTATATGGATCATTTGATAGATTGAATTTTGAAAATGCAATGATTACACATATGATTGTGATAGATAAGAAACTTAGCAGTATTCATGGTAAGATCCTAGAAGATTTGTATAACAAACTTGTGAATAGAAAATAGAGAGCACAAGAAGAGGACATAAAGATGAGAGAACATGTAATCAGACAGTTTTGTGAAGTTAAGGATGAATATCATTTGAAGAGATTCTTGAAGTCTCTTGGAACTTTATTGAGAACTAAGAGAAGAACAATCCTTATAATGGGAGGCAAAAAGGAGGAAGTACAGAAAGAGATAGAGCAAGCAGTAATGCAAGTTCTTGCAGATATAGTTGCAGGAAAGCATGTTGAATCAGACCCTCAGGAGAAGCAATCAGAGGAACCGCATGCAGAGGAAGTTGGTATTGAAGAAGTCCCATCTTCTTCACATATCAATATTGGCAAAGAATCAATGGACATTGAAGGAACCAAAGTGACACTAGAGTCAGATGATGCAGTATTTCATGATCTAGGAAACATTGTCGACAATTTGGCTTTAGAAGAGAAAGAGAAGATTACAAAATCAGAAAAGGATACAGAGGCAGTGGAAGCACCAGCAGTATTAGAATCAGTTCCAGCAGAACAGACAGTTAAAGGTAAACAAATTTTGACAGAGGTCACTACCCCTAGTGCACCTGACAGTAAGAAGAGACAAATTGGTACAATTTTTGAAGACCTTGTAGAAGAAGTTGAAGATGATGATCAGCTTGAGTTCATCACATCTCTTAATAAAATTATTGGAAAGAATAAGAAGGTGAAGGACCTCAAAGGAAAAGTTAGAGTTTTGACAGAGAAACTTGAGAGTGTGATCAGCACTAAAGTATTTGAATCGGATCCACTTGAGAAAGCTAAAAAAGAAATAAACTCTTTTGACTCTGAATTTTCTAACTTAAAGGATATTGCTAGAATAAAAGTTCAGGAAGACTTTGAAGCAGAAATGCAACAAAATTTAAGTGTAAATATTCGAAATGATATTGGTAATTTGGATGTATGCATAAAGAATTTGAGGAAACATTTTGAGACTGGAAAGAGTTTGTATATACAATGCACAAAATCAGAAATCCTAATAGCTGAAGAAGATAAGAAGATCAGAGAGAAGATAGATGCAATTACAGCTGAAACAAACACCTTGTCAAGCCCAAATGTAAAGATAAGTTCTGTAGAGAAGAACATAAGGATGTTAAATGATGAAATCAGAATGTTAGCAGAGGAGAAGAATAGAAAGATGCTCAGGATTAACATCTTGAGAGAGCATATCTCAATCAAGACCTCAATTGTTGAAGACCAAATTAAGCAGTGTCTTTCAGCAAAGACATCTTTTCAGAAGTTTAGCTTTAATTCCCTGCAAGCTTGTCAAACGGTAGCATACGGATTGAGTACTCTACTCAATGTTGCTGAATCCATTAGGAAGATATGGGAGAAAGATTTTGAATCATGGAAGTTAGAGTTTGGCGACTGTGTTGCAAGCCTACCGGCTTTGCAATAGCTGATAACAAGGTATAAAGTTTTTTTTTGAAATTTTTTGTACACCCTATCTTTGTCATTGTTGTCAAAGGGGGAGAGATAGCAGAAAATTGAATATATGTTGAGGAAGGATACTCATAGGGGGAGCTATTCTATGGAGTACAATATTGTATATGTGTTGTATAACTTTTGGCCACAATTTTGTGTAAATACTTTGAAGTTTTGTTTGCACACTTAGCCAATTTTCCCATATGTTGCCACCAATGACAAAGGGGGAGATTGTTGGCAATTTGGCTAATCTGGATGCATAGATGTTGTCATTATGGAAACATATGATCTCTATTGAGAGTGCAGAATCTGGAGTGCAAGTATGGCAAGTTGAAGGAAGAAATTGTCTAAGTATGGATACAGCGATCCTGACAGAGCACCTGATGAAGATTTAGTTGGAGACGTCCACTGGAGCAATATTTTTGTTTGCATAGTTAACTGAAGCTTCTAAAGAGTATGAGGATACCCCATCTCAGTGCACATAAATTTCGAAGCAGTATGGACAAAGTTATTCGAAGTTTACCAAAGACAATTTTTGTAGATAGAACAGTTTTGGAGACAGTATTAGCGAAAGAGTTAAGGGATTATTTTTTCTTGTCAAAATAATGACTTAACATTATGAAGGGATGACATCCTAGATGTTTACTCTTGGATAAAGATTTTGGAAGCCGACCATGTAAAGTTATTATCTCTAATAACTCATATATTAGGCATACTTGAAATGTAATGAAAATATATGTGATGTGTAAAAAGAAAGAAAAGATAACTTGCGATAGTTGTATATTGTGATAGCAGAAAAGGCTATTGATGTGAAGTTGTAAGCAGTACCATATTACAGTCAGAAACATTTTTGTATTACCTATTTGGGCAGTGAGCTCAGTTGGTGATCAAGTTTTGTAATCTAACTCCTAACAGGGTTAAGGCTTCTAACAAGGCCTAAAGTCCTTTAACCAGGATAGATCTACTATATATTGTAAATTGACTCCTAAAAGGGTCCAATATCCCTAACAAGATACTTGTGATTAGTGATCTTTGTGGGTACCATCCCCACCAGTGTTTTCCCTTGGCCAGGGTTTCCTCGAGAACATATCATGTGTTATGAGTTCTTTCTATTTACTGCTATGTTTGTTAATCAGCTTGATAATCTTTGTATGCACTAAAGTAATCTATTATATCCATAAGTGTGCAAAAGAAAAAGTTTGTGAAATACTAATTCACCCCCCCCTCTCAGTATTTCCTATTTCTAACAGATAACTGAGAGGGGGGGGAGTGAATCAGTTATCTAATATTTAAACTATTTATCAACATTAACTTCAATATCAACTTCAACAACTTTAAACCATATAATTAATGCAGTAACCAACCATAGAAAGATAATCATACACAATGACACAATAAAACAAGATATGTTAACTAGGGAACCTCTTGATCAAAGAGTAAACCCCGGTGGGAATGATGCCCACAAAATGATGCAATAATATGAAAGTTCCTTGTTAGAGGATGGACCCTATTAGGAGTCTTATGAAATACATTTAGTACATATGAATCTCTGTTAAGAGATTTTGAATCCCTGTTAAAAGATTCTAACCCTGTTAGGAGTTATGGAAGATAGAAGGACCCACTGCCCAAACAACTTCAAGGCAAGATCTCTGAACTCACTGTCCAACAGATCTTAGGATTATTCAATAGAATTATATAAAATATGTTACCTCCTTCACACTATGCCAAAACCACCCTCTCTGCTACACAAGATCACAAATCCAGATCTCTATACTTCGCAAGTCTTCATCACTGAATTAGCTCTTTTCTTCACTTCATGCATACATTCACATCACAACTTTCACAACTTCATATCACAACTATTACAATCCACACATAAAAAGGAAAACATTCCTTCCTTTATACCACACTCAAATAATTACAAATGAGTCAGCATGCAAATACAAAATAATAATTTCAACACGCTACATCAAAATTATATAAAACTATCAGCTTCCAGATACAATAACTTTCCAATCGTGTGACCTCAAAGTTTGCACTATGGACCACATCACCAAAAATGAGTCTCAAACTTCCCTTTAATTGCACAAAATCAGATTTCATCCCAGTTAGGAGATATCCTCCGATTACCAAAAACTGCTACACAAGAATACTGCCAGAATACTACTTCCACCAAAATGCTTATAACTTTCATGAATAAATGAATTTCTTTTTGCACTCTTAACCATAGGCTAATAACAAAACAAAGAACATACCATCAAATGAACATAACTCAATCTATAATATAACATGTGTGCAAAACAAAACTGTGCCTGCTTTTCTGCTAAACTCTAGAATATCACTGTGTTGACATCAATGACAATCATAGTCATGAATGCAACAACCACTACTATAGAATGACTCCCAAAGGCTTCAACATTCATTACTATAGTAATATAGACTTGAAGAGTGGCTATAACCAAATAATAATACAGGAAGGAGATGACTGGAAAAAAGCCTTCAAGACCAATGAAGGGATTTATGAATGGCTTGTGATGCCATTTGGATTATCCAATGCCCCCTCCACATTCATGAGGCTCATGAATGAAGTTCTCCAAGACTACATAGGCAAGTTTGTAGTAGTATATCTAGATGATATACTAATTTTTAGCAAGAAAAGGAGTGAGCACCTAGAACATCTTGAGATTGTTTTCAAGAAGCTACATGAGGAGAAGTTGATGATCAACTTGGAGAAGTGTGAGTTCATCAAAATAGAGCTAGTGTACCTTGGATTTGTTCTATCACATGGAAATCTGAAAATGGATAAGAGAAAAGTGGAGGCTATCATCAATTGGCTTACTCCAAGCACAAAAATAAAGGCGAGGAGTTTTCATGGCCTTGTACAATATTATAGGAAATTCATAAGGCAGTTTAGTGCAATTTGTGCTCCTATGTTGGATACTATTAAGGGAGGCATGAAAACTAAGTTTATATGGAGTGAGCATGCTAAAAAAAGATTTGAGTTGCTGAAGGAGAAGATAGCTACCCAACTTGTTTTAGTGTTGCCAAGCTTTGAGAATCTTTTCACCATTGAGTGTGATGCTAGCAATATGGAAATTGGGGCTGTTCTAAGCCAAGAAGGAAAACCCATGGCTTTCCATTTAGAGAAGTTGAGTGAGGCCAAGAAGAAATACTCTTCATATGACCTTGAGATGTATGCATTGGTCCAAGCTCTAAGGAAGTGGAGGCACTACTGGTTTCCCAAGGAATTCATTATGTATTCAGACAATCAAGCACTTAGTTTCCTGAATTCACAAGAAAAATTGAATCACAAGCACATGAAGTGGGTTGAGTACCTACAAGCTTACACCTTCAATATCAAGCACAAGAAAGGTGTCCTTAATAAAGTGGTAGATGCATTATCTAGAAGAGCTCTCACAATTCAGGAAATTCAGTTGAAGAGCATGGGAATAGATCACTTCAAGGATCTATATGCTGATGATGAAGATTTTGCAGACATTTATAAGGTATGTGCTGAATACAAGAATCATTTTCATAGTAGATATGCTAAGTATACTTTGCAAAGTGATATTTTTTTTAAGGGGAATCAACTATGTTTTCCTAGAGGCTCTATTAGAGAGAATTTGATTCAAGAAAAGCATAATGGTGCTTTGAGTAGTCACTTTGGGATCACTAAGACTCAAGAACCTGTTCAAAGGTTATACTATTGGCCAAGGATGAATTTTGATGTTAGGAGGTATGTGGAAAGTTGTGTTGTATGTCAAAAGGCCAAGGGAACTTCTACAAATGTAGGTCTTTATCAACCACTACCTATTCCTACTAGGCCATGGGAATGTTTGAGTATGGATTTTGTAGTAGAGTTACCCAAGACAAGACAAGGCATGGATAATGTTTATGTGATTATGGATAGATTCAAAAATATGGCTCATGTTGTGCCATGCAAGACCACTACTGATGCTAGTCAAATAGCCTCTCTTTTCTTCAGAGAGGTAGTGAGAATCCATGGGTTACCTATTAGCATTGTGTCATATGAAGACACTAAATTCATGAGTCATTTTTGGAAGACTCTTTGGCAAAGGTTAGGCACTAACTTGTCCTTTGGATTGGCCTACCATCCCCAAACTGATGGTCAGACTAAGGTTTTCAATAGAACCCTTGGAAATCTACTAACATGCTTGACCAAGGAGTATAGTCAACAATGGGATCAATTGATTGTGCAAGATGAATATGCCTATAATGATACTATAAATAGATCCACAAGGAAGAGTCCCTTTGAAATAGTCAATGGACTACATCCTAGAGGTTTTTATGAACTAAGAGATTTGAAGGATGGACTGAAGGGAAGTGGATATGCTGATGATTTTGCATATGCTATGCAGGAGATACATGATACAGTGAGGAAGAACTTGACAAAGAACACCATGAAACACAAAGTCAAGGTGGATGAAAGTAGAAGGATAGTTTAGTTCCATGTGGGTGACTTGGTTATGGTGCATCTTAACAAATCAAGACTTCAAAAGGGAGTCCCTCACAAGTTGTAGATGAGAAGGATAGGTCCCCGTCCTATCTTAGCTAAGTATGGTGATAATGTATTCAAAGTTGAGCTCTCGGAAGATAGTGGACTGTCCCCTATTTTTAACATTGCAGACTTAGTCCCTTACAAAGGACTGCAGCAAGACATGGATCAAAGTCTTCATGAAGTGATCAAAGATGTGGAAGATCTGCAATTGCCTACTACTATAGTCACAAGAGTTGATAGTGTGTTGGACACAAGGGTCTATAAAAAGACTAGAACTAAAGAGTATAAAGAACATCTCATAAAGAAGCATGGGAAAATGGATGTTCATGTAGTATGGATAAAGGAATCAGAGTTCAAGAAGATGGGGATTGATCCAAACATCATCAATCCAAGGGTGGATTGAACTTTTTGTTTCGGGGAGGATGGTGCAGAAGCACACCTAGGCTAACCTCCATGTTAGAGTTATTTTGGCTTGCACTTGACTCTAGCCAAGTCAAGAAGAGAAGTGTAGTTTTTTTTAGACATTATAAGGTCATGAAAATTTGGGCTAAGTGAATTAGTCATTAGGACTAAGGTCACACAAATAGCCAATGTTAGTAGTCTTTAAATTCTTAGTGTTAATAGTTTGAGATAGAGTGTTTAATGTGTCTTAAGCACATTGTGATGTTGTAAAGATGCCATAGGGTCATAAATGGTCTTGAATCCTTGAAATATAGGAGGTTAGTAGTCCTAAGAAATAGGATAATGGCATAAAGGAAAGATGCCAAAATGTTGTTAAGAAGTTGTCATGACAACATTTGCAATAATAACAAATGTTGCATGCAACTTGGTTATCCTTGGATTTCCTTGAGAATAGGAGGTGGGAGATCAGCCAACAGGCCCTAGAATGGTGGAAATGGCATCTTATGTTTGGTAAGGCTCAAATCTCAAGGATAGTCATGTAATTGTAATAGTTTGAGTTTGATAATAGAGTTCTAAAACACTGTTTCCAAGAATATCCTGAGCTTTTGTGATAACAGCCATATCTAATGGATTGAAAGTGAAAACATAGTGATTTTTTAGTGTTATTTAGGATATTTGAAGACATTTTCATTTAGGAATCAAGTTGTTTTGAGTATTTATATTGTGTCGGTTAAATTGATTTTGTTTTAGAGTTCTCACTAGTCTTGTTCTGACCAGTCAGTGATTTCATGGTTCCCCCATGAAATCTAACCATGAGAAACACCTTAGAATGGATGGAAATGTTAGGGGAGTAATTAGTGTACATATGTTTAGGATTAGGAGTCATGGAGATGTGGAGAGATATTTTTACTAGTAAGCCCTAGGCGACCTGACAGTGCCCGGTTAGAGGCTTAGATTGTGAAGAAGAGAAGATTTCTTGCAAGGTAGAAGGGTAATGTATGGAACAAGTATAATTTCTAGAAGGTGTTCATCATATCTCAACATACTATTAATTTTTGGTTCATATCAATCGCTTAGATTAAGTTTTGAGCAAGATTTCTACTAGGATACAGTCAGTCCTAGGAAGTAGGTCAATTAGCCTTGTTTGTCCTAGTTTGTAGGAAGGTGGTGTACGAAGGCTACCAGGATCTAAAACTTGAAAAATATTTAATAAGAGCCAAAAGGGTATCCAAATCTCCAATTGGTTTTGCACGTTGTTTCAAGAATTTTGAAAAGAAAGGACAAAAGCCTCTACAAAAGGCTACAAGGATTAGGCCTATTTTAAGGTCTCCAAATGATGAATCATTGAACCCGGTAAGGATATGATTCAAGATTATTCTAAAATGGATCAAATGGACAAAGTTATGAAATTTTTCATAAGGATGGACACCCCTACAATGAAGAATGAAGTTTGTGAAGGATTGGCACTTAGAGATTTCTAAGTGAAGGTGAAGGATTGTACTATCTAAAGGTGTTAGTCTTTCAAGGTTAAGCACAAAGGCTAAGAAATCTTAGAGAAGAGTTAGGATTGGACTTAGTTAATCATCTAAGCCAATCAAGACCTAGAGGAGACTAGGTTCCTAGAAGAGACAAGCTAGGTCTCTTAGTTGCAGTGCAAGAAAGCCTTGGAACACTCACATCATTATATTACAACAATATTTGGATATACCTGATCAATGTCCAATAACAACTATTAACTCTAAACTTATTATAATAATAAGTTTCTATATATAAAAATATTTAACTATTATAATATGAAGTCTAAACTTGTGATCTTTGAATGGATTGCCATATTTACTAATGATTACCACAAAGAAGATGTCCTTGTAATAGTTCTAATATTAACATAATGTGTCACATGAAAAAACATATCAAAAGCACATAGTGGAGACTCAATGGTAATTAAATTGTAATACTTAAAAGCATTGATAGAGGATTGGAGTTGAAATTATAATTATTTGATAGTGAGATATCCCAATCAGTTTCTATGTTAAAATATTTTTGTCTAAGAATATTATGTAAACTAATAATAATCTTTCCATCTAGATATAATATAATATTAAATTAACTCCTATATCAATGTCATATTAAAGCAAATATTTAGATATGCCTGATCAATGTTGAATTTCATAGTTATTAACTTTAAAATTGTAATATTTGAGTGAATAGCTATATTTATTAATGATTGCCTTTATTTCTATAAGTATATCTAGAACTTATTAATTTAAGATTGTACCTATAAAAATTATTAGGAAGATCAATTTCTCAACATGAATATTAGAGGGCTACTATATCAACAATCTTAGAAACAAGCTAGCAGTCTTACAACCTAGAAAATGAAAATAGTAAACAATATGAATCTATCTATTTGTTGCCTATTAATAAGATTATTCTTGTAAACACAAAGTGTTTTGAGATAATTATCATTATTAGCCTTCAATAAATGATCTAATTATTAGACATTTATTCATATCCATTTGTTTTAGACCTATTACTATGAATAAATGTTGCTAAAATTAGTAACTTAGTTGCAAGAAAAAAATCATATCTTATCACTTCCATTTTCTAGAGATACATCATATTCCCTCATTTACATTTAAATTTCCAAATATATTTTTTACCATTTTTACACTAGCTACATATGAATATTTTCCTTTCATTGATACATAAGAAAACTTTGTTCTGTCGCAAGGACATCTATTATGTTCATCAACTTTCTCTTTTGGCTAATATAGTGAGCTATCTGATAATGTAATTAACACTGAAAGAAGCCCTACTACAACCCTAATAGTTTCCTATTCTCGACACTCTTCAGTGTAGAGGTTCCTACTATCATGCAATATTTATTGAAATTTTTTCTTCTATTTAAAATTATCATGCTCTTGTACATTTATATGTTTGATTTACCTATAAAATCTATCATTTAGGATTATTTTATGAGAAGATCCTACCAAATAAGGTTCAGGCTTATCCCTTCACACTTGCTTGAAATATACACTCTCAATATTTCATTCATTTTACCAGTAGGTGTATATCATATTTTCTAATAATTTTTCATGTTTTTATCATTTGAGAGATACAAAATTTATTTCATGTCTTGTGTGAATTTGATATGTTGTTTGTAGTTGTATATTTTGATTTATAAAAGTTTTAGAAGATTTTTATTTAGTTGGTCAATATTTTCCTCCCACCTTTAAAGATATTACCTAAGTATATAACCCCATTACACCTTGTTGAGGTGCAATTTCTAGTTTATTTTTCTTTATATCGAAAAGATTGAGATAGCTACACATTATAGGTACTACTAAGTTGAACTTATAGAAATATAATTTCTAATCAACACTTCAAAAGGATATTTATTAAAATTTTAAAGAACAATTTTGAATTGTTTATTGATAGTAATATAAATTAGTTTAAGAATGGAAGTATGCATGTCCTCATTATTTTAGTAAAAGTCTTAATTAAAAAGACTAGATTTGTTAATAAATAACAAGGCACTGTAATATTTTGTCACAAAGTTGATCATGTACTTATTAAGCCTTTCCAAGAATATTGAATACATGCCTAAAAATAATTATATCACTTATTTGAAATTAATTAGTTAATAAATATATATATTCCTTAAGCATTAGAAGTAGTCTAAAGACTTCATACAATATTTTAGACAAGAAAATCATGAAAGGATAATAAGATCAATTTTTATAATAATATCTCCTATATCTCTTTGAACTTTTTAAAATTTACTTTATCAAGATATTTTGCTAACAAATTACTTGAGAACGTTCAACAAGATGAAGATGATCCATCGTATTTCTATGAAATCATGATCTTACAACACTCTTGGAAAGAATTTGGGACACTCAAGTTTTAACTATTAATTATGCCTACAACATATAACGAGAGAGTTAATCCAAGGTTTTCTCTTTAAATTGTTTTGTAATGTCAAAACTCAAATACATTTAATCATAGGTGAATATAAATGATATAACTATTCTTAATATGTACATAATTATACGTACAAGAAAGAAATGAAAACTCATCAATATCTATCACTAAATTGAAACCTTTTGTTAGCACATGCAAAAAATTTCATGGCTCTAGAAATTTTCCCCTGGTCTGTGTGTCATTTTTGTGTCTCTAGCTAAAGCCCTAAGAAAAATATTCAAAAAACAAGCCGTTGCATACAAAAACCCTTTGTTTTTACCCTGGCCCTATTTTATTTTCACATTACCTTTTTGCGGGTCACTTAAAACCTTTTATCTGCATGTGCTATATAAATGGGTTCACTTTATGTCATGCGGTTAGGTTCTTCATGTGTTGGCGGGGTCCCCTTTATATTTCCTATGCGCCCATGTTTTAATTTTTCCTAAGCCCTATAGTCCCTTGCGCCTGATATTTTCCTTAAAGCCCAAGTCTCAGCGTTTAATTTTTCCTATGTTTTAGCTTAATACTTTCCTGGGCCCCTCTCTGACACCATCTCCATCTAACGGCTGTCGCTAAAGCGCAAGGGTTTTGTCAGAGGTATGCGAAGCTGCGACCACCGCTGATCTCATTAGGTGACGTTGCCTTTCCTTTTAAGTGGGTCCACATGCTAGGTGTGCCATGTCAGCATTTTCTTATTGGTCCACCGGTAAACAACTTAGCATGTGTCAGTGGGACCTAATTTTCTGATGGGTCAGTGGGTCCTGACATCCATAATCCATCCAACAACGGGCGTAAGTTCTCATGGAATCTATCAGAGGCTTGAGATCTTACGCCAGCCGTTGATCTCACTTGTCTTAAACATATCTTTAGCGGTGGTCCCAGTGTCAAGTGGAGCTGATTTGAAGGTTTTTTATTGGTCCATGTAGTATGAGGTGGTATCTTGTCAGTGGGACTTGATTTTCCAGATGTGTCAGTGGGTCCTGATCCTGTAAGTGAATCGACGAACGATGTATAATCTTATGGGTTTTGTCAGAGGCTTAAGATCTTGCGATGATCATTGATTTTGTTTCCTATCAGATGGTTGTCAGAGATGGGAGGAGATTCTCAATCTAACGGTGGGCGTGTAATCTGATAGAATCTTGGAAGTCTTTGCAAACTTTAGATGGCCATTGATCTTCTTGATGCGGGCCCGGTCAAAGTTTTTCAGTCTTTTGGCGGTTGAGTTAAGATTAAAAGCCCGCAAAGCATGAAGATCGGACGACCACGACTTAAAGTTAACCTGATTTCAAATTTTGACTGCTAATTTGTTGCAAGCACCATAAAGTAGCCATTTATTTTCAAATTTGAATTTGCAGAGGGTTTCCAGCAATAGGAAGTACCAGAATTTATGGTTTTAACAACTGATTTCGATTGGTTTGGTGGTGCTTGCTATTGTAGTGTGGTCCAGGGTGTGCCATGAGCGATTGCAGAAATCTATACCGTGTAAGGAGTGAACATAGAATGGCTCAAGGCATATTGTAGGGTGATTGAATAGACTGGTTTTCATGGCAATTCCTTGTTGTTTTGTACTTTTCTCATAGATTTTCATGATTGCGGATCTATTTGAGATTCATTCTTTCTGGGTTGCCTGTGTTTCTTCCCCTGCAATAACTTTTGTTGTAATTAGGGTTGGTGTAGTTGTTGAAACCCTAACCCTAGCTATCTGAAGCTTGTTGCATCCTAAATTCTTTTGGGATTCCAAGGCAGCTAGGGGTTATAAATTATTGAAGTTTTGATTTTGTAAGGGTTCCTTCTGCAAATTTTTGAGGAGAACTGGTTCCATGAAGGGTCCTTTTCCTGTAGATTTTCTCTACTCTGCATATAGAGTGTTCTTTTCTCCTTTGTTGCCTTAGAGAATATGATATGTATTGTAATTGATTTGTCTTATGTATGAGATTCAATATATTTCTACTGTTATTCAAATTGTCTCCATTTGAGTTTCAGACCTATTGATTGAAGCATCAAGGGTGGTTCCATCTTTCTATTTGCATTTCATATGTGTCTGCAATAGAGTTGTTTTCGTAGAAGCGACTAGGTTTGGGATTGGTTTTCAGGTGTGTATGAATTGGGGTATCAAGGGTATCTTATGTTTGTCTTCCAGTGGATGCTGGTTAATGTATTACTTGTTTATAGGTCTCTTCTAAGGGGAGATTTAATATCCTTTGAATAGGTGATAGCACATTTGGGTACATAGGTGGATTGTTGAAGTATGACCTGATTAATGGTGTATGTTTGGTGTAAGGCATCAGCATATTTGAGTGTATTGCTTTCTTTTTTCATAGCTCTTTGTTGCAATAGGGTATTTGACTCTATGGCCCATTGGACAAGGCACTGTTCTATGAGAGACTTAGTGTATCTCAGGGGTCTCTTCAACCCAACATAAATCATTCAAATTAAATACCTTTCCCTTTCATGTTGGTAGTAGTAGTAGGAGGTCCTTTCTAGTCTTCAGACTCATTCTATGCAAGTAGGGATATTGCATTAAGAATTTCTTTCATTGGGGTACAAGATACCTAAAGGGGTTTGAAGACTATTCCACAATAATCTATCTGTAGGCCTATGGTTTATCATGAGGTGTCTTGAGTGTGCAGATAAGGCAATACCTGCCTGAGTGATGTGGAGCTCAAAGAAGAAGGAGGATTCCTTTCAATCCTCATCAATTGGACTATTTTCTTGTCAAACTTGAGTGCCTACTCTGAGATTCAAGCCCATCTATTGATTCAAGTTTGGTCCTGCAAGGAAAAGATCCAACACCTTCTTGACTTAAAGGACTAACCCATGTAAAACACCCCCTTTCCTACCAAAACAACATCACAATAGGAGTATTGAACATCACAATAAAATTTCTTAGGTTCATGACAAGTAGAAATACTCACAATCAATCTAATAGTGAATATGTTAAATTAATTTCCTATAATAATAGTAAATGCTTCCACTTGTCTCTTCTAGGAAACATGTTCTTTGAATGTAACCATCCCAAATGCATTGCAAACAAGAATATATATACACACACATATTTAATAGTTTATTTGTAATTATAATTATGAATTAATTAAGGAGGGTTATAAGATCTTTCAAATGAGCCTTTTGAAATAATGAACAAGGAAACACTCTTCTCTGAAGGAACCATTATTCATTTTCTATTTGAGATAACCATCATCCTAAGAAACCCTTGATATTCAAGTCAACATGTTATTATCACAAAAAAAAAATTCTTAATTTTTAACTAAGATAACTATGATTCCATATCTATCAACATGACTATAATCTTTCTTTTGGATTAACAAAAAGACAACTATTGTCTAACTTGGAAAAAATAATTTTTAAGCTCCATTCTCTACATAATATAATAACTAAACAATTAATGGAGGCTTCATGATTAACCTATTGGATATGTCAAGCTCAATATTGATAGGTCTTCTTTTGAGAAGCCAAGTTAGGAAGGTGAGGGTGGTATTATTAGAGATAGGTTTGGCAAAGTTTTCTTATCTTATATGGTTAACCTGGGGTTACAAATGGTCCATGTGGAAGAGGTGGTGACAAATTTTTATTGTATTGAGTTGGTAATTAACTATCGTCACAAAAAGATTATCATTGAGGGTGACCCACATAATGTCATCATGATGATGATGGCATAAGTTGATGCGAGATGGAATACCAAATATTTAATTATCAAATGCAAAGGTTTAGTGGTCACATTGGATATTGTCAGATGCTAGCACACATACCATAAAGGTAATGGAGTTAAAGATAGGTTGGTTGTCATAGATTAGTTTATGGATTCTATTCATATTTGGTTCAAAGTTAAAGAATTATCTCATTAGGCATGTGAGGAGATCGAATAGGATATTTATACACTTGGAAAAGGATGCATAATCAACTCAAGGAATTTATTGTGATGAATGAAAATTATTATCCAATGGCAAGGAGATTTATTGAGTTTTGTCCTCTATTTATATTCATCATCTTTTTTAGTATTTTCATATCCCCGGTTTCCTTCTCTATGGATAATATCTACATTTAGGCCACAGAAGGAGACCTTATACACATAGATCCTAACAATTGTGATGAATTCAAGTTAATCAATACCCTTTGGTCTATTCTGCAACCTAGACATGTTGATAATTACATTGAGGGTATGAAGGGTTTTGATCCTGAATATTTTGAGCAATTTTCTAGGTCATAGGACCAAGGAAAGGTGAATATTGAGAGCTTTTCCATTGTGGTTTCAATAGATTCTATTGTGATTTCTACTAAGTTAATTGTGGAAGATAATGCCATTATGAGAAATTCCAATTCTCATTACAAAGAGGATCTTAAGAATTTCCTCAGCTCAGGTGATAAAATACCTCATCTATAAAATAGTTTCAACTTAGAAGAGCTACCTACTGAGTGGAAAGATGTGGCTCTTGTCCTAATCAAGTTTATCATCCTAAAAGGTAGGTTTAAATCCCTTCACTCATATTTTTCTATGCTCAATCACTTTTAGTGTAATATCAAACTCAACTTTTCCTTTTGTTTTTTTTATCTTCCTTGCCTTTGTCTATGTTGAAATCCAAAAATAATGTAGGTCCCACTTTAAATAAAGGTTTAATCATCTTCCTATATAACTTTTACCTAGTTTTGACCCATGAGGTAGGCCCTAATATTCTCCCTTTTATTTTTTAATTATGTAATTAGGAAAATAATTTGAAGGATTCCCTTTCTTTAACGATCTCTCCTCCCCTAGCTCCACTAGGGTTAATCCCCTTAGAAAGACCAAGTTGAAATCTTTAGGAAAGGATAAAGAACAAGAGGAAATGGTCATTGTCTCTAAGGATTCCATTTCCTCCTAGTCAATTGGGTCGGAGTGGACCCCAAAAAATACACATACTAAATACCCCAACTAGGATCATAATCCCCCTCATTTTTTTCTCCCCCTAGACCTAGAAAGGAGATCCTAAGTTCCTATATAATGTCTTCACTCTCTATTCACATGAACCCAACTCTATTGAATATATTTTAGAATTTATTCGCTATAAAGATAAAGATGATAAGATTTCCATGCTTTACAATTGTCACAAAATGTAATTATCAAGTGGCTTATTACTCAACAACATAGCTAGAAAAAATTAACAAGTTAGAAGCTATTGTTGAGGTAGAGGCTAAAGCAGGAGATTGGTCCAATACCAGTGTAGATAACAGTATGTGGGAGGTTATTGATGAGATGGTTCAGAAGTTAGATAATTGGGAGATCATTGCAGGTTAGGTCCTTGAATTGAAACCTCTAATTCCCTTAGTTGAAGATAAATAGGAAATGCTTTGGGCTCTTTCCAATGTCAAATCCAACAAAAATTAGGTTAACATGAAATTTGGCATATGTGGTCAGCTTAAGAAAGAAAATGACAGTCGGTCAAAGAGACTTCTTCCTTCAACACTCTCTAATATGAATTAGAGTCTAGGCAGGCTAAAAGAAGGAAATGGGAGGAGATTATGTAGGTTTTTGTTCAATTCATGAAAGAGGATCCTTGTACAAAAAAAAAAATTCATCAACCCAAAAGGACTTATTTGACTTTAAATTCCTTTGACTTTGATCTCCTCCTATGAAGTTCAACTCAACCTTGTATTCATTCTTTCTTCATCTTCAATTACACTTGGATCTAATGAAATGTTTAGTATTTTTATCTGGTTCTTCAACCTCCCACAGTCCCTTATTTAAGAAAATTCTTGAATCCAAAAAACATTCTTAAACTTATTATGATACCAAATATAAGAAATATAAAATTGTAAATAATATAAAATGTTCTATTTTTTAACCAATAAATCATTGAGGCTGAGAGTCTATTTACTATAGTTATAAAATAAAAATACATAAAATCTGAATAAATATAGAAAATATCCCATGAATCCTATCATACCAAACTATATTCTTAACTAAATATTGGAAAGTTAATAATCGATCAAACATTAAACCATGTATATGCTCCTCATAGGGGGGAAACTAGTCTAACTATGTTAATTTTAAACCCTAAGTCACCTCTGAACCATATACATCAAACATTTCTAAATATTTCCATCAAAGTTAAAACTAAAATCTACTCATATCTACTGCAATAGAGGATACAAAAAAAGATAATCAAAATCCTTCTTATACGGCCTAAGGCAGAAATTTTTTGCCTCGTCCATGAAATCTACTATTTCATCTTTCTTAAGCATTGGGTGTGTCTATGTCCAAACACTAACACCTCTCCTCTTTATGCATGCCTCAAAATATACCCCTGCATTCTTCAACATGAGATGACATCACCTTGAACCCGCCACTGGCATTTCACCTCTATCTACTATGCTCAAATAGATATGCACAAAGAAGAAATTTATGCACTTAGGGGTCCCCACAAATCAATATTCTTACCTTTGTCTTGTTTCTTTTCCACCTTCTGAGAAGATTTCCCTAGAAAAAATTCCTCTTCATCTTCTTCACCAAAAGTGACATAACCTTCTTCTAGCATGTAATCATTCAACTAGTCAGAACTATTGATCACCTTTAATCCTAGCCATATTTAGAAAAAAAATGACATTTCTTAATATTTATGGTTTGTGGGCTTCAAAATATTTCATATCCCACATAGTGAGAATCAGTCTTTTAGTTATCTCATCCTCAGAAGACCTTAACATATCGTGTCTTCCTTGTTGAAATCAATCGAGTATAGAATCATCAAGTTTCCATCTACATTTTTTTTAAATTTTTCCATATTGCCCAATTGATTTTTCTTCAAAAGTTCTTTACAAAATAACATTGAGTTTGTTTTGGACACAGCCTTAACTAGTAAAACAAAGAGAAATACTATTGGTATATCACTATTTACCCTAAATGTGTGATATATTTCCATGAATTCTTCCCCTATGATGATTTTAACTTCTCTCAAAGAGAGGTCATCAATTCCATTAATAATTATGCTCCATCTTTCTAGAAGAATGCACCTAGGGTTCTTTATTGGATTGAGGCATCTATAGATGACTCCATTTCTTCCACCTTGTAGTCCCTGCTAATATTCTTGATATAATGTAACAAATCAAGCTAGGATTTTTGAAATCACATCAAACTTGGTGTAATTTCAAGGTGTCGTAACACTTATAGCTCCTTACTTCTCTATGTGTGTGACATGTCAAGAATGAGTCTCGCCTCTTTGGAAATGACTTAAAAATTATTACATTGTGCAAAAAAACATAAAATCTAGATTATTCTATGTCTGTAAGGTAAATTAGATGTGAAGCTCTAATCATCATTAAATTGCATCTTCATTCTCATTTATTTCTTGATCATTCTTGGCTAGTCTAATCATCATGAAGGACCCAATCACCAGCTAGTCTAATCCTTCTTGGAAAGGCAAAAAATCACTTCTAAAAATATCCCATTTTTCAATGGCCAGTCCTCTTTTAAATTAAAAAAAATAAATTTAATTAAAATCATGATGAATGTTGTTTCTAGATTTGATTATGTGCAAGTTTTTACACCAAATCATTTTACCTCTCTACCAAAGAGATTACTAATTTTCAACTAAAACAAAAGGATCCTGATAAAAAGATAGGAAAAATCCCCTATGAATATTCAAATTCTTGGAATACAAATTTAACTCCTAAAACCTCTCACTCTAAGCTACCCTCCCTCAAAGCCCCGCAGGCTGGGAATATATTAGAAAGCATATCAAATTCTCTATTTCTAAAAAGAAGTAATTTTCCTTTGATCTGGGTACTCATGATCTAATTTTCTAAGGTTGGATGAAGATTTCCTACCCTTCTTTTTATTCAAATTTGAATTGTAATCTGGCTTAACCTAACCATATTTTTATTTCCAAATTCTTAATGGTTAATTTTTTTTATTAAAAATTTTCAAATTGTCCTTATTTACTATTGGGAATTTATCTAACTTCTTCCATCTCCTTTGTATCCAATTGAAGAATTATTTCTATGAAATATTGTTTTGTATCAAGACCTTCCTTCTCTCTTCCAAATTATCTATTCCTATAAGCCAAAATAAATCATAAACCGCCTCGAGTTCCATAAGAAATCTATTTTCTTCTCCAATATTGCTTAATCTTGATACTATCTCATTGATTAAAAGATATATTTTTATCTCATCCAAAAATCTACTACTGAAATTTCTTTCTTCTTCCTTTTGGGGCATCTACCACCTATAACTTGAGAATCGCTATTTGTCTTTGTCAAAGATGAATTCATTCCCTTGTCCTTCGTACTATTTTCACAGTAATAAAGATAATGTTTCCTTATTAAAGTTTGGAGATTCATGAAAAAAATTCTTTTTAGAATCTTCTATTGATGATTTTCTTATTTCTTTCTTCTTAAGAACCTTGAGTATATAATCTTTGAATCTACTTACATTAAGAGAGCTGATTTCGATCCTTCTTGACTAAGCTTTCTGATTATTATTTTTTTCCTTTTTCTTAAATTTGAGTAGCCAAAAGTTTCCTCCTAGGAACCAAGCAATCCACCTAATGAGTTTACATTTTTGTATGGATCCCTAGAGGTCTTCCTCTTCCCTTCCTTTTAGGCAGTGGAGAGGAAGCTTGGTATTGAAATTCTACCATTTCCTCACCCTCCAAATTAGTTTTTCCTATTGGTCTTCTTTTAGAGCCATATCTATTAATTGATGAATATGTAAAATAGGTAAGTGAGAATCAACCAAGGGGCTAGTAAAATCTTTATTCTCATTACTTCTATCTTTCTTGGAGTTGAGGGTCAAAGCTATTATCTTCCTAAAAAACTTGATCTATAAGGGTTTGATCCTGTAATGACTTCAAGATATTATTTTCTAAAAATACTCGATCTTCTATCTCTTCAATGATTTTAATTTGAGTATCAAGAAAGAATTTTTAAAAAAAATATTCCAAGTCTTGAATAGAGGGTTGAATATTGGAAATGACTCCAGTTCTCTATTCTTCTCTTATCATTCCACTTAATCTCTTATTATCCAGATATGCTTGATTTTCCCCAACATTTATATTTACATCTTTGGGTACTTTCCATACATTATAACCAAGTAAAAAACTTATAGAAACCTCGTAGGTCTTTCTTGCATGATAGATATATTTTACAATTTCTAGATTACTATACTTGACATATAAAATAAATCAATCTTGTTAAAAGTCAAATAACCAAGACCTTTTACGAGGCTATCTCCCTAATAATTTCCATTAATTAGGTAGTAATGAGTCTTGTATCCATATAAATAGTAAATCTTCCATAAAAAAATTCTATAAGAAACAAAGTGTTAGTTTATTTATTTTTATTTATCTATACTTAGGCTTATTAATTTTACTTAGTCATCCATGTATATTTGATACTTGTTTAAATACAAGTTATCATCATTTAGGAGTTGTTAGAGAGGCATCACTTCTATTTCAACACTTCATGCTAGTTTAGTGGGAGGTAATTTGTCACCACTTAAATAGTGTTGGGCTTGAATTTTGATTTGACCCAAACACTCTTCCTATATGTACATTGTTTCTCAAGCTTATTTTTAAGGTTTAATTTTATCTCAGTTTGTGTTATTGTGCTTGTTATGCTCTTATAGATTTTGGAATTCTACATGGTATCAGAGAAGTTAGAGGTATTTTGAAATCTATAGAAAACAATTTGGAAGGTTTTGTGTGTTTAGGTTGTGGTGGTCATCACACCCTCGTCGGTGCTCTAGTGGGAACCTTGACCACTTGGTACCTCAGACCTATCTCTTTAGGCCATCCTTACATGTCATCTCACCCCTCTTGTATGTCAGCACCCTTTTGCATACCTCATCTATGGATCGATACCATCACTACATCTCAGCACCATCACTATAATACTTAATAAAGCATTATTTAGGGTAAAAATAGGGGGAAAAAAGAACCTAATGCAGCTAAGGAAATTTTTTTTTTAACAAGTGTGACCAAGCATTCAGTTTCTTATGTTTAAATCTGTCCTTAATTAGTATTCCATGTTGAGAACTTGAAAAATCTCAACCAATTTTGGGAATCTCTTTAAACAAATTATCTAGGATAATTGATGAACTTAGAAGTCATGAGTTGGAAAAACAATTCTTAGGTTTTAGTCCTTCAATTTTTTCTACTTTAGAGGACTTCTTCACTAAATTTAAATCTTTGAAGTTGCAATTAAAAGATTGTAGAATTAACAATAAAGAGGATCAATTAATCCTTTTTGTACTTTCCAAACAATGTTCTAAATTTTTGGTGTTTGTCTCTAGTTTCTATTCTACTAAAAGAGCCCTTGGTAGCTCATAGAAAATGGCCCCACTAGATTTCTTTATTTTGTATCTTACAAGGGAGAAAGAAAGATAATTCAAATTAGTACTTTGAAATCTACTACTTGGCATAAGTTATAATTGTAGAAAATGAAAAGAAACAAAATGCTAAAGGACAAAAAAAGAACACTAAAAAGGACAAAAGAGGAAGAAAGAAGAAAAAACTGACAACTTCCAAAAGGATAACTTATCTCAATAAAGTAAATTAACTATTGGGAGAGTTAAATGTTCCTTTTGTATGAAAAATACTCATGAAGAACATCAATGCATGAAAAAGAAAATTGAGCACCTCACTTTTCTACTAAAAAATAATAATATTGGGGTAACTAATTTTGCAAAAGCATCTTCTTCAAAACAGGAAAATACTAAGGACAAAGAAATTTAAAAGCAATTCCTTATTTGCTAAAGTATCTTCATCTTCATCATGGATTATAGATTCTAGTGATACACACCATATGAGTTATCAACTTGATGTGGACTCTTCAGATCCTTATTACACTATTGATAGTTCAGATGATTCATAACAAATTTCTAGAGAAGAATATTCTTCTAGTTCCTACAGTGAAAATACTGATGACGAATCATCTTTATCTAGTTCATGGATTATATTAGGGGGTTTTGTGTTGCCCATATGTCAAACTCTACAAGAGATAGATATTGGGGTACATGATTCAACATATGGCAATCATATTCAGGACGATTCTTATGAGGGGACACAAGATATTCTTCATGTGTAGTCTACATCAGTAACGTCATCATTCTTAAGGGGGACTTCTAGGCTTCTTCTCTTCTTATCTCTTTTTTGGAGGATAGTTTCTTACTACTAGGTTTTCTATCTTTCTCCATTTATGAGATATTTCATTGTACATCGGTACCTCACTAGGCTAGTAGTTGAGACCTTTTTTTTTTTTTTCTTATCCTCCTAAGTTATACTTAAGATGGGGGGTGTTACTTTATTTATTTTTCTTTATCTACACTTAGGCTTATTAAGCCTAATTGGACATCCATGCATATTTCAGACCTGTTCATACAAGTTGTCATCATTTGCGTCGAATCTATTTTGACACCTCATGCTAGTTTTATGGGAGGTAACTCACAAGCACTCATTTAGTGTTGGGTTCAAATTCTGATTCGACTTAATCACTCTTCCTATATGTTTATTTCTTCTCTAGCTTATTTTTAAGGTCTACTTTTCTCTTATTTTGTGTTATTGTGCTTGTTTTTATCTCTTATAGACTCGAGAATTCTACACAAAGGATATCAAAGCCTAAAGGAGAGGACACTTTGGAATATACTTCAAATGATTGAATAGCTAGACTCGTACTAGTATCAACTTCATAGAAGAGATTGGTCGAGCTTCTAGGAATAAGAGTATAGTACTGACATCTTGGGTCTAGTTAAACTCTATAATACCCCGATTCCCTCTTATATGGGCTAGTTAAAATCCCAAACAACGTCATCTCTTCTTCTATAGAATTTTCACTTTCATTATTTTGGTAAAGAATAATTTGAATCCGTTATCCATTTTTGGTTATGATTTTGAGAAAAGTAGGTAAGTTTTCTCTAAATCTATTAATAAACAAACCCTAATAGGAAGGAAAAATTCTTCCAAAGTGAGAGTGTCAAGCTTCATATAAATGCCCAACTTGTTCCCAATAGAATCTAGAATGGATGAACCTTTATATTTGAAAAGTAGATTATGAAGTTGGATCTAGAAAGGAATAAATTTGATAATAGTCTAATCAAGATGAAAGTTGGGGGTCCAAACTTGCATATGGATACCTGAACTCTTATAAAACTAGCCTTATATTTATAAACCTTATCTCTAGAATCTTTTGATTTAAAAAGAATCATTAAAAACCTTTGAGAATCATCTAAATGTGGAACCTTTTCAAAATCCTTCCACACCCCTCTAATCCATGTTAGCAAACATTAAACGAAATATAGATATATTCGAGAACATACAGATTAGGGCCCGACTTTGGAAATCAGCTATTTTGGGTTGTAGAAAATAATCTAAAAATTTGATACAAAGATCCCGATTTTTCGATAAATGTGGACAACTGCTTCATTCTAAATCTATCAAACTACCTGGAATATCTTCATCTATTTGCTTATTTGCAGATGATTTGTCACAAACTTCTTGACCAATGAGAGACGTTTTGAGACTATTACAAGCTTTTTCTTTCCACGGCATTCTCACTTTTCTAACTGGGTTCTTTGCCCCATCCTCCCAAAATAACTGATTTTTGAAAAAGGTAGTTGGGCTCTTACTATGTCAATTTTAGGGTTGCTCCTTTAGCCTATTTCACCCTGTCTATTATATTTGTGGGTTTCACATTTCCTTTCTTGTGAGTGATGGTTTCTCCAAAGCTTCTCAAATCTACACTTGGGATTGTCTTTAAATCCATTGCCTGTAAAGCCAAAAAAAAAAAAAGTGGGTATTCGTTATTTCCTTGTAAAAGTAAATATCCTTTAGATCCCTTCCCCTAGCTGAAAACTTAACTAAGTTCAGAAAGAACCCTTTTGGAGGAAGACCCCAATTTACTAATATTTGAAGAAGATCTTTGCAAATGCCTTTAATGGGCAAAGAACTTAGCTTCCATTCCTTACCCCACCTGTTCAAATGAGAGTATATGTCCACATATCTGAAAGCTTAACCCGATCTGACATACTTATCTCTCTTTTTGGGATCCCATATCCTACCAGGTGTAAAGGGGTTTGATCTAGAGGAACCGTTTTGCCATGCTACACCATTACCACCACAACGTTGAAATGGTTGATTCCTCTAGAAGGATTTTTCTCTCAACCATTGCCTTTGCACTCCAAAAAATATTTAAGTGGCCTCTCAAACTATTTTTGAAGTCCCTACAACCAAATCTCTGATCTGATTTTCACGAGATCTAAGCACCTCCCTCCTCCTCCACAAATGCTGCTCGCAGGGGCCAATCTGAGGCCTCCATAAACGTTTCATTTTTCAAAATAAAACATTCTGTTGATTTAAAAGATTACAGTAATTTCTTTATCAAATAATCTATGATCAGAATGATAATAAATATACTAAAACTGAAAAATTAAATACATAAAACTATACACATTAAAATATTCGAGCATTAACAATGCTTCCATCCTCCCTCCATCCACTTTCTACCGGATGAGAAATTTCCCATCCACAAGTATATGCTGATTCAACAGCCTTCATCCATATAATTCGTTTGCTACTTTTACACTTTTCTGAATTCTTCCCTCTTAGTCATTATTGACCGATTAGGATGGTTAATTAATTTCAAATAACGGTGACGCAAAATGCTTCTCTGATCTTTGTGCCAATCAGGTGGTTAATCCGTCTTTCTTACAATACACAAAATCTCCTGACATCCCACCTTATTAACTAAAGGCAGATTATCCGAGAAAGTAATCTTAGACTTATCTTTTCAAGAAATCATGTAGTTTATAGTATCTCCTTAACACTTAGTTGCTCTACTTCTCTCCTCCTAATAGCATGCAGCACCACAGAAAGATAAAAACCTGACAGAAATTTCCCATAAAACCATATTCTCCTTCCCTCCACTAGACCTTTACCCTCTACCTGATTGGCAAGTCTATAGTCTATATAAACAGTAGCATTTGTTTTTTATTGTTATAAATGGAGCAAGGGCCTCCAAGTCTTACAGCATTAAAAACCATTAAAAAGAGACTTGCAGGGCAAGCCAGCTAAAATAGTGTACACACTAATTAACTAAGAGTAAAAACAGTAATCCAATAATCACAGAGTCCAGACTCCAGAGACAGCACAGAGAAAACAACACAAAAAATAGAACAACATTTAAAACATCAATGACTCTAAAAGACAGAGTCCAGGAGTCGGCCATTTGTTCAAGAGAACAGTCACATTTGTTATGACATCATATTGATATACTACTTTTGTTCTGTGGTTAATATGACATCAATGACTATGAAATTAGAAATATGAGAGTATTTACCGACGAAGTACATATCCAGGTTTTATCACATGATAAAGTCAGAACTAAAATTACAGTTGTAAGGTCCAGGTCAAAACCTTAATCCATGATTATATTCTAATTTTAATATTTGTGGCAAATTATATTCTGATTCTTATATTCGTGACATATTACATTGTTACCATTCGTCGTCGAAAACAAGTATATAAAACAATTCTCATCTTAATTCAGGTCATAAGCTCCTTAAAACATTATCAATCAACAATGGAAATGATTAAATCAGAAGCGTTGATAATGAATGCATGCTTTGTCTCGTGAGTGAATACAAAACCAGGTTTCAAATGGACAACCTGAAACATCAAACAGTTTTTTGGTAATTATCTTATCAACAGTCAATAATAACCAATAATTCCAATCAAACAGATTATGTAAGTGGCCTACCCCAATTGCAAAGAAGTGTCTGAAGCTTCATTGTGTTGAATAATGCTTGTTTTGTGTTGGCCCATGGAAGTGTAAGAATTATGTATAATTTCAGATGACTGAGGATGATCTCGAGTTTCCGAAGGCTCAATCAACAAGAATTCCACTGCAGTATTGTTCTCCCAATTGGAGCGCTGTTTCAACTGTTCAACCTGCAGACTGACCTTTTGTGTTGATCAATCCGAAGAGATATAGTACAAAGAAATACAAACGCCAATTCTAGAAAACATAGCTACCTTAAGGTGAAGTCTCGCATTCTCCTCCTCAATTTGATTTTCCTGCTTACAATACGATTGGGCAATTGAAAAGTTCAACCTATATATTAATAGAGCAATGATTTGGGCTAAAGTAAACTTCTTTCGACAATTAAATTGTTAACTTTCAGCTGCTGAAATTCCAAATTGGGGAACTAAATAAAACATAAAAAAAAATATTAGACCACAAAAATATTTTGTCGATTCGCTTTAATTTATCCATGGCAATTGTAAATTTACTTGATGCCTTAATTTATTTAAGATATTACATAAAAATAATAATAAGGTGACGTACTATCATAGCTTGCTTCACTTAAGGATTATTCAATGAGTGGACTCCTCTACTTAGTATTTCTTGTGCGACCAATTCCCACATTATACCACTCTAAATATGTGATCTACCATAGCTTACAACATATAGTTGTACCTACATTGTTTATAGATGTCATGTCTTGGGGTAGTGAGAAAAAAAATTTAGCATCTGTTTTAAATATTGTGCTATTCTTCTTACCATCAATTTTGTGTTACTATTTTGCTAATCATTAGGTTAGCTGGATTTCTATTTTACCACCTTTCTTCTCTTGCCTCCATAGGTCCACGTGGCCTACATAGCTTCTTCCTTGTGTTTGAACCAATCATTCTCTTTCCCTTGGTATTCTATTATCATCATGTCTTCCCTACATGGTTTTAATCGCACTTTATACACATGTTGCCTCTCCATAGCACAATAGGAAGAATTCCTCTCAATCATCAATTTTAAAGTTGTACATTTTATTGCTATTGTTTCTACTTTAGATTGTGCATGTTATTTTACACCACATTTCGGATCACACTTTGTGATCCATCATCAAGATCATGGAAAGCTCATAGAGTAGAAAGATAAGAGATCACATTTTGTGATCCTAAAAATTGATGCAAAAGAAAAACATAATCTTAACAAAAAACAACAAAAATAACTACTACGGATTGTGGACAACTATTGTTCTTGGTTGCACATTTTGTTTTGTATGCCAACCTTTTCACTAAGATTGTCTTTCTATATTTTGCAACACATACCTATACTTGGCATTTAACATCTACAATTCTCGAGTACTTAGTGTGACAAGATAGTTTAATTTTAACACTCTCTCATATTGGGAAAAACATATTGTTTTGTTTACTAGGTTTATATACTTCCTCCATTCACCACAATTATATGCATTCAAGTTTTCATTGAACAAGGTTAAAAAGAATATTGTCTTGAGAGGGGTACAATTACTACATATGTGAACTATTACGAAGAATATTATAGACTAATAATTTATATATAGGTCCACAAGCTACATAGAGAATGCTTCATTAGGTTTTGACATAATATGATATAGGTTTAAAGAATAAGATCCACAATGAAGTTTTGAAAATCTTATTCTCATTATCATGTGCTTTCGAACATTCATTGTTTACATAGTAGTTAGACCTAAGCCTATAAGTTCACGTGCATATTCTAATTTTTTTACTTTAATTACTAATGTCAAGTCGAAATGAGTTCTACATAGAAATAAATGGGAGGTATAGTCACCTAGTGTAATCTATGATATCTGATACTTTTTACTTCTTTTAACACAAAGATAATATTCACTAGTTTAGTTACTCTTTCCTTAATTCTTTCTAATAACTGCTTCATCTAAGAAACTTGAGCACAATTAATAGAAACAACAACATAGTATGCCTCTGTAGTAGACTGAGAAATACAGTTCTACTTCTTTCTTGTCCATGACACAAGTCTCTTTCCAAGAAAGAGAGCTCGTTCACTTGTGCTCTTCCTATCATTCACATTGTCTGCCCAGTCTACATGAGTGAACACACTCAAAGAAAAATCTCCTTTGTGATTATACCAAAGGCCATAGTCCTCAGTCCCTTTTAAGTATCTAAAGATTCTCTTCACAACCACCATATGGGATTCCTTTGGATTAGATTGAAATCTTTCAACAATCCCAATTGCATGTACTATATCAAGCCTATCGTGAACAACATAATGCAACTTAACCGATCATAGATCTATATAAAGCTTCACTCACCTCTTTAGAATCATCTTCCTTAGATAGATTACAACCGATTACCATTGGAGTTCCTACTAGTTTAGAAACTTCTTACCCAAAAGTCTTCAATACTTCCCTGACATACTTTATGTGGCTGATGTAGAATCTATTACTGAGTTGAGATACTTTTAGTCCAAAAAAGAATTTGATCTCACCAAACATTGGCATCTCAAATTGTGTTCTTAAATTTCATCTGCACATGCAATGCTCATCTCATCATTTCTACCAAAAATGATGTCATCCATAAAAAATTTTAGCAATCAACAATTAGTCATCCTTCTTAATCTTTAAGTAAATACTATTATCCTCGCTTGTCATTATAAAACCAATCTTGATTATATTATTTTTCTTCTTTATCTCATCCAATTCTTCTTCCATGGCCTTAAACCATTCTTCTTCAATGCCTCTCCTACTGATTTAGGTTCATGTTCAGAAATTAGATAGGTAATTTATGTAATCTTTCTTCTAATTTGAACACCAGCATTCTTATCTCCAATAATCTAATCAACTAAAAGATTAAAAGCTTTACATACCTTGGTATCACCAGTTCAGGTCTAGGATCCTCTTCTACCGATTGAGCTAGTTCATCCATATTGCTTTGATTTTAAATTTCTTGCTCGACCAGTTGAACATATACAATCTCCTAATCATCTCTTGATTCATTCTTGCTGGAACCATCATTCTTCTCTAGGAATTTATCAATCTTTACATTTGTACTTTCTATCAACTTGTTGGTTCTCTTGTTTAGACACCTGTAGGCTTTGCTTCTTTTATAATATCCTAAGAATATTCCTTCATCACGCTTAGGATCAAATTTTCTTGTATAGTCATCTCTCTTTATGTAGCATCTACTCTCAAAAACTTTGAAATATTTCATAGTAGGTGTGTGACCATGTCATAACTCATATGAAGTCTTATCAGTACCCTTCTTCACATGTACTTGGTTTAATGTATAAATAGTAGTGCTGAGAGCTTCTCTCCAAAACATCTGAGGCTCATCTCTATGTATCATCATTGTTCTTGCAACATCAATAATAGATATGTTCCTTCTCTCTGCAACCCCATTATACTTAAGAGTTCTAGGTGCTGACATATGCCTCTTGATTCCATATTTTTCATAAAACTCAATGAATTCTAAAGATGTGAACTCACCACCTTTGTCAGGTCTCAAAAACTTCATACTCTTACCTATTTCTTTTTCAACTTGTGCTTTGAAAACCTTAAATAAATAGAATGCATCAGATTTGTCTTTTCGAAAAGTAACCCACATCATCCTAGAGTAATCATCAACCAAAAACATAAAGTACTTATCTCTAAAATAGATTCTTATTCTAATAGGATCATGCAAATTAGTATGAACTAAATCCAAAATACCTTCAGATGAAAATGACTTACTAAAAAAAATAGAACAAGTTAACTTTCCCAACTGACATTCCTTTCACATGACATTGTGTGGTTTCACTAGTTGTGGGAAAACCTTTAACAATATTCATCTTACTCACTTTGACCAAACAATAAAAGTTAACATGACAAAATATCCTATGCCACAACCAACTATCATCAACTTTTGCAATCAGACAACTCTTTACTATAGTATTGAGTTAAAATAAGTTACATTTAGTTTTCATACCAGCAGCAATCAGATCACCGAATGTCCCAAGTATCGTGAAAATTTCACCTTTGAACTCTACAAGATAACCTTTGTTATTCAATTGTGGTACACTCAACAAATTGTACCCTAACAAAATCATAATTTTTTTTTCTATTTAGTGCATTAGATCTAATTTATTTTACTAAGCAAGGAGAATTATTACCAAACCTTACCACACCACTATTACATTCTTCAAACTTAGTGAATTTAGTCCTATCACCAGTCATGTGATGTGTACATTCACTATCTATTACCCAGTATTCATTGAGATCCATGCTAGAAATCAATGTTCTTTCATTACTTGTAGGTGGATTTTCCTGAACAGCAAAAAGAGTAAATACACCTTCATTATCCTCAGATTCCTCATCGGTAACCCCATCATTAGTAGCAACAAAACAATTTTTCTTACTCTTATCCTTGAATCACATAGTCTTATCCTTCTTATCACCATCAAGACAACTGGAAGAAATGTTTCCAATCTTGTTACACGAAAAGCATTTAAAAGGTAGCTTACCCTTGTATTTTCTAGTTCCTCTAGGTAGCCTTCTAGTATACAATGCTTCCAACACATCCTATCTATTTTCCTCAGAAAAGATATAATCATAATCATTAGAATAAAATTGATGTAGGAGCATCCTGGTTACCTTGCTATCCTACTCATTTTGTTCATTCTACCAATAAGTGTCGAGTTGCATTCATTGGCGAGTTGTAGTCTTTCCCGAGCATTCCTTGTGCCGAGTTGTCTAGTGTTGGCCAAGTGTTCCTGTATGTGGTGAGTTATCCAGTGTAGGCCGAGCGTTCCTTCTGTGCCGAGTGACCCTGTTACTTACTGATGCTCGGTTATTCTTTGACCAAGTTTATCTATGTTTAGCTCTTAGTTGGAGCCGACTTGTGTATTTAATTTAGATCATGAATTTAATGTTTGGATCTTGTCTAGGGATGTGGGTAGACTGTTTGAGGTCGGCCTTCTATTATGTAATGATTTAGAATCTTTTGTAAACCTTTTTGGCAAGTATAAATAGGGATGTCTATGTATAGAAAAATCAATAAAGAATATAGTAATAAGGTGATAGAGTATAAACCTAGATTTTGAGAAATCTTGTTGGTCATAACCCGGAAGGACTCACAACCGAACATGTATGCACATAATTGGATGAATCAATAAAGTGTTTGTTGTTCCTTCTCTCCTTGGTGTTGTTCTTTGTGTTTGATTCCATTGTATTTACTTTGCAAGGTGGCTGGATAATTAGGTGTGCCTCTAGCCCTATCTATTCCTCATCTCTCCTTGCGTCAGGTGGTATTAGAGAGAAGGTTCATCCTTGAGGATATTAGATCATGTAGAACCCTGAGTTGGATCTAGTTGTAGGGTGGAAAATCTGTAGATTTGACCTATAACTTGCAGAGGGTTACAATCTTGTAGGAACCTATTTTGTCAAGATGGTTCGAGGTAGAGGAAATATTGATGATTTCGTCATGGACATGTTGAGACAAATTGTAGCCAAATTAGATGTCATTGAGACAACATAGAGGAGATGAGAACATCTTGATGATGTAAGTGATGATGAAGTAGTGACACCAGAACCTAAGGAAGATCAAGATGAGGAAAGATTATTGAGATTATTGACTAGGACATATTCAAAGCCAGTTGTTGAAGGTATTCCTTATGATGGAAAGTTGGATACTAATGTTGTGTTGGATTGGATCTTTGATATAGAAAATTTCTCTGAGTTTTAAATCACTCCTGAGAATAGGAAAGTAAAAATTGTAGTCATTACCTAGTTGAAAGGTCCCTCACTATGGTGGGAGCATTTGCAAACTGATAGATAAAGAAGAGGAAAGGAAAAGATCATAACCTAGTTGAAAATGGTGAACAAGGTAAAGAAGAAGTTCCTTCTTACTGATTACCAAGTTAGTTTGTTGAGGAAGATGAAAAATGTTAGACAAATGGACATGACTAATATGAAGGAATATATTGAGGAATTATATAGATTGGACATCAGATCTGGACATGTGGATGATGAGGTTGTAAAAGTTGCAAGGTACTTGAATGGATTGAGATTTGGAATTCAAGATGAAATATTTTTTGTGAAATTTGATAGTGTGGAAGAAGCATATCAATATGCCTTGAAAGCTGAGGAGATCTTGACAAAGAAACATGGACAAAGCCAGAGAGGTAGAGGTGGTAGATTCCAAAGAGGCAGTGGTAGATCCTATGGTGAAGGTGTTAGATATGATAATTTTGCATGAGATAAGGGAAAATCTGAGTGGAAAACTAAAGATAAAAGCAAGACCAAGTGGAAAGGTGGTAGTTCTTACTAAGGAGGTACAAGTTCATACCAAGGAAGAGGTAATTCTTACTCTAGAGGTGGTTTTAGTGGTAATTGTTTTAGATGTGGCAAAGAAGGGCATAGATATTTTAAGTGTAGACACTTTGATGGAAATGAACAAAGTCATAGAAATGCTATGATAAAAGAGGATTTTGAAGGTTAATAAAATAGACATGAGGTTGGAGAAAACTTGATGGTAAGGAGAACTTTTTGTAATAAAAGAGTTGATGAAGAACCTATCCTAAGGAGAAGACTTTTCAAGACCAGATGTAAGATGGTAGGAAAATGTTACAAAGTGATTGTTGATAGTGGCAGTTTAGCAAATTTGGCATCAGATGAGTTGGTTACAAAGTTGCAATTGTAGAGGTTGAGACACCCTAAACCCTATCATGTTTCATGGATCAAGGATGAGCATAAATTGTTGGTAAGTGAGCAATGTATTGTGAAATTAAAGATTGGAAATTACTTTGATGAAGTTTTTTGTAATATTATGCCTATGGATTGTTGTCATATTGTATTGGGTAGACCTTGGCAGTATGATAGACATGATGTGCATGATGGTAGATTGAATCAATATACTCTTTGGGTGAATGGGAGAAAGAAAACATTGTTGCCTTTAATTGAGATTCTAGATGAGATAAACTGCACTACTATGAAAATTTGCATGGTTAATGGAAATTAACTTGAGAAAGATATGAAGAAGAACCAAGTCTATATTTCTATAATTCCTAAGGGGCCGAGTTAGGATAGTAATGGCCAAGCAATAGAAATTAGTACTAACTGAGCAACAGAAGACAATAGAGACCAAGTGCCAGCAGAAATTGAAAACTTTCTGAATGAATACAAGGAGATTGTTGCAGAGGATATTCCTGATGGTGTACCATCGGTAAGAAGTATAATTTATTGTATGGATCTGATTCCTAGAGCTATTTTTCTAAATAACACACCATATAGATTGACACCTACTGAGAATGAAGAACTTAACAGACAAATGTAGGAGTTTTTGCAGAAAGGTTTGATCAGAGAAAGCTTGAGTACATGTGTTGTACCTATTGTGTTAGCACCTAAGAAGAATGGAGAATGGAGAATGTGTATTGATTCCAGAGCTATCAACAAAACAACAGTGAAGTATAGGTTTCCTATGCTCGGGATGGATGATATAATGAATTGTTTGATTAGAGTAAAGTATTTTACCAGTTCATTGATTTGAAGAGTGGTTATCATCATATCAGAATCAGAGAAGGTGATGAATGGAAGACTTCTTTCAAGACAAAACATGGTTTGTATGAGTGGTTGGTTATGGCTTTTGGTTTGACTAATGCACCTAGTACTTTCATGAGGTTGATGAATGAAGTTCTCAAGAGATTTTTTTGGTAAGTTTGTGATTGTTTATTTGGGTGATATTCTAATATTTAGTAGGACTAAGGAAGAATACCTTGAGCATATTTGACAAGTGTTACAAAGATTAAAAGAGGAGAAGCTAATGATTAATTTGAAGAAGAGTTCCTTTATGAAAGAAGAGATTGTGTATTTAGGATTTTTAATTTTAGCTAATGGCTTGAAAATGAACCGTGAGAAGGTTAGAGCAATTTTGGAATGGCCTACACCTGAGAATGTGGGCGAGGTAAGATCATTTTATGGTTTGTCAATTTTCTACATAAATTTCATTAAGGATTTTAGTTCTATTTATAATGCTATTATTGAGACTATGAGAGGAGATAAAAAGGTTTTTAAGTGAACATATGGAGCTGATAAGAGTTTTGAGACTTTGAAACAAAAGGTTGCCGAGTTACCCATGTTAGCTTTGCCTGATTTCAATAAGGTATTTCAAGTTGAGTGTGATGCAAGTGGTAGTGCAATAGGAGTTGTGTTGAGTCAAGAAGGTAAACCTATTTCTTTCTTTAGTGAGAAGTTGAATGATGCTAAAAGGAAGTATTTTGTGTATGATCAAGAGTTTTATGCTATTGTTCAAGCTTTGAAAAGGTGGAGAAATTATTTGATTCCTAAAGAGTTTGTGTTGTATATTGATCATAAAGATTTGTAGTATTTGGAAAGTCAACATAAGTTGAATTAAAGACATATAAAGTGGGTTGAATATTTACAGAGTTTCACATTTGTGATCAAGCATAAGAGTGAAGTTACTAACTGAGTTGCAGATGCTCTAAGAAGAAGATGTTCTTTGTTGACTGAGATGAAGGTTGTAGTTCTTGGTTTTTATGAGATGAAGGAATTGTATGATACTAACCCTAATTTTTCTGAGGCATGGAGAGAGTGCAAAGCACGAAATCTGTCAAAACAACTAAGTAAGTTAAAGGATAATTTCATTCAAGAAGGTATTTTTTTTAAAGGAATTAAGTTGTGTATACCAAGAAGTTCTATGAGAATCAATTTGATTAAGGAAAAGCATTGTGGTGGATTGGCTGGACATTTTGGAATTGATAAGACATTGAG
This sequence comes from Chamaecyparis obtusa, assembly GCA_027943335.1. NCBI lineage: Eukaryota > Viridiplantae > Streptophyta > Pinopsida > Cupressales > Cupressaceae > Chamaecyparis > Chamaecyparis obtusa. The sequence continues at coordinate 49,633 of BSBK01000055.1, forward strand.
TTTGCTTAAGGAAAAGTATTATTGACCACAAATGTATAAGGATGCTCAGAAGTTTGTAAGGAGTTGTGGAATTTGTCAAGTTACAAAAGGAGTAAGTCAAAATATTGGATTGTATGCAGTTATTTCTAATCCTAAGAAACCTTAGAGTGACATCAGTATGGATTTTATTCTTGGATTACCTAAGACAACAGGAGGGTATGATTTCATATTTTTTTGTTGTGGGTAGATTTTTTAAGATAACACATTTCATACCATGTAAGAAGACGTCATCTTGGATGTAGTACACATTGCTGAGATTTTCTTCAAAGAGATTGTTAGATTGCATGGATTACCTAGAAGTATTATCTCTGACTGAGATAGCAAGTTTGTTCATTATTTTTAGAGAACTTTGTGGAAGAAGATGGATATAGAGTTGAGGTTTAGTTCTACATTCCATCCACAAATAGATAGAGAAAGAGAGGTTGCGAATAGAAGCTTAGCTAATTTATTGAGATGTTTAGTTGGAGATAAGACGAGTAATTGGGATATGATATTGGCACAAGATGAGTTTTAATATAATAATTATGTGAAAAAGAGTTTTAGAAAAAAACCTTTTGAGTTTGTTACTAGAATGTAGCCTAGAGGAGTATCAGATTTGAGGGATATTGTTGGTGAAGAAAAGAGAAGTGCTGAAGTGGAAGTATTTGCTGATTTTATGAAGTCTTTACATGAGGAAGTGAAATTGAAGTTGGAACAAATTAATCAGAAGTATAAGGAAAATGCTGACAAGTCTAGGAGACATTATATTTTTGAAGTTGGTGATGAGGTAATGGTTCATTTGAAGGACAGATTTCCTATTGGAACATACAGTAAGTTAAAAATAAAGAAGTTTGGTCCTTGTATAATTTTGAGGAAGTTTAACAGTGGTAATGCTTATGAAGTTGAGTTACCCAATGACATAGATATATCTCCTACATTCAATATTGTTCATTTGCATAAGTATCATGAGTCAGATGATGAATTTGTTATACCAGATGATTATCCTAAGAAGTAGGTTGAAGAGGTTGAACATATATTGCATTAGAGGATTGGTAAAAGCACAAGTTTAAAGTATTACAATGAATATTTAGTGAAGTGAAAGAATATATAGACCAGTTGAAGATGGTACATGGATTTCTCAATTTGAGTTGGATTTAGCTTGGGATGTGACATCTTAATGATTCAAGAGAATCATTTCTTTCAACCCCAGTTATCTGATGCAGGAGCATCTTGGGTTACCTTGCTATCCTCCTCATTTCATTCATCCTACCAGTAAATGTTGAGTTGCAGTCATTGTCGAGTTGCAGTCTTTGCCGAGCATTCTTGTGTGCCGAGTTGTTTAGTATTGGCCGAGTGCTCCTGTATTAGCCGAGTTGTCGAGTGTTGGTCGAGTGTTCCTTCCTATGCCGAGTGAACCTGTTATTTGTTGATGATCGATTCTTCTTTGACCGAGTTTGTCTGTGTTTGGTTCTTAGTTGGAGCTGACTTGTGTATTTAATTTAGATAGTAAATTTAATGTTTGGATATTGTCTAGGGATGTGTACAAACCATTTGAGGTTGGCCTTCTATTATGTAATGATCTAGAGTCTTTTGTAAGTCATTTTGGAAAGTATAAATAGGGATGTCTAGGTATAGAAATGTCAATAGAGAAGATGGTAAGAAGGTGATAGAGTATAAATCTGGATTTTGAGAAATCTTGTTGGTTGTAACCCAGAAGGCCTCACAGTTGGGCATGTATGCAGATAATTGGATGAATCAATAAAGTGTTTGTTTGTCCTTCTCTCCTTGGTGTTGTTCTTTGTGTTGTTTTCTTTCATTGTGTTTACTCTGCAAGGTGGTTGGATAGTTAGGTGTGCCTCTGGACCTAGCTATTCCTCATCCCTCCTTGCGCCAAACATGACATAGATGATGATTCATGACTAACTTCCTTTCATTTCCTTGTAGGTGCAAGAGACATAGATTCCTTGAATGTAGCTTCAACCCTTGGAATACTATTATCATGTAATTGATAAGTTTACAAGAAGTCAACTTTCTAATTAATGCATCAAGAGTGATAGTTGTAGATCCTAAAGACCTTAACTCTCGAAGCATAAACCCTAATGGCATAAAGAGGTAATAAGGTTCTCAATACTTTACTTACGACATCATCTTCATCAATAGTTCCACCATCACTTTTGATAGCAGCAACCACTTCTTTGATTCTCTAACCATACTTCTCAATATTTTCACCTTCAACCATCCTCATGTCATCAAATTTTCTTTTCAGGTTGTCAACCTTAGCTCTTTACACATGTTTGTCTCCACCATACACTAACTTCAATTTCTCCCACAAATCATAGGTGGTATCAAGATCTTAGATATCAACAAATGTTGTATCAGATAATGTACTTGTAATGGCTTCCATAGTTGTAGTATTCTATTGTTCCTCCCTTGGCTGATCTACATTAAGAGGACATGCTGGAATAGCATACTGATTAACAAAATGATTTTAATATTGGTTACCCATACCTTTTTATATAAAGTTTCATTTGACCACTCCACACCCAGTAGTTCTCTCTTGTGAACTTAGGACCTTCCTTTCTCATCATTCTCGAATCTTGACCTCAAGATGTTAAGCTTCACCACAAAGAGGACCAAGGCTCTGATACCATTTGTTAGTCCTAAGGGTCTAAGATTACTAAGAGGGGAGGTGAATCACTAATCTAAGCTATCTAATACTTTTTACTTCTTTTAACACAAAGATAACATTCACTTATTTACAAATTGATAAGAAAATGAAACATAACCAAATAAACACAACCACAACAATGCATGCAACATATAACATATATTTTTTTTTCATGAAAGCTCAAATGGGTGAAAACCACATGTGAGATGAAACTCAAAAATTGTGTACTCTTCTGAAATACGCCTTGTTGGAAGCTTAACCCTGTTAGGAGTTTTACAAAGAGACTGTTAGGTGCCACTCAGTGATGGGATTTTCCTCTAGCCCTATTAGGAGCTTTATCCTTTTAGGAGTAGCCTCGCTAGAGAGCTTTAGGAACTAGCTAAAGTTCCACTCTGTTACAAGATTTACAAATAAGATCTATTACAACCTAGGATATACTTGATCAAGAGGTTTACATATAAGAAACATGTTAGAGTCTTAAAAGAAGGTAATAGAAACTCCTTTGCTTCATCAGATCCTTTGTAGCACCTTCAATCTTTAATTAGACAACTCTGGAATACCATGACTTGATCGCACCATCACAATCACGATCTACACATACAAATCTTCAATTTTATGATATAAATATCACTGCTCAAGCCCTAAACTGTCACCAACCTAAAATCTCATCCAACACATTTGGAATCACTTTTCCAATCATTGCACCCAAAGAGATCACGCCAAAATGCATATCCCAATGTAACAACCATGTTTACCAAATAGGTCGGCCAGATGATAGACCCTTACAATTTATTTCATCAAGAAAAGTCAAACATATTTTGACCAACTCAACCTTTATCTTGATAAAATGTCTATCTTGATCAATGTAATGTCAACATGTCATCAAAATGAATTGAGACACGTTAACATGACAACTGAAATTCAAATAACTCATCACAAGTTGATCACCAGTAGCCAACAAAATATTTACCATCAGTAACACAGGAACATAGTCACCTTTCACAGTTCCTTATGTAATCACAAAACATGCTTACTGATCATCAAAATTAGTTGCGGTCATAACCATGAGCTCAATATATCAATAACAACATAATTCTATCATCACGCCACCTAAATCACCATATATTTGATAAACCAATCAAATCACCCATTGCCAATCACAAACTATTCTAGCAGTTGCCCTGTCACACTTCAATCAAACATAACTTATACAAATCACACATTCAACAGTTACAATCATACAGTTATCATCTAGAGACATTTGCATGTCTCCCTTAAGAATTTTGACCATTGGAACCATTTGAAACACACTGTTAATTCGTCTCACATAATTGGCAACACCTTAAAACTATTAGGTCAATACTTACATCAATGACAGCACAATAACTCATCATCTCAATCACCAAATCTATGGAAAAGTGTGTAGTTTGTCAAAAGGGTGTAGTTTCTATTTATAGCAAGATACCCAATTTACACTATAACCATTATTTATTAGTGAGACAAGTCAAATGCAATCAGTTTTTGTACAACATTTTTTTAGATGCGATGCATTAATGATTTATTTCAATTGTTTTGAGTCAGTATACTTAAATTATATTAGAATATTTTTAATGCACCTTAATGTTATAGCTTATCAACTTTAGTATCAAATTAAAATTATTTTAATGAAAATGTCTTCTTCAGAACTAATATGAATTTTGTAATTAAAAAATAAATTTTTAAATGCTGTTTTCTAGAAGTTAGAGAAAAAATATACAAGAAATTTAAGGGGCTCATTTGACATTATGCAGATAAAAACCTTGGAATTTGAGGATTGTTGGTCTTGGCTTGTCCTTTTTGAGAACAGATGATTTTCTCAGGTATGTTTGATTTGCAAATACATACAAGTTTTACAGGCAATAGATAAATTATGTATGCAGTGTGTGCTAGTGCCAATAAGATTAAATTTTACAGTGCAGTGTGCGCTGGTGAGAATACAAATAATTTATGATTATTATTTAATAGTTGAGTCTGAAACCCAGCAGTACCCTCGTGCCTCCAATGGAAGCAAACCGCCACACCAACTTTTAAAACTCCGCAACCAATGTGCCCTCAATACAAATCGTTAATTTAGAGAATTTGAATTCTTTCGAAGGTTTATTAGAATGGCACAAATATTGACTTAATAATCGCTGCTTGTAACAAGATTTCCGTTGTGATTAAACTCTTTGCTGGGCAATAAGGGTTTCCATAAATATGGCGTGAAAGGTTGAAAAGTTGAAAGTAATCGATTAACCTTTTGTTAAAGATTTCTATGGCAAATTAAGAGTAAATCAAACTCTTTGCTGGGTATTAAGAGTATCAATACAGTGGTTGATCATTTCATGGTAAATTGTGAATGTTAAGCTCTACCAAGGGGTCAAGATTATTACTGCTGGTCAAACTGAGTTTTTCTGTAAGTACTTTGAGGGGCAGGTACATTGTAGTTTTCATAAAGGTCAGAAATTATCTCTATGCATTGTTCTTACTCAAGAAATTAAATCGACTATTGTTGGATTTTATTATTGTAAATTAATGTCGATCTGAACCTCCCAATGCAAATCTGAGAGTTAACACAAAACTTTGTGTTTGAGTTCAACTGGAAGTGTCAACTGCAAATGGCATTATCACTGCTAATCTGAAATACAAGACTTCGTTAGCCAAATAATCACCACATGAAGTTAAACAAAAAAATCTTCGAATGATGATTGTGCAAACTGTTTGACATAATGTTCAATTGATGGAAGTGCAAAATATTTAATACAAGGCTGTTTACTACAAAATATGTTTGAATTCCTACAAGAAACCAAATACAAAGCAATGATTTTAAAGTGTGACTAAGATATAGAAACTATAAGATAACAGTCATATGCCTCAAGGACCAAAAGATCATGATTGTGTTTAGGGAGATTTGAAGCATCAAATATAAGGCATTAGCAATATCAACTGACAGTCTCATGAGGTGCGCAGAAAAGGGTAAGTGGCTACAATGAAGAAACAATGTATTTTAGAGGGATTGTAGGGGCACAAAGACCTAATGTTTACATGCCTACTACAGAGACCTGGGCAGAAAAAGAAAGTGAGAATAATAATAAAGCTTAATGTAGAGTGGTTAGGATAGTTACAATTTAGGTCAAATGATAAGATAACAGTGAGCACGTCTCAACCCTCAGTTCGAAGCGGGAAAAAGGATAGTCATAGTGTCTTTGATGTACACTGGACAGCAAGGTATAGGAGTAATTCTAAGACGATTTAGCGTGCATGAGCTTCATTCTGTTTTAAAAATGCCACAACAACCTCCACAAGGACAGAAATGATAGTTCATGAAATATCGGCGAGGACAGCCAATCGAATTTGCATGATAGCATTTTCTATGAAGCAAAGGTGACGAGATAGTCATGTGTAAAGTGCACTTATAATATAGAAGAGTAGACCACCGTGGTTGACAAAATGACTAAGAACCTCAGGACATAAAATATTAACATATGACAGACAATTTCATGACAATGATACATGGTAGAAGACAAACATAAAGGCTTTTTTCCATGAAGACGGTTAATGGTTTAAGTCTTGCCTAAACCCTGTTCTATGCTAGAACCTCGATGGCAGGGACTGTGATGACAGAGAAAAAAGTGAAACATCTCAGGTATCAAGATAGACAAGTAGAAGTGAAAGTTTGATAAAGGAAAAAGACCCCATGCTTCTTCACTAAAGTATGATAGTCATCAACAAGTATGCAAGTTGAGTGAGAGGATTCCATTAGGGGACAGTGAGTACAGAGAGCTATGGGTGGCCCAAAACGACAATTTTCTCCATACGACAGTCATTTAAGCAATAAAAGGTTACATACATCATCCTACAGATTTACCCAAGTATTGCTGCAAGTGGATAGTTAAAAGCTATGACAGATCTACGCCTCTATGTTGACAAGCATAGTGACATGAAGATAGGGTCTTGAGAAAGAAAGAGATTTTCTTGACAAACTCGATGAGGCACAAAGAAGATAGTATAATATGGTTTGTTGAGAATAAGAGACCGTAGGAGGGTTAAGGCAGACAGAAAGAACAATCAAAGTTAAGGAAATGACTAAGTTGACAAGGTTGATATGAAAGTATATTCAAGGGAATCACAGATAGGAGGTCTTTGTAGCAGTCAATGATGAAGATGCCAAGATGATAATCTTAATAAGCAGATAGAAGATCAGTGACTTCAAGGATGCATCTTGAGAGGCATGAGCGCAATGATGAAACAAAATAGGATTGTCACTAACAAGAAAATATGTATCACAGCCTTTTAGATCATGAAAACAAGTCATAACAAGTGGCAGTTACAAATCCTGTACGAGCTTCTATGTCCTCTTAGGTTTTCCTATCACTTTCAAGGTACCTATGACATGTCCTATAAACGTGGAAGGTAGCTTTTGTCAGTTTGGGGGATTTATGAGCGGGTCGAACTTTATAAGAGCCAGTTGAATGAGTTGGAAGACAAGGAGAGAGAATATAGGAAAGTTTGAGGCTATTCACAAGCATGTATGATCTCATTAATAGGGTCTTCACAAAAAAAATTCAAAGGTTCAGGTCTTCAATCTTCATCGTACAATAATTAAAGAGATCAAAGGATCAGGAGTAGCAGTTGGGCGCTCAAAAGTGGAGTTGAGCAGGTCATAGGAAAAAGTGACACGTCTTTTCATCAATTATTCCCATGGTAAAGTTTTAGGAAGTCACTACTAGGCCATAAACAACGCCTAGTAGCAGTTCAAAGTGAGTTCTTTTTCACCTTTGTAAGTATTGCAGCCTTTTCTGAGCTCTTGCAGCAAAAACTTTGATAACTCATAAAACAAGTTTTGAATTTGTAAATGTATTCTCATTTTTCAAAGCAATATGAGCTCATTTTTAGACTTATAAACTGCCGTAAGCACCATTCTGTTAATAAAACAAGCGCTCTGCCTAAAATCTGTTCTGTTGTGTTTTGCTATGAATGATTATTTCTGTTTTTGTGGTTATATATACGAAAAATCCTTTAATTATGTCTTATTCTAAAACATCTTCATGCAGAAAACGTCGTAGTTTACAAAGGTCATGGGTTAGGTCACTGGTTTTAGTAGTATTTAATTGTGAAAACATCTGACTTCCTTCAACAATTTGAGAATCGTAACATATCAAAATCTGAAGAGTTGAGGAAATAACTTGTTCATGGAAACAAATGGAGTGTCAAAGTACTGCAGATCTCATTTTCAGTTTGGTGTTTCACCACATTAGGAATGAGTTTCATTTCAAGGTATCCTTTTACTCTTTTCCTTAGCAGTACAAGAAGTATAAGTTAGCTTTTGGTGAAAACATAAAGGGAGTCAACCCTCTGTTGAGATTCACTTCAGACCCAGGTAATCCGTAACCTTGAAGGGTTTTCATGGTTGTTTACCGGTAAGAGAGTTATTCTATAAATTTCTCAAGGGTGCAATCAAGCTTGACAATAATTTTTGTCATGTCCGATGTGACTGTTTGAAGTAAAACAGTCTGAAAAACACTTCATTTTTTTCTGATATTAATATATGTATCTGCAAACTTTCATCTTGTTGAAACATTCTTACCATATCTTGCAAATCCTTAGCTTGTTTTTGAAGAAACCAGTGCAAAAAACTTATGAAACAAGTGCAAACAAGAAAAAGTTTAATTCCTTTCGAGTATTTACAGCTACCTCCACCTAAAGAAAAGGAAGAGCAACACTAAAAAGTACTATGGAGTCGAGAAGTGTACAATCTATTCCTTTCGAATATTTACAGCTACCTCTACCTAAAGAAAAGGAACAGTAACACTAAAAAGTACTATGGAGTCAAGAAGTGTACAATCTATCCCAACTTCTAGAAGAGTTTCTTCTTTCATTTCAAGAAACCAAGAAACCTTGATTCTTATGTCAGGACAAAGGAATCAAGTTTTTATCCCTTTGAATTAGGACAACCTCTTGAATTTAGTAGAACATGATGATCTCCCCATAAAATAACTTCCATGTTCTCACCATAGATTCACTTAAAGTTCTTCTATTTTCAGTGCGAAGATCGAACTTTATCTATTGAACTAATAAAAGATGTGGCTACATTGTGTGTTGTCTACAACATAACTGAAGAAAATGTTGCAGTCATATTATTGGCAGCTTCACCGAAAGGAAAATTACTTTAATGGTTCAGGGGCTTGACAATGAATTCTATCACTACCTAGGATTACTTGGGTGATATAATATGTAGACAATTTGAAGACAGATCAAACCACCTCTCCATAGTAGACAAACTCACTACGATATAGAGTACTCCTCACGAGCATATGACTAAATTCAATTTTTGTTTATATTTGACATGAGATAGAATTTGACAAATGATAAGGCCCTCATCTAAATACACATTTCTATACTTCCCAAGGGTTCTTAAAAGCATAGTTGGAAAAATCTTTGGACTCGTTGTGGACTTGGATGGATTTGCAACTCCAATGGCAAGAAAATTCGGCTCGTAATGAACTTGGGAGTTGAGTCTGGGCGAGTCCAAGTAGTTGGACTCAGGAGTCTTTGACATGGACTCGAGCGAGTCTAGCATCATAACACACAAGTTCTTATGGACTCTCACCGCTGCCTGTATACACCTAATCAAGTTATAATTTTATTTTTATTTTTTAACTTCTTGAGTCATTTTTTCTTTGTTCTTGCTCAAAACAGGGTTTTAGGATTTTGAGAAGTAGAGGAAATAACATCAAAGCAGCCAATTTTCATCTATTATAAAACAAGAAAATCTTGAAAAACAAGGGGAAATGCAGACAATTTTTTTTTCATTTCCCTTCTTAACTTATTTCCTTGCATTTTTATCTTGTTTTTTAATACTATTTTTTTCAAACAATTAATTATCAATGATTTTCTATAAACCCTATTAGTTTTTTTAGTTTTTTCATGTTATAATAGCAATGTCAACTTCAACTAGAAAGGCAGCCCCAAATTAGGAAGAAAAAAAGATGAAGCATGGAAGTATGGAATAATGAAAAATAAAAAGAGAGAGATGGCCTGCATCGAATGTGGCAAATGGATGAAAAGTGGAGTGAATAGATTAAAATACCATCTTGCCAAAATACCTAGACAAAATATGGAAGGTTGCCCCAACATAACTCCGGAGATTATTAGACAAATGAAGACCCTTCTTGCTGAATATGAATTGCAAAATGAAGAAAGGGAAAAAACAAAAGAAGCCATGACAACTCCAATGAATATGAATTTTTCCACTTTAGCTTCCCTTGGTCACACTCACAGAATCGCAAGCATCTATCAACTAAATTAATCTATTACTGATAATGAGGTTGAGGTTACTGAGACTCAAAATCCTCAAACATCAAACCCAATTTATTTTGTTCCACACAATGTTCCAGGAGGACAACCTTCAATTGAAGGTATAAGATGGAATAAAGGAAAATATGAGCAACCAATACAATTTTCCTTTCAATGCAGTAAATAACTCACATTGGGAAGGTTTGGTTACTATATTTACAATTCTAGACAAGGATTTTTTTAGTGAACCATTACTAGAGAAAGCCATAAAAAATACACAGGTTTTGGTTGATGATAAAAAATAAATAAAAAAATTGGAGGAGAAAATGATGTAGCATCTTATTTGATGGATGGACAAACGGAAGAAATACGTCTCTTGTAACTTCTTGGTGGCTTCTAATGGTGCAATGGTATTCCTCAAGTCTATAGATGCCTCAAATGAAATTAAAAATGTTGAGAATTTGTACAATTTATTAGATGAAGTCATCCAGGAAGTTGGAGTTGAAAATTTTGTCCAAATTATCACAAATAATGCAACTTCATATGTAGTCATAGCTATAATGCTTATGGAGAGGCTTCCTATAATTATATGGAGTCCTTTTGTTGCACACTACTTGGACTTATTGTTAGAGGACATTGGGAAGATTGGATGGGTGAAAAGGGTGGTTGAAGATGTTAAAAGCGTCATAAAATTCATCTACAGCCATACTTGGGTCCTCTCTTTGATGAGAAAACACACAAATAGAAAGGATCTTGTGTGACCATGAGTAACACAATTTTCTAGCCATTTCCTCACATTTTAAAGCATTCTTGGTGTCATTCATCATCTTAAGCAAATATTTTTATATGGTGCTTGGATGGAGTCTACATACTTCAAAACACATAAAGTGAACAAGATAGTAAGTGTTATTTTTTTATGATGGGTTTAAAAAAGTGGAGATGAGTTGATTAAGATAAGTGACAAATATAGATATAAACTTTATACAAGATAATCTACTACTTTATTTTTGAGGGGTTAATTTTGTAATAATTTAAAATTTGCTTTCATTATTTTAGGTGACAAAACCTTTGGTAAGGGTTCTTTGTATGGTCCAAATGTGTAGGAAATAGGTAGGAAGAAACTAAGATGAGGGGTGAATCAGTTGCTACCAAAATACTTAAATTTTCAAACCTTTAAAACCTTCAAGCATAAAACCCTTAATCACATAAACTGTTATTTTTTATTTGCAAGATGTAAAGCATGTAAACACAAATCAGAAAACATCAACACACATTACGCAAAGATTTTTATATTGGAAACCCAAACTAGGGTGAAAACCATGGTGGGGCTGATACCCATAATAAGATTGATACCTTGTTATAAGTATAGCTTATTACAATATGAGGAATGCACTTGTATTCATGCACATTGTCTAGAGTTCACTACTCAATTCACCTTGAGCATCCACCCTAAGGAAGTCACACTAACTTACAATTATAATTCAAAAGCCTCACTTACTTACAACCAATTTTCAGACACCAATCTAATAATTAATGAATTGAATCGTAGCATCTCACTATGCCTTAGTCAGTTCCTATTTTGTACAGTTAGAGTCTCTCTAATTCTTCTCTAATTCATCATCTCTACTTTGTCTCTACTCCCCTTGGAAACTTTCTTGCCTTGGTTCTAATTTGATTATACACTCTTCTCTCAATCAATTTCTTCCCCTTGGATGCACAACACTCTTCTTAACAAACTCTCTTTCTTATGTGCAAGTATATACAAACATACTTCTCTCTTCTAATCTTCTCTTCATTCATCTTTTCTTCTGATCTCCACTTCTGCAAACTTTGATATGATCCTCTCTTCTAATCTCTTCTTTGATCTGATCTCCACTTCTACAAACTATGATATGATCCTCTCTTATAATTTCTTCTCTGATACGATCTTTATTATTTTTCACATCTTCTCTCCCCCTTTGACATCAATGAAAAAGGTGTATCATATTTTCTTATACAACTGGCTTTGTCATATCAATGTATCCTTCCTTTTACTTCTCCTCTTTTTCTACATTATCAAGCTCTTATTTCCTTCTTTTACATATCTTTGAGATACTAAACACATCCAACTTTTGATCAAACATCAAAGACTTAACTCACTGATTCCTTCAATTCCTTTAATTTCTCTTTCTAGATGCTCAACTTTGGATTAAACAAATTTTCCTTACATGCTTACTACTCTCACTGAGTAGTAGCCTCCATACATCAATCCAATTGTAAGATTTATCTTTGAAGCATAGTGGACTCATGTGATCCTTCACATCTTAGTTATGATTGGGAGGGGTAATGACCACTAACTTGTCTGCAAGATTAGGCTCTTTTTTGACAACATCCTTTTTTTCTCACTCAAGTATCTTTTCTTTTGCACTTTTGTCTCTTTTCAACATTCTCCTCCTTCACCTTTCCTTTGTCCTCTTCCTGTATGTCTCTGTCATTTTCTTGCATATCTCTTTCATCTCTACCATATCAAACTCATCCCTTTGTATGTCTCTGTAGTGTTCAAATTTTTTTGTAGATACATTGCATCTGAGACATATGACAATCTTCTACTTACTATCATCATTTCTCATCAGAGTACATGAACATCTACCTATTTTCCTTATGAAATATCATTTATCCTTCCCACACCATTGAATCTATTTGAGACATGATTATTTCTCTTACCTCTAGGAAACTGATTCGTGTTTTTGTAATGTAAAGCCTATATCCATGCTTCCCATAATCAAAACAACTACCACTAAAATTCTAAGGTTTAGGACGTCTTGCCACAATATTCTTGTTATTGTTCCCCTTTCTGTCCTTGCACTTGTTCTGACTCTTCTTCTTCTTGTTTACCTTGTCTTTGTTCTTCTTAACCTTATCCTTTAGCTTGTCTTTGTCTTTATGTTCTTTATATTTTTTATTCTTGTTTGACTTGTTCTTATCTTGACATGACTTGGAGGATTATCCTTTCACATATTTGACATTTTTTTCTTCCTTGGGCTTTTTTATTGTGACAATGGATTCTAGAGCTGCCATAAGTTTTGAATATCCTATAGGTGAGAGAAGAAAACATTAGTACATATTATACAAGAACATAGTAAGAAAACATTTGTACATATTATATAAGAACATAGTTTTACCTTTGCATTATCTATTAAGTATTCCTAGTCACCTGATGTAGGAGCATCCTAGGATTCTTGGCAATCTTGTATCAACAAAAAATATGTTTGTCTTTGAAGGTAGGTTGTTAGTTTTGATCTTGGTTTGATGGAGTACTTGCTCAGTTTGGGAGATTGGTTGCTCGGTTTGGTGGTTACCGAGGTGCTCAGTCTTTGAAGAATGCTCAGTAATTGAAGGCATCGGTTGCTTCTGGCATTCAGTGATAACTGTGTTGTTCAGTCATGCTTGGCGTGGTTGGTTGACTAGCACTCGGTTATTTCCTCTATTTCTTGGTGTTCTTTCTTACCGACTTGGTTTGTTTGGATGGTTCAGCTTGGCCAAATGGTTCCATTGATTTGGGTCACACTCCTCGAGTTATGGATTGACCGTTGGACTTGTGGGGACCTTGATCTGGCATGTTGCATTCTTCTATGCAGATCTGATGACCATTTGGGCCCTTCTTGGAGAGTTTATTTTATTTGTAAGGCTATTTGAGAGCCAACTGATGTTTGGGGATTTAATATTTGTTTGTAAGGGTTAATTGTTTCATCAGCCGACTTGTGGCTTGGAATTAGAATTTATAGGATGCTTGGGTAGTTGTTTGGGGGGGATCAGATAGCATAGTAGTGGAAGTTAGTAGCTTGGTAGCTTAGGAATAGGAAGATTGCTTGGAAGTTTTTTAGTACAAGTTTAGATCTTTCCTGGGTGCCTACCAGTGTGTTGTGTGTTGCAGACCTGGGCTAGCTGAATACTAATATTATGGAAAAGATTTGGATCCTGCAAGATCTTGTAGACTATTCTTTCTTTGTATCTGGCTGTAACCAGGAAGGCCTTACAGCCCGGAACATTGCATGTAATCGATGATTTGATGAATAAATATTTATGTTCTATATCAGATCTGTTGTTGTTGTTGTTGTTGTTGTGTATTTCTGTTGCGTATTGGTTTGGCAACAAGTTTGGTCAGTCCTTAATTGGATCCACCAACCTTGACTGTGTCATCACCCCAGGGCTAGGTATGGGCATTCTCATAAGGAGGGTAATTTGGGGATACCATCGTCCAACATACCCTTTTGTTAAGCTATGACTTTGGGGAGATGGGTTTGAAATATAAGGTTCGAGATTTCCTAAAAGTGAATCCTAAGTTGGTTGTGCAAAGGATGGATTTATGAACATACAATCCTTGATGTGTTCTTCATTACCTTAGGGATTTGGTTTCAAGAATTTGTAACTGAACATCTAAGTTTGAGCTTACCAGAAGCGTCATGCTAATTGAGTAAGATAAAAAGAGGAATTTTTTATCTGAAGTTCTAGGATAGCTTCCATGTTGGTCCCTAGTTTCTGTGAAAGGAAATTTCATTGTACTTGGGTTAATACATGAGAGATGCCTAGCAAAAGGCTTTGGGAAGATGGATTTTCGGATGAAGGGTTCAGGATTCCTTGGACATGAATATTAAATTGGAATTGTTTAGCATGGAATTTGACCTATCTAGATAATAAAGAACTTTGATTACTAATCATCTTGAAAACACAGACAAGGTCATGGATACCTTAGCTATCAAGGGACATAGTTTCTAAGATAGATGATGACATTAGATTTGGTAAGGCTAGGAAGCCATTGCATTAAAAGTTTTCCTTGGGGTTGGTAAGGTTTGTTCTACTTCATCCATACAACTTGGGGCATGCAAGGACATTGAGAAAGAAAAAAATTATGAATTTTAAAGGTAACTCTAAGGGGCATTAGATTCTAGGACTCATGTGAGTGTACATAATATAAAATTTGATTGACTCAAGGTGCATAAGGCATGGATTTTACTAAGAAATCCTTATTTATAACCTAAATCCAAAATCTCTAACCTATGGAATACAAGGAATAGTAAATGAAATAATGTGAATGGAAGGAAACAAATGAAAAAAATGGAGGAAAGAATAAATCCTACCTCGAAAGAGAATTTATGGTGAAAATGGGTAAAAACCATCAAGGGAATGCAAGTGTAAGCTTGAATTTGATCACTCAAGTTGCTCGGTTGAAAGGTCAGTTTGCAAGAAGGCTTAGCTCTTTTGTGAATTATTGGTACGTGTAAATGAGTCATTTTGGCCCATTTTTAGCTAGTTTATTAGGTGCATTGAATGCGCATTGTACTTTCTTATCCAAAAGCACAACTTAATCTCACCAAGGACCGACATCCTTAATGCAGAGAAAGAGTAGTTATGGTCTCATTGGTACCAAATTTCACAATTTGGATATCTTCCAAACCCACAATGAAAGTTTTAAACTCTCCAATGGTGGATTTCAATTATTTAGGCTTCCAACTCCTAGTTATACTCTTAAATGGGTATTTCAATCCTATCTTTCCAAGAATGTCCCATTGTCAAAAATTAGTTATCTTTGAGATACCCTTTATGCCCCTCTATAATATATCTGAAACTTAGGTATAGTTGTTTTGGAGAAACCCTCTCAACAATTGATTGGTAATCAACAAATAGGCCTAATTAGGTCACTTTTACAAAGAAAGTGTATGTTTTCTTGTCTCCCACTATTAAATCCTCATTTGAGGGCCTTAGTCATGTCTCATATGATCTAAATCCAAAAACTTTTCCATTGGAAAGCACCCCCGAATCACCCTTCTACCAAACCCTATGGCCACTTGCTCCTTTTAAGCCAAATACATGGAGATATTAGGCTAAGGCATCACCAATTGGGCGTTGAGTACCTTCCTCTTCTCCTACAAACTTATGGAACATAAAATACATCCTAAAATCCTCCATTCCACTGAAACATAGGAAATCATTTTTTTCTTTATAGCTTGATCACCCCAAATTACATCCAATCCTCCTTTGGTCAGTGACACAAGGTGATATACATGGTTGCATAGAATTTCAAATGGTTACCATCCAACATTTGAATTACGTCCATCAAAAACTATAATTAACCCTTTATGATAACTTTTGCAAGAAAAATTACTTGACAATGTTTCACAACATTTGCACACTTGACCCTATATGACCTCAAAATATTACAAATGGCCTAAATAGACCTTATTACATCAAAATTTGACTCAAAAACATATATCCTATTCCCCTTTACATGATCAAGGTTGGGCGCCCCTACACCATACACCCAAAGAGAATAAAATCTTAAGCTCTACTTGAGATAAGATCATGTATTGTGGTACCATGTTTCTTGATGTCTTTCTTTGTCATCCATGTTGCATCTTCATTTGGGATACCTTTCCATTTCACTAGGTACTCATGGTACACCTTATGCCTTCTTCTTTTGGCTTCCTTGGTACCCAATATGTATTTAAGCTTTAATGATTCACTTGGAGGTATGTCCTTAACTCAATATTCATCTTGATCTCCTAAGGAACCTGCACGTTCACCTATAATCAAACATCCTTTTAAAGGATAGAGGTTAGCAACATTAAAAATTAGTGAGATAGCCACTTTAGGAGGGAGTTCTATCTCATAAGCATTGTCCCCAAATTTGTGGGCCACCCTACATGGTCTCCAAAACTAGATCTCCTACCTTAAATTGAACATCTCTTCTCTTCAACTCTGCATGTTGTTTTTACCTTTCACCACTCTTCTTGAGATTCTCTCTAACTTTCTCATTTATGTCCTTCAAGGGAACTACAAATTCATCTCCCTCTACACTCCTCTCTATTCTATTCAAATCTCCGATTTCAAAGGCCCCTTTGGGCGTCATGCCATAAACCACATCAAATGGGATTTTGCCAATGCTTCTATTTATGGAATCATTATATGCATATTAAGCATGTGGAAGAACCAAATCCCATTGTTTTGCATGTTCTTTTGTGAGACATTTAAGTAGACTTCCAATTTATCTATTGACCACTTCAATTTTCCCATCAATTTGTCCAAATGATATGTAGAACTAAAGGTCAAGATTGTGCCCAAATTTTTCCAAAGGGTCCTCCAAAAGTGACCTAAAAATTTTGAGTCCCCTCTTGAAACAATAGTCAAAGGTAAGCCATGAATCTTGACCACTTCCTTGAAAAATAAACCTGCAATGTGTGAGGCATTATTGGTGTTCCAACATGGTATGAAATGTGCCATTTTACTAAACCAAGCAACAAAAAAATACACACTATCATGTCCTCTTTGATTTTTTGGCAAGCCTAACAAAAAATTCATACTAATGGACTCCCATGGCCTATTAAGGACATGTAATGATTGACAAAGTCATTTGTTAGTACTTGAACCCTTGGCCTTTTGACAAACTGCACACTTTTCTACAAACCTTCTAATGTCACTTTGCATCTTAGGTGAAAATTGATACCTTCTTACCTGCTCCAAGGTTTTTTCCACACCAAAATGACCTCCTAAACTAGCATGGAATGTTTCTCTTTAATCAGATTTGTCCTCATAGAACAATTTGGAATACACAACTGAGCACCCTTAAAAAATAAGCCTTCTTGAATCAAGAAATCAAAATATGCTTCATGAAAAATGCTATGAAACTAATTACAAACAACATATATATATATTTAAAGCCATCATCACCTTCTTAAATACCTTTCAAGGCATCAATACTTGCACTTTGAAGTTGGATTGCTTGAATCAACATTGTCTTGCTCAAAGCATCTACCACCTTGTTTGACTATCTCTTTTTGTGCTTTATGGTGAAAGTATAACTTTGGATGTATTCCACCCACTTCACATGCCTATGGATCAACTTTTCCTTTCTATTTAGGAAACTCAAAGCACGATTGTCAGTAAAAACAATAAACTATTTAGGAAGTACAGTGTCTCCACTTTTTCAAGGACTGAACCATGACCATGACAGATAATTCCAAGTCATAAGAAGAATACTTATTCTTTTCTTCTTTTATTTTTCCACTAAAATATGATATATGTCTATCCTCTTAACTCAAAATTTCCCTAATTGCATACCCACTTGCATCACACTCTATGGCAAAGACCTTGTTGAAATTAGGAGATGCTAAGATGGGTTATTGCACTATCTTTTGTTTCAAAATTTGAAAAATTTACTCTACCTCATTAGTCCACATAAACCTCTTTATATAATCCCCTTTCATGGTGTCAATAATTGGAGAGAATATATGGCTCAAATTTTATACAAATTTCCTATAAAAGCTAGCCATTCCGTGAAAAATTCTTACTTCCCCTATTGATTTTGGAGTAGGCCAACTGAGAATTTCTTCTACTTTGTTGGGGTCCATCTTCAAAGAGCCCTTAGAGATCACAAAAGAAAGGTATATTAACTCTTCCTTCATGAACTCACACTTCTTGAGGTTTATCATCAACTTTTCTTCATTCAACCTCTTCAAGACCATATCAAGGTGTTGCAAGTATTCCTCTTTAGACCTATTGAAAACAAGTATGTCATCCAAGTAAACAATCCCAAACTTATGTATGAAGGGTTTCAAGACCTCATTCATTAACCTCATAAAGGTACTAGGTACATTTGAGAATCTAAATGGCATAACAAGCCATTTACATAATCCTTCATTTTTCTTGAAAGAGGTCTTCCACTCATCTACCTCTCTAATCCTAATAATTTGATGATAGCCACTATTTAGGTCTCTCTTTAAAAAGTACCAAGCCCCTCCAAGAAAATTCATCAATTCATCCATTATAGGTATAAGAAATTGCTATCTTATGGTGATTTTTTTATTGCCCTTGAATTAGTGCACATTCTCCAATATCCTCCCTTTTTAGGTGCCAAAACGGTGGGAACGCCACATGAGATTAAACTCTCCCTGATTAGGCCTTTATCTACCAAATATTGGACCTACCTCCTTAATGCTTCATTGTATTGAGGAGTCATCTTATATACATATTTTTTGGGTAGGGTTTCAACAAGTATAAGGTCTATGTGATGGCTTACATCTATCATAGGTGGTAAAGTACTAGGAATGTTATCCACAACAATATCTTGATACATGTTCAATAAATCTTGGATCTCACCAGGTACCTCGTCACCCTTGGTTTCTATCATGATTGATTTTAGTCTAATTATAATCGTATAACCCTATCCTCCTTCTTTTAAGGTTTTCACAAACTCTTTCTCTCCTACTAGAATCACACTCAACCCAACTTCCTTGTCTATTCCCACATCTAGAAAAGGGCTAAGGATAAATGAAACTCCATCTTTTTCAATTACATATGTATTTTTTATGTCCATCCTATTTTGATTTTTTGTCATACTATCAGGGTCCTCATAACAACAAATGACATACATCCATTGAGATGATGTCATAAAATATTTTGTCTTTGTACCCCCCAATATTGATCTCAACCCATACTTTCTCATTGACTAAGACTTGTTTCCCTTTGTTAAACTAGGAGACCTTATAAGGTGTGGGATGTCGGACTCTCCTCATGTTCAAATTTTCTATCATTCTACATACAAAAAAATATCAATAGAAACAAAATCAATAATGACCTTACATACCTTTCTTTGAGATTTTCACATGGTTATGAATAATGGATTTCTTTGTAGATTCACTCTCGTTGTAGGAACCTTTATTAGGTTTCTTCTAATTATAAGAGATTCACCCATCTCTAGACCTACCATTCAACATCCTCCTCGACTGACCATGGATCCATTCCATCAAGGTTGTACCATCTAATTACCATCAGTGTATCAAATTTATACATCAAGGCATTGAGATTGCCATCCATACTAACCCCCAACCCTTCACATACTATTGTGCGATGTAAGCATCATTCCCTCATTCCACTCATTGTCCCGGAACCGATATTGACACTTATGTTTCCAGCTCATCCTGATCCCATAGCGATCCAGAGACTATTCTCACTTCCACTCTCTCTTCCATCAAGATCAACAATCAGGGTTGTGGCCGATACACCTTGAATGATGCATTTTTAGTTGGGGCCCTCCCACTTGATCCACATACACAAGGGCTCCCAAATCACCAAAGCGAACCCACTGAAGAAAATCATGAAATCAAGCAAATGGGACCTATGACATTTGTCTCCCATGGAAACATAAACAGTCAAGAGATGGATCTTGACATCAATAGGTGGTTGTACAAAGATCCCCCACCACCTGAAACTCAACTTCTTGGCTACTTCAAAGACAAGTATCCCCAATTGCACAAGTATGCCACTAAGAAATGGAAATATCAAGGTAGTGGTCTAGGACCACAAGAAGGCGGAAGAAAAGACCCTATCACAACATCAAAGAATCCACAACATCAAGGTCTTGGCTTTAATACCCCTTGCCTACGTATATAAGAGCCCAATACCACAACTGGGGTCACTAACATGACCAACGTTCCCTTCTTGAATAGCAAGGATGACCTCGTAGAGATCAAAGACATCCCTAAAGAGGAAGAAAATAAATATTATGACGACATCTTCGATGATAATACCCTCCTAGGCACTTTTTTCCTCCAACAACTCGCTAGTAACCTCATAGAACTTCCCCTCATTCACCCCTCATTCATAGACTGGGACCAACCAAGTGTCACACATATCGATGAGTTCCAAAGTACAAAAGTGCTCCTAGAGTTCATGGGGGCATCAAGTCCACAATCAGATCAAGATTCAGAGTTAACTCACATCTGCAAGCTCGACCCTAAAGGATATTTCAGGGAGGAGGCAAGCTTTAGCTGCAAAAGTAAAAAAGAAAGAGAAAAGCACGAGTCCTTTTGTGAAAACCCCTCTGGGGCACATTCTGATTCCCAAAAAGTAAAAATAAAGGGTGTATCTAATAGTGAAAACTTGGCAATTCAAGCACTAGAATATGGAGACTTGCCTCTTCCTCCTATCCAGGATTACAGACCCGAGTAGTCGCCTATCATCATAGAGGAAAATAAACCAGTCAACTTGGGCACATAAGAATGTCCAAGAATCACCTACATTCCATCATCTTTAATAGAGGGTGAAGAAATGGTTCTCACTGCACTCCTCCAAGAAGCCACCATAAAATTTTCATGGTCATATGCACATATGCTTGGGCTCAATCCAAATCTCATTGTGCACAATCTTGTAGTGGACCCTAATGTCAAGCCAGTCAAGAAGAAGCTAAGAAAAATGCATCCAAAAGTGGCCTTACTAGTAAAAGAAGAATTACAAAAGCTTCTCCAAGAAAAACTCATCAAAGCCATTGATTACTCAGATTGGATCTCCAACATGGTACCAGTCACAAAGCCTTCAGGCGACATCAAAATCTGTATAGATTTCAGGGACCTAAACAAGGCATGTCCTAAGGATGATTTCCCGCTACCCAACATAGACATGATCGTAGATCTTACAGCGGGCCATGAGATGTTGTCACTCATGGATGGCTTTTCAGGCTATAATCAGATCTGGATAGCAAAAGCAGATCAACATAAAACAACATCCACAACTCCATAGGGTACCTTTTTGTTACAACATGATGCTATTTGGGCTGAAGAATGCAAAAGCTACATATCAAAGAGCAATGACAACCATATTTCAAGACATGACCACAAGATCCTGGAAGACTATATGGACAACATTCTTGCAAAATCTAAAACACGAGGTGAACACTTGAGCATTCTTGAGAGTGTGTTCGATCTCTTGTAGCATTATGGTTTGAAGCTAAATCCAAATAAATGTATCTTTGGTGTAACATCTGGAAAGCTGTTAGGCTTTATAGTATCATGGTGTGGCATAGAGATTGGTCCTAAAAATGATAAAGCTATAATAGAAATGCCTCCACCAAGAACACTCAGGTAGCTCTAAAGTCTACAAGAAAAGCTCCAAGTAGTGTGTCAGTTCATCTCCTAGTTGGCTGACAAGTGCCAACTATTCACGCATCTTCTTCGTAAAGACACAAGCTTCAATGGGATCCCATCTGTTAGAAAAGCTTTGACAAGCTCAAGGAATATCTAGCTAACTCTCCAATCCTTGTACCACCAATTTCAGGATGCCCACTCATACTCTACATCTTGGCAACCACTACTGCACTGGGGGCACTCTTAGCTCAACATGATGAGGACAACAAAGAGAGAGCCATCAATTATATCAACCGAACGCTTGTCGGCTATGACCTTAACTATTCACCCATCGAGAAAGCATGCCTTGCAGTGGTCTTTGCCACTCAAAAGCTTAGACACTATATGCTCAGTGACACAATCAAGCTCATTTCAAAGGTAGACCCAGTCAAGTATCTGTTATCAAGAACAACTCTCACAAGCCATATGGAAAAATGGGTCATGCTACTCAGCGAGTTTGACATCTAGTACATAGATCAGAAAGCAATCAAAGGGCAAGTTATAGCTAATCAACTAGTAGAAGCACCACTGGTGGATGCTTATCCACTAATCATGGAATTCCCTGATAAGCACCTATGTATGATTGAAGAACAACCCATGTGGAAGTTATACTTCGATGGTTCCTACACATCACATGGATTAAGGCCCGGAATCCTATTCATCACACCTCAAGGTGACTATATTCCAAAATCATTCAAATTGGGATTCCCATGTACTAATAACATTGCTGAATATGAGGCACTCATCTTAAGTCTCAAAACAACTATCCAATGGAATATAACAGAGCTGTAAGTGTTTGGAGACTCCCAGTTGATTATCAAGTAAGTCCTAAATGAATTCCAGACAAAGGACGACAAGTTGCTACCCTACAAAGAACTAGTGGACAAACTCAAAGAGCATTTTCCTAAATCTACAGTTCACTCAGATACCAAGGCTTCAAAACAAAGTGGTCAACACAATGGAAACCATCAGATCCTTATTGGAAATCCCACCTAAGTCATCACAATACAAATTCTTAGTCGAGCAGCTACACACGCTTGCTTATGAGAACGCCGATGTAGAAATGGTGTGTCTTGGTTGGTCCTCAGTCCCCATGGTACCATGACATCCATGCATATCTAAATAATGGTATTTTATCTCCCCATCTCACCAATAACCAATGCCAAAACCTAATTTGAAGAGCTTATCGCTATAGTCTTTTAGCCAACACCCTTTATCATCGAGGATATCACAATATCCTCTCTAGGTGTTTAGATTCAAATGAGGCCATCCTAGCTTTACAAGAGGTCCATGCTAGAATTTGCAGTGCCCACACAAGTGGCATGGGTCTAGCAAAGCAGTTCTTTGAGTTGGGTATTATTGGCCAACCATGGAACATGACGCTTGTGAATTCATCAGAAAATTTCTACCATGTCAGTAGCATGCAAATTTGATTCATGCACCAGCACAAGACTTGCAGCCCATTGCACCACCTTGGCCATTTTCATGTTGGGGCTTTGACCTCGTTGGGTTAATCACTCCCCTTTCCTTAGATGGACATAATTACATAATAACTACCACATAGTACATCACAAAATGGATTGAAGTGATTCCGCTCACCCTAACTACTGGCATCCAAATATCCAAGTTCATCCTTTACCATATCATTTTCCACTTTGGCATACCATCTACCATCTTCAAAGACCATGACACACCTTTTGAAAACCAACATGCAGATGATCTGTGTGTCAGACTCCACATCCATCACCGTTTCTCTAGTCCATATTTCCCCCAAGGAAATGGCCAAGCTGAGGCAACCAACAAAACAATCCTCAAAATCCTCAAGAAGGTTGTCAATGATTTTGGTCATGACTGGCACATCCAAATAAATCTTTCCCTCTAGGCCTATCATACTTCTTATCGCACTCCCACGGGAACCACCCCATATTCCCTTGTATATGGTGCCGAAGTCGTACTATCAATTGAGGTTGAGCTCCCATTATTACAAGTCTCCATGAGAAATCATACCACAGATGAAGACTCTCGAGTGGCATGTCTCACACAACTAGATCTATTAGATGAAAAGAGACAGCAAGCATATGATCACCTGGTTGCATACCAAAATCGACTCAAAAGGAGTTATATCAAAAAGGTGCATCCTAGATAGTTCTAGGTTTGTGACATGGTCCTAAAGGAAAATCCGAAGGTCTAAGCACACAGAGAAAAGAAAGGCAAGTTTGAGCCTACTTGGTTGGGCCCCTATGTTGTCACAACATGCTTCGGCTCTGGAACCTATCAGCTATCTACACCAAAAGGTGAGCCCTTGAATGATCCTATCAACATCATCCATCTGAATAGGTTCTATGCTTGAACCAGGTCCTACATATTCAGAAAATCCATAAAATTTTGAAAACAACACAAAAATACAAAAAAAGCAAAAACAACAAAAAAGGCAAAGAAAAAATCATTTGTCCAGTGGTGAAAACTTGACAATTCAAGCACCTTGGACAAGTATGTTGGTAAAAACCTAGCAATTAGGTGCCATACATAGTGGACGGGGTCATTATCTATCAAACTCTCATCCCCACCCCACCACCATCCCCCAACATTCCTCTTTTCTAATCCTCAAGCAAATCTACACTCCAGCCTATCCATATCTTGTATCCTCTCTTGTACCATATCTTATATGGTGCAATCCTTCCTATATATATCTTGTATAGAGAGATCCTCCTATCCCCAATCCCGAGCTTCTGCACATAGCCGTTGTAAATAATCTCCCCATTCATGTACATAATCATCACGTCCTATTGTACATATCCTCGTAAGTCCTGCAGCAACATTTGATCAAAAATCTTGTCCTACACATCCTTGTACTTCAACAACATCCATTGTCGACTATTCTTGATCACAATAATTATCCTTGAACTTCATCATTTTCCAGTGAAAAACAACACTCATTCTCTCATCAATTAGTAGGTCCTTGAGGATGTATCCTTCCTCCTGTCAGACCTAATCTTCCACCAATCACACCAGGTTCATGTCGATGTATCCTTCCACACGTTCAGACCAATCTTCCCACCATCAGTCAAATCAATCTCTCTCCTTGGCAAAGGATGTCTTTTGGAGTTATCATTTTGGTCTTGGATTTTTTCCATTGGTTCTTGTTAATCTCTTATGGCTTCTCATTGTTCCTCTACTCAAAGTCACCATGATCCTTTATATCATGGTTCGCTGCAAATAAGGGCAATCTAGGGCAAGGTCTTTTGATCTTTCCCTTCTGCCTATGAGTCAGTCGGACATGACCCTTGCATAGTTCACATGTGATCTTATGGGTTACATGGTGCACTTGGGAAATGTCATTTGTTTGTGGTTTCTCCTGCATCGTTT
This sequence comes from Chamaecyparis obtusa, assembly GCA_027943335.1. Taxonomy (NCBI): domain Eukaryota; kingdom Viridiplantae; phylum Streptophyta; class Pinopsida; order Cupressales; family Cupressaceae; genus Chamaecyparis; species Chamaecyparis obtusa. The sequence goes on from BSBK01000055.1 coordinate 74,932, forward strand.
CCACCATGCTTCCTCTTCGGTTCATGTGTGATGCTGGGGGAACCTTGCGTGTCTTTTTAGTGTCAGACCTATGCAACACTAGTGACAAGGCCATGTGATCCCAATATCCTTGGCAGGTCTCTAATGTTTCTATATTAAACTAGGTTGTTCTCTCCACATTTACACTCAGAGCTCCCCAAAATCCCCCTCATTCTACATCATGTAGATTAATTTTGCATCTTGCATCTTTTATATAGCTGCCTTCTGCATTCTGCATTCCATATCATTTTTGCATTCATCCATCTTTTCTCTTGGAAGCTTGGTTGGTTATTTATCCTCCCTTCTTCCTTCATTCTTTCCCTTCCCTTTTGTTTCATTTCGAGAAAAATCCACAACGTTTCCTCTTTGTGTTATTTTCTCGAGGGGGCACAACCCCTTATTCCTCTTAAATTATAGCACGGGGCATCTTATTTTCTTGGCATTGACACCACGCCACTTGCGGCATCTCATCAAAGGGGGGCAAAATGTAGACACCTAAAAATCCATTAGAAAATAAAAGTATTTTTATTTTCCAAAAACCTCCGATGACATTATCATTTATTAATTAATTAATTAATTAATTAATTAATTACTTTTTATGTTATAATTCCCTTCTCCTATTTTAATTAAACATCTTTAATTAAAGAATCCCTTCCCAAAATCATTTAAATCAAGTTTAAATGATTTTCCCCTATTTATTGATATTAATTGATAAGTAAAGTCAAAAATCCTTTTAATAAATAAAATATTTATTAAAATCCTAAAACCTTAAAAATATCCCAGAGATCCCTAACCTCTTTTAGAAATTTCTAATCTCACTTTTAAACCTACTTAAAAAGTCAATCCTTATCCCTTTGACTCAACCCCTAACCAAACCCCAAACTCTAACTCTCCTCCTAATCCAAGCCCTTCCCAAATCCTACAAATACCCCTCTCTTCCAAGAGCAAAAGGGAACTAGCCACCTCTCATTTTATGCATTGTTATCATGCTAAATTCATCCTAGATCTTTAAGCTTTTGATAATAATTGTTAGAATTCATGTTATATAACTCATCTTAGCTTAGAATAATGGAATGAACTAGTTTCTTTCAATCTTTTCTTAGCATTTATGCATCATATCCATCATCCTTAGTATGCATTAGAAGCAAGCTTGTTGTGCTTAGACCTACAAGGTGAATCAACCATTTATATTTTTACTTTACATGTTACTTTCCTTTATGGAATTTGAATTCAATTTCAAGGTTAATTTATAAACAAGGGTTTGGCCAAGGAAAATGCCTTTGCACAACCTTAACCCCATTATTCTGTGTACAAGAATAGGTTATGAAGTTACAATCTTGGATCTAATAAGTATAAGTGTAGACACGTGATCTTAGAAAGTTTCATCACATTTGGCACTATTGGGAACAAGTTGAATTCTCAACTAGTTCCTAGGTATAAGTCAACTTCTCGACTTGTCCCTAGGGTCAACTTCTCAACTTGTCCCTAGGTACAAGTCAACTTCTTGAATTGTGACACAAGGGAGATAGGGAAGAGGGGCCAAAGACACACCCTAATCCAAATCTACCTTGTAGAGATCACACACAGAATCAATAACTCACAAAGTGAGAGAGAGAGAATGCAAAATAGATCCTTTTATTCATCAATTTGGTTCATACAAGATGAGCTATAAGGCCTTCCCAGTTAGGGCCAGATATAACAATTCAATTACAATAGCCCTCCAACATGCGAGGATTCATAAACTATCTTTAATTTTCTAACTCCTAACTGCTACCAAAACTTCTCTTAAAACTACAACCAATGACTACATTATATACAAGAAGCTATCGAAACAAGTCAGCCTTTAGATCCACCATTAGCCGAGCGCTAGGAAAGGAAAACTGACCACCAAGAAATTAACCAACCAACTCAATTAAAGAAGGAACCCAAGCAACTACCGAGCCAAATCGGTCAAAGAAGGAACCGAGCAACAAAGAAAACTCAAACTTATTTTTGGTGACACAGAATTTCCAAGGACCCGAGATGCTTCTGCATCAAATTGTCCCTTCACTTTTTGGCTAAAAATTACGGAAAAGACAATTAGAGTTCCCAATTTCTTGGATTTAGATTTACAGTGGATTTTGATTTTCTGGCGAAGGTCAAATTCAGATTCAAACTTCAAATCTCCTCTTCTTGTTTCAAGGTACATACATTCTCTCCTTTTCCTTGCATTTACTTTCAAAGATCATATTTTATATCATTTACTTTACCGTATCACATATCATTGTCCCCTTTAAAGGAATATTGAATCCCCTTTTGGTGTAGATCATGCATTAGCACACTTCCCCATTTGGTTGTGCTAATCAGGATTTTCTTAAGGGTTGGGTTTATATTCCTAATTTATATGAACAAATGAATTTAGTGAGTGATCTACATCCTAACATTGCTCACTATTTTCCTCTATACACAAAGTACATATAAGTTCTAAACAAAAAAGGAAAGTTTAGATCTACAAACAAGGTTCCAATTAGTAAGGGAGGAGGTTAATTTAATATTTATAAAAGTGAACCACAATAACCAACATTATTTTTTAGCTTAGAGAAAGTGGTTAAATTCTTTAATTTTCTATCACATTAATAAGTTAGTTGAAAACATAAATATTATAGTTAAATATAAATCATACTTAAAGCTAAATGTCATATTTATATTAAATAAAATTATAAATATAATGTAACATGATTAATTTAATGTGAATAACACGATTTGTCTCAACTTGTTATTTTAAATTAAATTGTTCTTTATTTTTCATAAGAAGTTGGACACGTGGTCCATACCCATATGCAAAATAATAGTAAAAGAAAGAATCACATCAACCCTCTAATAGCGATGCATCATGCACATTGCTCCCTAGAAACTAGAGATTGAGCCTTAATTTTTAAAATATTATTTTCATTCTTAAGTTTTTACGTATTCATGGCTTATTCTTGTATCATTTAACTGCTTCATGTAAGATCATAGGCTTCATATGATTTTAATATCTAGCTTGTGGATGAGTGTGCCACATGTCAGCATGGTGTGGGTTTAGTAAGACTAGGGCCATTTATTTCCATAAAGGTGCATAAAGGTGCCACATGATGATTTTGCACAATGATAATTGAAAGTTTTTAACTTTAGGAGCATTTGTTGTGGAACATGCCATGTGTTGCCACCATGGAACTTTTGATGACCAAGAAAAAGAAAAGCTTCAAAAAAACTCCACCAGTGTGTGTCTTGTCCAATGGATGGGTCGACTAAGAAAGAAACACAAAGATCACAAAACACATGGATAATCCCACATGTTGGCACCATAGGATTTTAGAGACAAGAAAAAGAAAGTTTTGTTGAGGTGTTTCCAGAATGTCCCATGTATAAGACATGGGATCTGTAAAAAGAATAGATAAAGAGCCTCACAAAAGAGTAGAGGATGCCACTTAGTAGTATGATGGGAATTCCAACAAGTTTAGAGCCTAGAGATAAATTTAAGACATACTATATTGGTGATTGAAAAAGTATAAAGATATTGGGAAGTGTCATGTGGAAAAACCAAAGGGCACAAACAAAAATAAAATGGAATGATTATGCCAAGGTAGTTATAAGAAAAGGTAGTGGATGATCTAGGCAGCAACTACATTGTGCACATGGAAGATAAATTATGATGCAAAGACCACTTTCTCATGAGCAATTACAATACTGTCTTCATGGCACATAGTAGGAAAAAGAACATTGTAATCTTTCTATTAGAATGCTTCCTCCAGTTTTGGGTTGTCGATTGTATATAGGGGTTAACAAAATTTCTTTAGAAGACTTGGAAGATAACAAAAATAGTAGTTTCATACTTCTCGAATCTTAATATTGTAATTAGGCTCTTAATAGATCCTTTCTTGTGAGCCTTTTCCATATGTTCTTTTTCCATATTCTATAGCTAATTAAATTACTTTACTCCACATGACCCTATGAATATTTCTATATGCTATTGAGTTTTTATTTTTTGTGATTTCAGCATAGTAGGTATATTGTGTAATCACATTTATACTCATATCCTATGGTCTATGACAGTTATGATCTAAAAAATGATTATGTTTTATAGTGAATGAAATATTAATGTGTTACAAGAGATTGTACGTAGTGAACCACTATAAAATCTAGGTTAATTTCATATTTTTTTATTTTTCTTTTTTCAATACACATTAGAAAAAATGAAAATTCAACTTCTAAAATCATGTAGGTCATTCAATAAAGCAAAAATTGTCCCCTAGTCAATGAACTTCCTATAAGGTTGTTTCTCATAGACACAAGCTTTTGAGATCAACGCATTTGAAAGATATATGATTAGGGATAATCACAAAAAATGAGCCATTCTCTGCCAAATCCAAAAAATTATTATTGCCACTTATAGTAACATCATATGTACTTAGGTGAAAGCAAGCAAAAGTGCTTGTTGGTGGTAATTTTTTTCCTTCCAGCCCATATGGATTAACTATAATTATTTACTTTCCATATTTTTCTCTTTCTTGGAGTATCTAAAAATTATTTGATGCTAAGAACTCAATTTCCTTCTCTTTATTCTATCCATTCATGATATTTTGGATTGGAGCTCTAAAATTTTATATATTCCTTTCTACATATTAAAATATTCTCTAGTGACTCTAAAGGGCTCACCACTTCCATGTGATCTAAGACTCCATTTCCAAGACATTCTCAAGATGGAAATAGATTGACTTGAATGATGAGTTCCAAATGGATGGGAGAAAGCCTTAGTATCCTAGGAAGGAACATGAAGTTTGTTCAAAACTTGAGGGGCCTTAGGAGAAATGATGTAAAATGTTGAGGTCCAACCACATCTCAGTAGAACAATTTTCTAAAAGATGTTTAATTACCCACAAATTATTATTTTTAGCAATGATGTGGATTGGTCAATTGAGAAACATCTCCTATAGGGATAACTTTAGTGGCGAATATTCACCAATTGGTGAATTTCACTGATTGGGGACCCAAAATTTGGTGAAAAAAATCAGACTTTCGGGGTGGCCACGTCGCCCACACTTCATAAAAATTGGGTCCCATGCATTGGAAAATCACCAATAGTGACATGGAATTATTTTTATTTTAGCGATGACTTCGCCAATCGAATTAATTTTTCCACACAATAAATTTAATATTTTCGCCTACAATTTCCTAAGCTTGTTTTAATCAATGGTCATATTCGCCAATATGCAGTGAAAATTTAAGTTAGAGTACGGGTGAACTACAAAGATTTGACATGTGTCTCTATTTCAGAGACTTTCAATGAAACATTATGGCTTTTAAAACTTTGGTCCGAAATAGATTGACACATGTCTCTATTCCGGAGACTTTTGGGGGAATGGTTGTGTCCTTTAAAAGCTTGGCTCGAAATAGATGATTTCTAGGTATAGGTTCTTGTCATCGTGATTTTCTTTAATAATGAAGGATTCACCAATATTTTATAGAATTTTCATATAATTGAAAAAAAATCACCATTACAAATAATATTTTTCCTTTCAAATTAAAAAAATTCGCCAACAATATTATTTTTTCTTACCCAAAATAATGTAGGATTCACCAGGATTTTATACTTTTTCTAGGGAGGGGGTTTCTTAAAGTTTTCCTTGATCTCCTACATCTAAATGTCATTTTTTCATAGCTAATATGTTTCCTCTATCCCCCATTAAACACCTTAAATAGTATCTCTACTTGGAGATCATTAGATAAATCCACCTTAACACATCTTACAGCATAACAAAAATTTTAAATGATAGGTTACTTGGAAGAGCAATGGCACTTCCTTGGAAACCTCTCAATGGCCTAAAGGAAATAAAGTTCCTAGAATTATAAATATATGATAACTGAAGCCAAAAATATGTTGTGAAGATTTTTTTATGTTGATCAAAAGTGGGGAGCCATGATTCAATACATAGGAAATTACCTTGAAATATCTAAGGACCATTCTTTTGTTGGAAATCTAATATGGGAAAGTTAGATACTGAGAGGGGGGTGAGTCAAATATCTACTATTAATTCCACTATGACATAAATTCAACTTACTTATCATACACATCAAATTCAATACTAAAATAGATCTAACAATCTAATCTTCATCCATGAAATGAAATACATAACACAAAGATTTTGGCTCCACAAAAACCCTTGAAATGTAAAACTGGGGTGGGGAAGACACCTACAAATCTTCACTACTATAGTATTAAAGTTTTCCTGTTAGGGATACAAAATTTCATCATAAACTGATGATCTACCTTGCAAGGGGTCTACCCTATTAAGAGCTTACGGACTTATACAATCTACCTTGGTTAAAGGATTTAAAACTTACAACAAAGTTAGCACTCGGTTAAGAGATTTACATAGGCCCGTGAGGACCACTCTGTTAAGATATTTACCCTAATTCACCTGCTAAACTATATTAGTACCTAATCCTTCAGTTTGTACTGTAATGCTGATAATAGATCTTCTTCTTCCAATACTTGTGTGATCTCCTCAATCAAATATAGCTTGGTTATGCCCTTCACTACTTTTCTCAGTCACTCTGATTGATCTCTGCCTATATCAAAATACTTCTATGATCTGAATATGAGATGCCCTTCATTCTATACATACACATGCATACTACATTTTAGGGTTTAAGATCTCATCTTATATAGACAACAAATCAACGTCCTAGATCAAGATCAAAGATCTCGATTCTCTACTTATGTTGCTTAAGCATTCCCTTACTCTAATAGGCTACATAGCTTACATAGGGATTAATGATTACAATTATAAGGCATAATCACCTCTGAGATTCCCTTAACAAATATTAAATATTAGATAGATATTGGCCAAAATGGTTTACCTAAGTGTTTGTGCCATTACAAACACATATGTCAAAATCGGCTTGCTCAGCATGTGAAGTCTTTGATACTTGACATTAACTATTCTTCATATACTGGCACTCGGCACTGACACTTCCATACAACTTGACATAAACTTCATAGCTATTACTAAAGTACTCGATGACCTGTGACTTTCTTGGTAGTAACTACTGCTCGGTAATTATACAAGTTTATCCTTGACTCGGCCTTTACAAGATGGCTTGGTCGCAGTGATGAACAACCAACATTGCCTAGAAAATGACTAAGTGCTAGACACTAATGGAAAACAAAACTTAGGGATCCACAATCTCCCCATTTGACATTAGTGGCAAAAACACTTTGTCATGACGTTTACATTACAACAAGAGTACTTGGTAATATGAATACTCCCCTGAAGACTTGGACTCAGTCTCCAAAAGATTCTACATATACTCTTTGACATACAACTGAATATGTACATTACAAAATAGTATGTCATGTGTTGATATACATTCCTCACTATATTTTCTTTGTATGTGTCATTTCATCTCCCTTAATGTTCCTTCATTTCCCCTATTCTTGTCATTCTCATGTCATTTCCTCTTATTCCTATCACTATCATGGCATGTCATTTCCCCCTTGTTTTTGTCACTTAAAGTTGCTGGGGTGTAGTGGCAAGAAAATACTTATCCAAAAATGGTTTATGAAGTTGCATTATCATACCTAATGCATTGCCCCATCCTGACCTGATAGACTCCAAAACCTATATCTTTATTTCTAGCTTGGCAACTAGATCAACTAAGCTCTTGGCAATAGAGAGATGAGAATCTCTTTGTATAACCTCCTTTGTTGTTGCTAATTCCTTCTGCATAACCTTCAGATGAGGTGTTAACATTGTATGTATAGAATTAGCTTATCTCTTATTTTCCCATCATTAGCCATCAACTCATCTAATCTCCCTTGTGCATGAAATAACCTAGTAAAGTGAATAGACCTGGATCTTGCATCCATGCTCAATGAATGATTGGTAGACTTCAAGTCTAGTTGTAGTTTGTTAATCAACTCTCGATTGTCTGTAGTAAAGTCTTCTACATTAGATAATTTCTTATACAAATAAGGAACATTTTGCACAACTTCTTCTAAATAAGTCACTAAGGCAAAAAGTTCTACCTATTTTACTGCTATTTTAGTGTAGACCTTTTCAAGTACCTTAGTCTCAAACTTTCTCTCAGACCACTGCATGAATTTTTCATTTTCCTCATTGTCATCACTATTCACATTCTTAACAATTTGAACTAGTTGTTCCAATATAGGTGCAGTGTCGTGAACACATCATCCATTTCAAAAGCTTCAATAAATATACCTTTAATTTCATGCAAAACTTGTTTTTGTTCATGCTCTCTTCCTAACTCTTTTTGCTTGCTTTTCTTCCTCAAAATATCTTGCAAGATTTTCATTTTCTCATAAGTTAAGTTATCAGTGTTCCACTTAGGAATCACTATAACTTCATCGAGTGTAACCTGTATTCCTGGAGATTTATCCTTTTTCCTTTGTGATTTTTTTTTAGGTGTATTCCCACTCAACATATGTATAAGAGCTTTAATATCCTTCTATTCCTTAGGCTCTGAATTTTTCTCATTTGCCTCCTCTATTTTCTTCTTTTCCTCCATATGAGGACTTGCTATTACTAATGCAGATTTGTCTGGTTGATCTTTAAGGATTTCCTCTCCTTGTTCTTTGTTACCTTCCTTAATAGATGCACTATCTATTGTTATTGTCAGCTTGTCTTGTTTCTCAACACTGATACTCTGTGAGACTTGTGGTTCAACTGTGACCCTATGAGAGATTATAGGAGAATTGTCCATAGTTGATGTATTCTCAATCCTTCGATAGTCATGTACCTGAATTAAAATAGGATTGGTGCTCGGTAGAAACTGATCTGAGGTTCCCTTGACAAGTATTTGACTCTTAATTCCTTCCTTAGTTAATATGTTAGTTTTGATTGGGGTATCCTCAGCGATAGCCATAATTTTGATCACATCCTATGATCCACTCACTTCTGCCTTTTGTTCTTCTTCTTCCTCTTGATTTTGAGGTTCATCAATGTCTTCCCTATTAGCTAGATCCACTTGACTGGATGTACCTTCACCCGGTTGTGAACTCTTTTCAATGATCAGTCCAAAAATAATCTACCACAACCTGGTGCTTTGTTGAACAACATCCTCAACCTTATGTTGTAAAATAGAATAGGCCTAGAGCTTGGGTACAAACCTATTTCTGTACTGCTCCATATATATCTTTATGTACTCTTGAGATAGATCTAGCATGATCTGAGCTAGTGTACTCTCCCTTATCTATTTTTCTATCATTATGGCATACTACCATTTCTGATCAATTATTTTATATAGCTCTTCAGGGATAAGATTCCTCATTTGTAAAGGTGTCATCTTGAACGTGAACAACGTCTCTAGCATTGCCTCTTCCACTTTCTCTTTGTCATCATTGTTTAACTTTTCAAATTTGATTTGCTTGAAGCCTGCTAATCAAACACTTCTTTTGATATTGTGGCATATTTCATCCACAATCAATTGATTTCTTTGTGATGATAATTTCACCTTTGTATTCTCATCTTTATCTATCTCTTCATCATCATCATCTTTCTCCAAGACTAACTTCCTTCTTGGTTTCTTTCTGAAATTACTCAGCACAACCTTAGTTTGAACTAGTTTTCTTTTTCCTGATGTTGGTGTCTTTCTTTGGGTCTCGACAGTTGTGACAATATAATGTGGCCTGGTTCTTAGTCTAAGTACTGTAGGAGGAGTGGGATTTTGTTTCTGAAATTGTCTTTTGCTAGGCTCGGCAACTGAAGCCTTCTGGCCCTTCTTTCAAATTCCAGTATCCTCCTCATCATTTTCTTTATGCTCACTAGACTTATCTTATCCTAGCCCTTGTGTTAGTTCAAGAGGGGTATTTTCGTCTTCTCCTTCTCCTAGCATCTTTTCTAGGTTCTTAACTAGTTTCTTCCTCTTTCTCTCCATGGTTGCTGACTTTAACTGCATAGTTATCTTAGACTTAACTTCCTCATAACTCCCAAATGGTTTAGATTTCCTATCGATTTCCTCAGCTAGTAAAGCGGTTATGGTTGTTGTTGTTGTCTCATTTTCATTAACCTCATAAGGTAATGGCCTAAACCATGCTATTCTTGGTATAAAAACCTGAGGATAAGTATAGTCGGTATCCACTAGGAAGTATATGTCATTGTACTACTTCTCTACTAGGGATACAAGGATCCTACTCCTTTTTTTCATTTTCTTTTTGAATTCTACTAAGTAACTATCCATAACACTCAAATTTTTTTCCTAATTGATCAACAAACTCATTTATCTATTGGGGGACTGGTCAGTCCTTATTCCATACAACATCTCCAATTATAAGGAAACTATTCTGAACATAGAAGAATAAATAAGTGAGCAGAGAACTGAACTTACACATTGAATTCTTGTCTTTTCTTATTGAAGTAATGTTCTTGGCAAGCTAGGTCAATTGCAGGTCGACAAGATCATAAGTGTGATATTTCTTCACCATCTTCTATGCTTGATCGACCGCAATACAAGGAACACTATCTAACCTGCTAGACTGATAGAATTTTTGAGCAATCACTCTCATTGGAAAATCTATTTCCAGATCAATGATTGTGGATATAGTCATCCCTCTCTTATTCCACAATGCCTGAGTGTTTGTATTATTTCTTTATTCTGGCATCTCATTGTTTTCTTCCTTGTTAGACTAGGGAAACTAGTGCCTCAGTGTATCATGTCCTTAGTAATCTTGACCGGCCCATCCTCTAACCATATCTTCATGTCATGAACTTTGCTTAAAACAATCTTGATCCATTCAACTTTAAAGTTTCATGGGAAATCGAGGGCACGCACTAACCCTTTCTCAGCAATTTGTTGATTTTTAGCCGTCAACAACATAACTTGTTATATGCCTCCCTTAGATCATAATCTCCTATTTCCCTATTTTTACACATGTAGCATGAGTGTACATCACTAATAATTAAGACTTTAGGTGGGATCGATGATAGGAAACCCGTGAGATCTCCCTTCACTGCACTTTCTGGAACTGCTTGAAATTTTTGTTTTTTGCATGCATCACTCCTCACAAGTTGAACATTCAAAACTTCCTTTCCTTGCTTCATAGCTATTGTAGATGAATTAGATTCCATATCTATGATATCTATGGTTCAAATTATGAATTCAAGTTACTCAGTAATACCTTGTTCCAATAGTCCTTTTCATCTTTACCGATGGAACGCTATAAAGATCTTCACAAGTTTCACTTAGTACAAATAGCTCTTTGTTAATCACCCTAAAATAGCTCTACAAGTTCTCAAATCACTCAGTGAAATGAGAATAAACAATAAAATTCTACTTTATAGACACCAAACGGTCGGATTAGGGCTTCATTAAATGATTGGTACATTGGATAGGTGATTATAGCTATCTCGGCCTTCTCATGTCGACTCGGTTAACATGTACTCAGTCAGTACTACCATTTAGTATCTTCTCAGTAGATATCACATATCATCTATCATAGGAGGTTGGCATACACTAAGTGACTTGATCACTATGTACTTAAATACTCATGCTAGACATCAAATGTGCAATATAACTTCTTTCTCAGATTTGTCCTAATACATCTCGATTTATGCAGATATGGACTTTAACATATCAAATGTGAGGAACTGATGTAAAATAAATCATTAGAAAATTCAGCTCCTCACATACCTTCTTTTCTTAGTTTGATGTAGTGTGATCACTTGATCCATTGGATTGGGTGACCTTTGGTTCACTGGCTCCACTAATAGTTTCTTTTTCTTTCTTTTTCCATGTCTTATTCATCTGGTTCCTTATTTGTTCAACAATTTCTTCATTCCTAAATTGTTCATTGCTCGGTGCATGTTCTTTGAAATCTCTTTTTATGTGACTAATCTTGTGGAATTTGTAACAGACAAGACTTCCACTCATCCAACTCTTGGATTTGCCTCTAAAATGTGTCTTCATATAGTTTACTCCAATATGACCATATTCTCCACAATAATGATATCTATACCATGTGTTGTAGTCCCAATTGAATGTGTTTCCTTTACTAGGTGTTGTATTTGTTGAAAATATAGATGGAGTAACTGAGAAGGGGGGTGAATCAGTTAACCACAAAAATATTACCATAGATCCCTTAGATGTCTTAATAATTCATTTACTGCTGTCACTCAGTAATCATACAGAGAAATGTTGAAACTCGGTTATTGCAGTGAGTATTAATTATAACTGTTCTTAAGTATTCATCAGTGATTAACATGCATGCATAAAGAAAATAACATGAACACAAGGGACACCAGATTTAACGTGGAAACCCAATATGGGAAAAACCACCAATGTAACTAGTTACTATTTTTCACTCTTCTGAAGTGAGCCCTATTAGGAGCCAACCCGGTTAAAGGTTACAAAACACACTGTTAGGTGTGACCTTGTTAGAGGATTTAATCACCCTATTAGGAGTGGCCTCATAAGAGGTCTTTGAAACAATTCAATAGAACTGTCACCTTGTTAGAGGATTTACAAAATGGCTATTAAACCAACTCTGTTAAGAGATTTTGAAATCACTGCTACAATGGTAAGAAAGTAACAATGAAGTGACCTGAATAATGATGCAACTGAATTGTTGATTACAGATCTCTGTTCTGCTTTACTAGATCCTTTCTAATCAAATAAATCTTTTTTGCTCCTCAAGGATATCTAACCATCCTTCAAAATTTGTACACACCTTCCTTCAAAATGATTTGCATGTTGACTCACAAATTTCCACACTTTCACACTATTCTTCTCACCTCTTAATTCACCATTTGACCTTCTATATATATACCATTCAGATTGTCAAGTCAGCTCTCATTACAACAGTCGGCCTGAATAAACAAACTTTATTTCTCAAATTAACAAAATCCTTTATTGGGCCGACCTTGCTTGACAAATACTAATCTTGAAAAGATTTCCTTCGGTGACCGAGTGAACTTGGTAAACACTGTGAATTCTGTAACATCCTTTGGAGATCGAGAGATCTCAATAGACACTAAAAACTGCCTGTTGACTGACTGAGCTCGGTAGACACACAGAACTGCTTTCTTGACCGACTGAGCATGATAATTGATATGACATTTGTGTGACATCAAAGACAACACACAATTAATCCAACAATCTCCTTCAGAAAATTGTATCCAACAATCTCCCTCTTGGGCATTGATGGGAACACAACATGTCATAGCACAATGAAATTTCATAGAAAACATAGAGTAAGGAACATATCCTTAGCTTCATTCTAATTCTCATCTATGAGAACTCCCTCTATTAGAAAACTTCTCTTTCAGACTGAACACCCTCCCTCTTGACTTCTCAAATTCTCCTTAAAAATTTCTTGAAATGACAGAAAACTCTCCCTCTTTGACAGCACATGCCAAAGACAATACACACAATTCTGATGAATACCAATGTACCTTAAGTACTAATTCATATGCAATGATTCCTTGACTAAGCTGCATCAACTGATTGATCTTCAACATGCTCTGGTTGATGCATCACTAAAACTTTATTTAGTGAGCCTCGGATAGGGGAATGACCCCTAACTTACCTCTTAGATACAAGAATATATCTGCAATCTGTTCTTTTGTATGAATATATTCTAATCTGATTTCCTTGTCCTACACCAATTCTCTGACAAAGTGATATTTTATAGCAATGTTCTTTTCAATCATTAGAGTCCTTGCACAATCCATGATAGATCTATTCCTCCTTTCAGCTATTCCATTCTTCTCAGGAGTTCTTGGGGCTAATACCTATCTTTTGATTCCTCTTTCAATGCAAAAATTATTGACTTCATGAGAGATGAATTCACCATCTCTGTCTGATCTTAAGCACTTCATTCTTTTCCCTATTTCCTTTTCTACTCTTGCCAAATACCATTTGAATTTCTCAAATGCTTCTGACTTTTCTCTTAGATACATAACAGTCATCATTCTAGAGTAGTCATCAACAAAGAGAATAAAGAATTTTTCTCCAGTATAGCTCTCAATTCCAATAGGTCCACATAAATCAGTATGCATAATTTCCAAAATATCTTCAGACTGATAGTTTTTACTTTTAAAGCTAGTCTTTCCCATTTTTCCAATCTGACAATTCTTGCATAGACCAACATCAGGTTTCTTCAAAGTAGGAATGCCTCTTACATTCTTGAATTTGCTTATTTTCACCATATTATCAAAATTTACATGACATAACCTTTTGTGCCGTAACCAACTTTCTTCAATTTGACCAATAAAACATGAGCATTCACTAACATCAAGATAAAACAAGTTACCTTTGGTTTGTTTGCCTGATCCAATCAGTTTTCCCTTGTCATCCAACAGTCTTGCTTTTCCATGCATGAATTCAACTTTGAATCCAATGTTGATTAGTTGTGCTACACTTAGAAGATTATGCTTTAGTCCTTCAACCCAATATGCATTATCACATATAAGTTCTTTGGTTAATGAGATTCGTCCTCTTCCTTTTATGCAACAAGGTTCATTGTTTCAAAACCTTACATTACCACCATCATAGTCTTCAAGGTGTTCAAACTTTGTTCTGTCACCAATCATATGATGTGAACATCCACTGTCTATGATCCATGTATCATTTTTGCTTATATGAGAGATAAGTGCCATCTCATCTTCATCATCATCAGATTCATCTTTTACAGCAATGAAGACAATTTCTTCTTCACTATCATCAGAATGCTTAGCCAAAAAACATGTTTTCTTACCTTTATCCTTGAATGATTTGAAATTCTTCCCACCATTGTACTTGTGACCTTTCTTCTCATCCTTGCTTTGCTTGTTTGGGCACCTAGCTGCAATATGACCAATTTCTTCACATGAAAAATAGATTAAGGGAGTTTTACCTTTATATTTACCTTTGCCTCTAGTATATTTCTTTGCAAGTAATGCTTCAATAACTTCAAGATTACTATCAGAACTTTCCTCTGATTCTTCTTCACTTTCTGACTGGATTTTCTTGCCCTTCTTAAGTGAAAGTTTGGCCTCAAATGCTGATTTAATATTTTTGGAAGTTGGAACATAGTTGTCATAGTTATCCAACTCAAAAGCTGTCAATCTTCCCACTAAGGCATCCAAAGTTATATTGTGATTTTCTTCACATCTTCTTTCTTGAATAGCAGACACTCTTATTGCATAGATAGGGAGTAATGTTCTGAGAACCTTACTTATAACTATTTCATCATCAATTGTTCCTCCAAAAGCTCTGATTGCACTAACACTTGCCTTGATCCTTTCAACATATTTTGCAATGTTTTCATCTTCTCTCATTTTCATCTAATCAAACTGTCCTCTTAGCCTTTCTGCTTTGGCTCTCTTCACATTTTCATCACCACCATAAATTTTCTTCAGCTTGTTCCACATTGCATAAGTAGTTGTGCAGTCTTTGATCTCATCAAATTCTTCATAGCTGACAGCTGATGCAATGTCTATCATCGTGGTGTTATGGTTCTTTTTCTCTGCAATGTCTTCAATGGTTAATGTGCCAGTAGGAGCTGTATATTCTTGATCAAGATATTTGCATCCTGAATCACCAATGGAAGCTAGATGAAGTCTCATGAGACCTTGCCATGCTGAAAATTTATTTCTATTAAGCCTTGGAATTTCTCTCTTGTAAGACATCCTGATCTTTAGCTTAGGTCCTTGAAACCCTTCCTGCAAGCACCAAATGCTCTGATACCAATTGTTGGAAATATAGATGGAGTAACTGAGAGGGGGGGTGAATCAGTTAACCACAAAAATATTACCACAGATCCCTTAGATGTCTTAATAATTCATTTACTATTGTCACTCGGTAATCATACAGAGGAATGCTGAAACTCGGTTATTGCAGTGAGTATTAATTATAACTGTTCTTAAGTATTCATCAGTGATTAAGATGCATGCATAAAGAAAATAACATGAACACAAGAGACACTAGATTTAACATGGAAACCCAATATGGGAAAAACCACCAATGTAACTAGTTACTATTTTTCACTCTTCTGAAGTGAGCCTTTTTAGGAGCCAACCCAGTTAAAGGTTACAAAACACACTGTTAGGTGTGACCTTGTTAGAGGATTTAATCACCCTGTTAGGAGTGGCCTTGTAAGAGGTCTTTGAAACAATTCAATAGAATTGTCACCTTGTTAGAGGATTTACAAAATGGTTGTTAAACCAACTCTATTAAGAGATTTTGAAATCACTGCTACAATGGTAAGAAAGTAGCAATGAAGTGACTTGAATAATGATGCAACTAAATTGCTGATTACGGATCTCTGTTATGCTTTACTAGATCCTTTCTAATCAAATAAATCTTTGCTGCTCCTCAAGGATATCTAACCATCCTTCAAAATTCGCACACACCTTCCTTCAAAATGATTTGCATGTTCGCTCACAAATTTCCACACTTTCACACTATTCTTCTCACCTCTTAATTCACCATTTGACCTTCTATATATATACCATTTGGATTGTCAAGTCGGCACTCATTACAATAGTCGACTGTAATTTCCTTCGATGACTGAGTGAACTCGATAAACACTGCGAATTCTGCAACATCCTTTGGAGACCAAGAGATCTCGGTAGACACTAAAAACTGCCTGCTAACCGACTGAGCTTGGTAGACACACATAACTGCTTTGCTGACCGACTGAGCATGATAATTTATATGACATTTGTGTGACATCAAAGACAACACACAATTAATCCAACAATCTCCTTCAGACAATTGTATCCAATAGTAGTCTTCTTATTGGATGTCCACTTAGCTTAGGATGTACATTTTTGTGGTCTATGACCATATTTCTGATAGTTAAAACAATAGCCTTGAAATCTAGGTGTAGTAGGTGGATTACTAACCTTTGACCTGCATTCATGTGCCTGATGTGCATGTTTCTTACAATTAAAACAATTTCCATTGAACTTTTTTTTAGGATTGGACTTACCATTCTTGCTTCTGCAAATGTTCCCTGTGTGTCCTAGTTTTCCACAATGATGGCATGTGGGTTTCTTGTTCTTTAAATTTGCATTCTTTTGTTCTCCACTTTTTGATGATTCTCCTTTTTCATTGGATGAAAAGTTCTCATCATGTGATCCAAGTCCAGAAGTATCACTAGATCATCTTGGTGATGTTAAGAGTTCTACAAAATATTTTACAGCTTCATTTGGCTTGTTCATCCTTTCATTAAGTTCCTTTTCAGATCTCAATTTATTCTTCAATTGACTATTTTTTGATCTCAAATTTGTGATTTCCATATCTTTCCTGCTCAACTCTTGATTAGCAACTAGCAATTGATTCACCAAGTCAAAATGATTGTTTCTCAGCCTTTGCATGTCACATGTCCTTTCACCAAGTCTTATAGACATTTGTCTTTTGTCTTGTCTTCTTTAGCTTTCTTTATATGTTCAATTACTTCACATAATCTTACTGATTGACTTTCCTTTTCACTCTTCAGATTTCTTATATCTTCATGTTATTTTTCTATAACAAGTTTTTTATAGCTGCATCACTTTCAATGGGATTACCAATGTCAAATAGACCTTTAGTATCATTTTCTTGATATAGTGTATCATTCTATTGAATTGCCAATTCTTTCCATCTGCTTGATGATTTATTCAATTCGCCTTTGGCTGCTTCAAATTGATGAAGTGCAAGCTAAATGTCAATCTTCTGATTCTCTATGATATTTCCCAACTTATAAACCTCCATCTCCAAGACCTTAACTTACAAGTGATTAGACTTCTTTAGCTTTGATACCAATTATTGGAAATCTAATATGGGAAAGTGAGATACTAGGGGGGGGGGTGTGAATCAAATATCTACTATTAATTCCAGTTTGACATAAATTCAACTTGCTTATCATAAACATCAAATTCAATACTAGAATTGATCTAACAATCTAATCTTCATCCATGAAATGAAATACATAACACAAAGATTTTGGTTACACAAAAAACCTTGAAAGGTAAAACTGGGTTGGGAATGACACCCACAAATCTTCACTGTTGCAATATTAAAGTTTTTTTTGTTAGGGCTATAAAATTTGATCATAAACTGATGATCTACCCTGTGACGGGTCTGCCCTATTAGGATCTTACATACCTATACAATCTACCTTGGTCAAAGGATTTAAAACTTACAACAAAGTAAGCACTCGGTTAAGAGATTTACATGGGCCTCTGAGGACCACTCTATTAAGAGATTTACCTTGATTCACCTACTAGAATATATCAATACCTGATCCTTCCATTTGCACTATGATGTTGAAAATAGATCTTCTCCTTCCAATACTTGTGTGATCTCCTCAATCAAATATAGCTCTGTTATGCCCTTCACTTCTTTTCTCAGTCACTCTGATTGATCTCTGCCTTAATCAAAATAATTCTCTATTTTGTATATGAGATCCCCTTTATTCCATACATACACATGCATACTATGTTTTAGGGTTTAAGATCTCATCTTATATAGATAAAAAATCAACCTCCTAGATCAAGATAACTAATCTAGATTCTCTACTTATGTCACTTAAGCATTCCCTTAATCTGATAGGCTACATAGCTTACATAGGGATTAATGATTACAATTATAAGGCATAATCACCTCCTTGATTCCTTCAACAAATATTAAATATTGCATACATGTCGGCCAAAATAGTTTACCTAAGTGTTTATTCCATTACAAACACATATGTCAAAACTGGCTTGCTCAGCATATGGAGTCTCCAATACTCGTTATTAACTGTTCTTCATATACTTTTGCTCGACATTGACACTTCCATACAACTCAGAATAAAATCCTCCACTATTACTAAAGTAATCGATGACCTCTAACTTTCTCGGTAGTAACTAGTGCTCAAAAATTATACAAGTTTATCCTTGACTCGGCCTTTACAAGATGGCTCGGTCACAGTGATGACCGACCAAAATTGCTTAGAAAATGACTAAGTGCTAGACACTATTGGACAACAAAATTTAGGGATGAACAATCTCCCCCTTGGACATTAGTGGCAAAAACACTTTGTCATGACATTTACATTACAACAAGAGTACTTAGTAATATGAATACTCCCCCTAAGACTTTGACTCGGTCTCCAAAAGATTCTACATATATATACATAAGACTCATTGACATACAATTGAATATATATATTAAAAAATAGTATGTCATACCTTGATATATATTCCTCATTGTATTTTCTCCATATGTGTCGTTTCATCTCCCTTAATCTTCCTTCATTTCCTTGTTCTTGTCATTCTCATGTCATTTCTTGTTATTCCTGTCACTGTCATGGCATGTCATTTCCCCCTTGTTTTAGTCACTTGAAGTTGTTGTTGTGTAGGGGTGAGAAAATACTTATCCAAAAATGGTTTATAAAGTTTCATTATCATACCTAATGCATTGTCCCATCCTAACCTGACAGACTCCAAAAATTGTATCTTTATTTCTAACTGGGCAGCTAGATAAACTAAGCTCTCAACAATAGAGAGATGAGGATCTCTCTGTACTAACACCTTTATCTTTGCTAATTCCTTCTGCATAACCTCCAGATGAGGTGTTACCATTCTATATATAGAAATTAGCTTAGCTCTTATTCACCTATTATTAGCCATTGACTTGACTAATCTCCCTTGTGCATGAAGTAACCTAGTGAAGTGAATGAAACATGAGGTCTCATCCATGCTCAGTGAATGACCGGTAGACTTCAACTCTAGTTGCAATTTGTAAATCAACTGTTGATTGTCCTTAGTAAAGTCTTCTACATTACATAATATTTTGTACGGAGAATGAACATTCTGCACAACTTCTTCTAAATTAGTCACTAAGGCAAAATGTTCTACCTGTTTTACTACTATTTCGGTGTAGACCTTTTCAAGTACCTTGGTCTCAAACTTTCTCTCAAACCACTACATGAGTTTTTCATTTTTCTCACTATTATCACTATTCACCTTCTTAACAATTTGAACTAGTTGTTCCAAGATAGGTGTAGTGTCATGAACACATCATCTATTTCGAAACCTTCAATAAATATACCTTTAATTTCATGCAAAACTTTTTTTTACTGATGCTCTCTTCTTAACTCTTCTTGCTTTCTCTTCTTCAAAAGATCTTGCAAGATTTGCATTTGTTCATAAGTTAAGTTATCAGTGTCCCACTTAGGAATCACTATAACTTCATCAAGTGTAACCTATGTTCCTGGAGATTTCTCCTTTTGTCCTCTATGATTTCTTATTAGGTTTATTCCCACTGGACATCTTTATATGAGATTCAATAGCCCCCTGTGCCTTAGGCTCTAGATTTTTATCAATTGCCTCCTCTCTTGTTTTCTTCTTTTCCTCCATATGAGGACTTGCTATTACTAATGTAGATTTGTCTACTTGATATTTTAGGCTTTCCTCTCCTTGTTCTTTCTTCTTCCTTGGTAGATGGACTATCTATTTTTATTTATAGCTTGTCCTACTTCTTGGCACTGATACCCTATGAGACTTGTGGTTCAACTATGACCGTAGCAGAGCTTATAGGTGTAGTGTCCACAGTTGATGTATTCTCAATCCTTGGATAGTCATGTACCTGAATTAAAATGGGATTGGTACTCGGTAAAAACTAATTTGAGGCTTCCTTGAAAATTCAACTCCTCACATACCTTCTTTTCTTAGTTTGATATAATGCGATCACCTGATCCATTGGATTTGGTGACCTCTGGTTCACGAGCTCCACTACTGCTTGCTTCTTCTTTCTTTTTCCATTTCTTATTCATCTGGTTCCATATTTTTTCAATAGTTTCTTCATTCCTAAATTGTTCATTACTCGGTGCATGTGTTGTGTAGTCTCTTTTTATGTGACCAATCTTGTGGCATTTGTAATAGACCAGACTTCCACTCATCTAACTCTTACATATACCTCTAAAATGTGTCTTCATACATTTTACTCCAATATGACCATATTCTCCACAATAATGACAACTATACCATGTTTTGTAGTCCCAATTGAATATGTTGCCTTTTCTAGGTGCTTTATTCTACTTACCAGATGTCTACTTTGCTTTGGATCTACATTCTTGTGCTCTATGACCATATTTTTGACAGTTTAAACAATGTCCTTGAAATGTAGATGTAGTAGGTGGATTATTGACCTTTGACCTACATTCATGTGCCTGATGTCCATGTTTCTTATGTAATTAAAATAATTTCCATTGAAATTTTGTTTAGGATTGGACTTACCATTCTTGCTTTTGTAGATGTTCATTGTGTGTCCTAGCTATCCACAATGATGACATGTGGGTTTCTTGTTCTTTGAATTTGCATTCCTTTGTTCTCCTCTTTTTGATGATTCTCCTTCTTCAGTGGATGATAAGTGCTCATCATGTCGAAGTCCAGAAGTATCACTGGATGTTCTTGGTGACCTTAACAATTCTTCAAAAGATTTCACAGCTTCATTTGGCTTGTTCTTCCTTTCATTAAGTTTATTTTCAGATCTCAATTTATTCTTCAGTTGACTATTTTTTGATCTCAGATTTGTGATTTCCATATCTTTTCCACTCAACTCTTGATTAGCAAGTAGTAGATGATTCACCATGTCCAATTGATTGTTTGCCAGTCTTTGCATGTCACATGTCCTTTCATCATGTCTTATAAACATTTTTCTTTTGTCTTCTTCAGCTATTGTCTTGTCTTCTTCATCTTTCTTTTTCTATTCAATTACTTCACATAATCTTACTGATTAACTTAAATATTCTCTCTTCAGATTTCTAATATCTTCATTCAGTATGTTATTTTTCTCTAACAAGATGCATAACTTTTAGTGGGATTTCCATTGTCAAATAGACCTTTACTATCTTCTTCTCGATATAGTGTATCATTCTGTTGACTTTCCAATTCTTTCTTTTGCTTAAGGATTTCTTCAATTCACCTATAGCTGCTTCAAGCTAATGAAGTGCATAATAAATGTCAATCTTCTGATTCTCTATGATCTTTCCTAACTTATAAACTTCCATCTCCAAGACCTTAACTCACAAGTGATTAGACTTATTTAGCTCTTATACCAATTGTTTGAAATCTAATATGGAAATGTGGAAACTGAAAGGGGGGAGTGAATCAGATATCAAATTTTAATTCCACATTGACATAAATTTAAATTATTATAAACATCAAATTCAATACTGAAATAGATCTAACAATCTAATCTGTATCCATGAAATAAAATACATAACACAAATATTTTGGTTACCCAGAAACCCTTGAAAGGTAAAACTGGGGTGGGGATGACACCCACATATCTCCACTACTACAGTATTAAAGTTTGCATGTTAGAGATACATAATTTGATCATAAACTGATGATCTACCCTATGAGTGGTCTTCCCTATTAAGAGCTTACAAATTTACACAATCTACCTTGGTTAAAGAATTTAAAACTTAAAAAAAAGTAAGCACCCGGTTAAGAGATTTACATAGGCTTGTGAGGACCACTATGTTAAGAGATTTACCCTGATTCACCTACTAAAATGTATCAATACCTGATCCTTCTGTTTTCACTCTAATGCTGATAACAGATCTTCTCCTTCCAATACTTGTGTGATCTCCTCAATCAAATATAGCTTTCTTCTTTCCTTCACTTCTTTTCTCAGTCACTCTGACTGATGTCTACCTATATCAAAATACTTCTTTTTTCTGTATATGAGATCCCCTTTATTCCATCTATACACATGCATACGATGTTTTAGGGTTTAAGATCTCATCTTATATAGACAACAAATCGACCTCCTAGATCAAGATCAACGATTTGGGTTCTCTACTTATGCCGCTTAAGCATTCCCTTAATCTGAAAGGCTATATAGCTTACATAGGGATTAATGATTACAATTATAAGGCATAATCACCATTGTGATTCCCTCAACAAATATTAAATATTTCATAGGTGTTGGCCAAAACAATTTACCTAAGTATTTGTGCCATTACAAATACATATGTCAAAACTAGCTTTCTCAGCATATGAAGTCTCTGATACTCGACATTAACTGTGCTTCATATACTAGTCCTCGACACTGAAACTTCCATACAACTTGGCATAAACTCCTAGGCTATTACTAAAGTACTTAGTTACCTCTGAATTTCTAGACAGTAACTACTGCTTGGTAATTATACAAGTTTATCCTTGACTAGGCCTTTACAAGTTGGCTCAGTCACAGTGATGACCGACCAACATTTCCTAGAAAATGACTAAGTGCTAAACGCTAATGGACAAAAAAACTTAGGGATCAAAAGTGGGGAGCAATGATTCAATACATAGGAAATTACCTTGAAAGATCTAAGGACAATTCTTTAATAAAAATTCCTTGTCCTCTTGAGAAGAAAATTCCAAGAGACAGAAAATTTTGGCTTATGGTTAAATTCACACTTATCCTTTCACATATTATTTATGTTTCTTAGAAACCCATGATTGCAGATTACATAATTTTCACCATATCTTTGTTCTTGGCATATTATAAAGACGTGATCCTACAAAAAAAATCCTGATCCATTTCCAAATTATTCAATCATACTTTAGGGGTTGTGGATGAGGGGCAAACAAGAAGTGGAGGGAATTTCCAAGAGTTGTAGCCAAATTTGGGGGAGACCAACCCAACCCCCATATCCTCCTTTTCTAGCCTTGATACCCAAACTATGTGCCACCTTAAAATTTCAATTAACTATTTGTTGATTTGAGCACATTTTCCACTACAAAGGAAGTTCTATTATTAGTCTAAAGTGACGGAGTATTCACCACTATGAGTGGGTTTCAAGTAATTTTACGCATTATAACAATAAGAGCTTGCTAAAGAAAGTCATGACATTAGAACCTTGCATCTTCCTGAAACATCCATAGCATAGAAACCCATTTGAGGTCTCAAACCAATCTAAAATGCGTAAGGAACTAATATATCCAAGATATTGGATGGAACCAACTGCATTGACAATGAAGACCACATAAAAGAAGAGAAATAGAGGAATTACATCGCATTTGAATAAAATTAAATTATTTGTTCATTAGATGTTAATTGATTATTAATGTGTTCAAACATATTAATTTTCCTTAAACTAATATGCAAAAATATTATACCTTTGTTGATCGAATCTTATGCAGCCCTACTTCCAAAGTATGTTCTAGTGTTTGTAACTCTTTTATGGTTAGGTCTTGAAGGTCCTCTCCATCCATATATCTATGAAAAACCAATGAAAAATTATTCTTTGTCAAAAAACCTATTTATTTACAATGATAGGCAACTTCATGATTTAAAATAGTATTTATTTTTGTTTTACCTGGAAGTATGGTTGATGTTTTCCATTTCTTGTTTTATCCTTCCAAAATCTTGATTATCAAACTGAAAATACGTAGAAAAGGATTAGTAAAATATTTAAGGATAGTATATCTATAATTTTTTTATAAAATGTAATATTATCATTTCTATTAAATATCAATATAAAAATATTTTGTTTTAAAAAATTAAAACATAAATTGTTAAAAAATTGAATTAAATAATTGATAGGATATGATAATAAAAATAAGTTATTGGAAAGACTAAGAATAAAAATTTAATTTGACAATCCTAAAAAAATATTTTTTCTTTAAATTATTATAGTGAAGTTGGGCTTTATTTTTTTTCTATTCATTATAATGGTTCATAAAAATATGAAGTTACATTATTAAATATAAAAGATAGAAATTGATGGATTGTAAGATCATATTAAAGGAAGGTCCCCTAGTAGTTGCTGAACATATTTTGGCTAGCAAGTACTGCTCAAAATTTTTAGTAGTGATTTGTCGAATTGGTGATCCCATGCATAGAAAAAATTTCTACTTATTTTTAAGCACTGTTCTTAAATGATATTTTAAACGAGAATTTCAACAATATTCATTACAAATAAAAAAGAAAAAAAAATGGTAAAGACATGTGGAATTTTTCCAATAAGTAGTTGTTTCTTAATTCTAACCCTTCTTTTTTTTAAAGCTCATTTTTTTGGTTTTTAGGTAGTTGTTTCTCCATTAAAATAGGGAAAGATTCTAGTTTATCATTTCCCCCTAATAAAAAATTTACACGGGAACACTCCAGCTGCTTAAATTTAAGCAACCACATGGGGACATTGAGCGAGTATCAAGATAATTTTTATTTATTTAACACAATATTTTTCTAGTGTATTATTTAAATTCATCTCTTTTATTTGAAAAATATTGTAATGGTGCCTTTGATAATCATCTATCACATTAACACTTTTTGATGTTGTAGTATGCCTATGGACACTTTTTATTTTATTTTATAAAAGCACTCCAAGTATACCTCAATCCCTAATATATATGCACCCTAGAAATCATTTAATTTTTGTTTTTGTTTTGTAGATACACATGAGTCATGACATGTGCAAGATTAAAAACATACTTTTTCCCATTTCAATGTTAGATTTATTACTCAAATTTTTATCTCTATCATGTCCCACATCTAAAGCACCATAAACAATCACAAAACTTTATTAAAGAAAGAAATTTGTATGAATATGCACAATAATATATAATAATAAAAATCACATAAATTAAAGAAAATGTCTATAAAAATACATAGAAAATGTCATTATTATGTGTGTTTAACTATACATGAAAGAATCAAATTGTGTTGCTTCAACATAAGGAAAAAACTTCAAGAAATTATAATCTCCATTATTGGTTGTTCATTATACTCTTTTCCTACTAAGTATCTTGGTTTCCCTTCATTAGTTATAAAAGACTAAAGTCTCCATTTTGATTGAGATAGTTAAAAATATACAAAATAAACTGGTAGGGTGAAAATTTAAGTTATTAACTCATGATAGAAAATTATTTGTTCTTGATTCCTACCTCCAAAGAGTCCCCACCTTATACCTTACCCTTCTTAAAATTCTTCCATGTCAAGATGAAAGGATAGAACATGTCAAAAAGAAGTTCCTATGGTTGAGTATCAAGGAGTATAGAAGGTTGATACTAGTTAGTTGAGACGAAGTATATAAAACTAAAATAAACTATAGGCTTGGACTAAAAAAGTATACTTGTTAATAAAGCTCACTTTGACTATATAGGTTGGAAGGTAATTAATTATAAGAAATATTCGTAAATAGCTCTAAATTGCCAATACCTTCATTACATGGATTTCTGATTTGGTAACTCATTTGCTAAGCTCAACCTTCTGGAATTTCCTTCTCAAATCTAGAGGGCTTCTTACATTTAGCATATCCATTGGAAACTTGGGAGTGGTGATACAAAAAAAATTTAGAAAGACAAATGCTTGGTGGATTTGTATCTCTCTTTAGTTGACTTATATTCTAATCTACAAGTCTATTTATCCAACCTTTTTCAGATATAATATAGAAAATAATTTACCCAAACAAAAAATGTCAAGATTTATAAAAATGTATATGTACCCAAACTACTATGAAAAAGGTTCTACTACTTTGTTGACGTCTTAGAAAAGCAACTACAATTAAATCTTCCCTTGAATAAAAATAATGGATAGGAAAATCTATAAGCTCTAATCTTATTGGTATCACTTTATTGCTTTAGGTCGCTCGTTATGAAAAGATACGTTAATTTTATATTTTAATTAGTGACATGCTTGGAATCCTCATTTGATTCTAAATCAACCTCTTAAAGTGGACAACTCTACATGAGAGAATTCTCCCCCTACACTGTTTTAATAACATAGGATTCTATAATCCCAATAGATGTATTCTTTGTAAAAATAGTGAATAAGACATCAATTTCCTTCTACTTCACTAATCTTCTACTACACTTCGAAGATGGATCTTGGACTGATTTACAATTTTTTGGGTTCACTTAGAAGATCTCAAAGATTTTCTTCTAAGATGGACATCATACAAAATTACTTTGTTGAAGGAATTAGAGCATCCTATTGTCCCTAATGTTGTGTGGCATCTACCAAAGGAAAAGAATAAATTTTTATAAATAAATAGCTAAATCAATTTTAACTTTGATTAATTTTCAGAAAAAATTACCAAAAAACTACATTTTCTTTGATATTAACAGAAAATATAATCTAGACAAGGAAATGGAAGAGGCTTTAATAGATTGGGGAGTTCCTTAGAATGAACTGAAGCATGAAATATATGTGCTTTCTCACTAGATGACAAAATCCTAACTCGGGTAGGACAAAGTTAAACATTGATGGAGTGACTTAGAGAAACCTTCCAGTGAGGAGGTTGTAGGTGGCTTCTTGAGAAATGATAAGGTTTTGTTAATTGAGTATTTGAAAACTTAATTAACATTTACTACCTAGTGTGGCGTTAAGAAAGCACTACACAAAAAATTGAAAAACTTCACCTGTACAAAAACTATAAACTACCTATAACCCTAATTAAGGGCACTAAACCCTCTCTCTACTTAGGGACTACAAGATTATATAACTAATTCTCACAACTTATAAAATGCAACATGTCAAGTAGACATGAAACAGATCGGGAATATATTTTGTTTTTTGCAACTAGTAAAAACTGATCATAGTGGGACTACATTGCATTAAATATGGTCGAGGGCATTTATTGTGGGGTTATATTTTAAATACAATTAAGTCATGTCTTATTCTTCATAAATAAAATAATAATTTTTGAAAGAGCTAAGGAGGAGAAAGAGTCAGTGAATTAGGGTTTATAGTTTGAATCGGAGGTATTTTCCCAATACTTTTTATTTACGTAATTCCATAGTTTGGCTAGTCTATCTAAGTTCTCATTTTGGTTGATGCCTGCACCAAACCATGACCCATCTTCAAACCCTTCCTAGATATTTCAACCAAAAATAATTTAACAAAATGTCTATCTTGAATCCCTCATGGTGTCATCCCTGCCAATGATGTGCAAATTCATTTACACTACAAATTAGATGAGTTTGATCACTCTACACTAATGTATTTGTGGATTAAAAAATTATCTAGCAATGACCTAAAGGTCAAGGTAGAATACAGGGTTTTGGTTCAGAGAAAGTTGGATGTTTGGAATTAATTTCAAAACTTTACTATTGAAGACAAGTGGGTCAGAATTGCTAGGAGCTATTTTCATGATACTTTTCTATGGTTAGATGATTTCCACTTGATAACTAAGGGAGTGATTAAGACAATGATTGGTCTCAATGATACCAACATTCTACCAAAGATAAAGGCTATGAAGACCAAGGAAGTTGAAGAACTCACCCAGGTCGTGCATGATGGAAGGTCACTGGTAATTAATCCTATTCTAGACTTTGTGTTGAGGTAAGTCCCTATAGTAATTATAAATAAAGAATATTATTTAAATAGGGAAATTTTGATTTCTGCTATGATGGTGTTCACTACACATGATATGATATTGATCTCATTAACATGTAGTTCATTGAGAATTTATGCAAAATCAAGACAAGTAAGAAGAATGTTATTTTTTGGTTCAAAACCCTAGCACTGCACTTGTTGTTCTATTTTTCAAACACTCTACTTGGTCAAGGACAAGTTCTCTAGTCCCTAGATAGACCAATTGCACACCAAATTGCTTAAAGAATGAGAAGGTACAAAGATGATCTTGATAGAGATGTGCAATTCACTCAAATTTTTATGGTATTACAATTTAAGATGCATAATAGGGATAGGATCCCTAAGTCTATTATTGAGAAATATAAGAATTATATCACTTTCATTGTGATAGTGGACAAATGCATAATACAAGTTGTTGAATTGAAGATACAATGGATATTGATACTTGGTTATGAAATTTCAAAAGAGTGTGTTGAAAATTATGATAAGGTTCCCTTGGCATGTTTGATTGATATTTCCAAGAAGAGGTTTGGTACTATTGAAGATAAGAACATGGAAATACATGGATAAAGAATTGTCAATGATATCAAGAGAAAGGATGATAAATACATAAAGAACATTAAGGAACAAGGAGGATTCAGAAGAGGAATACTCTATTCTTTGAATAATTACGTAAGAGTTCTATCGGTAGTCCCTCTGGCACCACTCCCAAGGTTACTATTGATCTAGTTGTAAAGATAGAAAATGAAAGCCCCTCTAGTAAGAGATAGAAAATCACTTCTACTTGGACAACTCCAAAGAAGGTAAAGATAGAAAAATTGAGGGTCACCAAGGTTGATCCAATTCTCGTTGAATTTAAATCAAATGTTCAATTAAAATCTAAAGATGAATCAGTTAATGGATATTTCCAAGTTAGTGTTTGTGAGAAGAAAAAAAAATGAGAAAGGCAAAGAGGTGAGTGCAAAACCCCTTGATGTAAAAACTTTGTTTAAGATATTGTCAAATGGTGGTAGAGATGAAGTTGGTGAACTATATGATTTTGCTACCATTGAAGAAAAATAAATTATTATAGAAGATTTTGTACATTACATCATTGATTTAGATGTAGATATTGATTGTTTTCAAAGAGAAAATCCTAAAAATATGTGGGATAACTTAAATAAGATTCGTGTGGAAAAAAATGAATTGATCATGATATTCTCAAAGTTGTCATAGATAAAGTCTCCAAGATTCTAAATAATCAATTTTTGTCATCTTTCTTGTCTATTGCTAAAGATACAGTTTGAAGAACAAGAAAGAGAGTTCATGTTCCTATGGAAAGGAAACCTAAAGCAATACAATTCAAGGAAGAACTAATCAGTGAACTAACTAGAATGGCTAGTAAGTTGAACATGTTGTCCTATAATGAGCCTAGTCATTTATCTGAGGCTCCTTCATCATCAAAGAAGGAATTAAGTAAAGAAGACACCATTCCATAATATTTAATGATGAAGAGATATACAACATTGACCAAAATCCTCCAAAATTAGAGCAACCTCCCTCTTTGATAAGTACTAATGCTCTGGTAGTTATATCTATGACTATTGAGAAAATACATGAAGAAAAGGTTGGAGAGAAATAATAAAAGAGAACTAAGGAATAAAAATAAGAAGAAAGAACCAAGGAACTAGAAGAGAAATCAAAAGTAGAAATGGAGGTAAAGGAGAAGGAAGGAGAAAAGGAAAAAGAGGAAGAAGTCAAAAAGGAAGAACTTTTTCTAGAGACGGTTGTTATTAGTAACCCTGTATAGGATATTGCAGAACATAAGAAAGATAGAGAACCATAAATTGAAGTTTTTGATAGAAGATAGGACATTAAGGCCATTGACCCAAGCTTCAGCCAATCTCTGCTAAGCTTTCTTCCCTCACCGCTCATGATTTAGTCAATTAAAGCTTCAGAATTATTCATTAATTTTAATAAGATTACCCCTCGTAAAAAATTCTAGATATGTGAAACCCTCTCGACTTTGGCCCAAAATGAGCTATATAGTGATTTAGAAGAAAACAAAGAAATTACTGAGGAAACTAATACTTGTCTCCAAAATATTGTACCAAATTGTAAAATTCACCAATCCAGTAATCAAAAAGAAAAGTGAAAAACTTTGGTAAATTTTGTAAAAGAATTGACCACATCCATAGACAAGCAGGTTCAGCTTAGAGAAGATGTCGTAAGGAATAAGCTACTATAGGAATTATAGGACAGATGTGAAAAGGCTTTTGTCGATCTTCAGTTGCTTATTCAAGAATGTCAAGAACTACTAAAAGAAGGAAATTCTTTATATGAGTATAGTTGGCAATGGCCCGAGGCCACTAATAAAATTTGAAAAGAAATTAAAGCTATTGAACTTTCTATCTAGAAGACACACCATTCTTAAAAAAATTTAAAAGATCTAATAGGTATCGATAGATCCACTCTTGAAAAGTTATACCAAAATTTTTTTAATTTGCTGAAACAATGAGAAAATATCATCGTCCTACTGAGAAATATTCAGGATCTTTGTGCCACCTATATCACCTCACTAAGTCATGCTATTCTTATGACACAACAAATCACTTTGTTTGATCCTAGTACTATTGTAGAAGGAGAAAATTTGGTTGAATCAATTTGGGTTCATATCTATCTTCTGGAACATGTAGTTCAATAGTAGAACTCTAATAAGGACAAGTGTATTGTAGACCTTCATGATCTAAAGGATACCTTTTAGTGAGCTAAAATTGGTAAAACAAATGTGTTCTAAGTTTTTCAAAAGTTCTTTATTTTCAAGATGTACATAGTATTTGGTATGGTACCACTTTTTCATTGATTTAAAAGGGGGAGTAATAAGTAGAAAAAAAATATGGTTTTAGAAAATATTTTTAAAAATGAAGAATGGGGTTATCCCTCATAGGTGGGGTTTTGAAGTTTTGCAATTTTGGAGTTTTGGGCATTCTAGTAATTTTGGTTTGCCATTAGTGAGAAAGGGGTAGATTTTTGTTTATCCTATTTTTTGGTTGTCATTGATGCCATCTTTCTAGACATTTTGGTACAACTCTCGAATAGTTATATCTTAAGATATGGTATAACAATCTCACTAACAACGTCGTTAATGAAATACATTTTAACTCTACTATGGCGTATGATTTTTTTGGGTCCAAACTAATATTAATCAGCATAAGAAATGTTTTTGTTAAGGCCAATTACAACTACACATTTTGGTTTCATGCTCACGGGATTTATCCTTTTGATCTCAGTTGACATAATTGGTACAACCTACATGGAAGGATGGTATACCAATGGTAGTATATAATAGAATCGATCTTAGTATATGATATATATGTTTATAATGAGATTATATAGGTATTATAATCTATACATGCAAACTATTTATGTATATAGAAAATCGTTGTGTGTAATTGACAGTATAGGAGGACATATGTACTTCAACAAGAATTGTACTTTATGCATATACTGATGCATTCATAATAAGCTCCTATAGGTGGGTGACCTCAAGCGCCACCTTATTCTCCTATACTTGAATCTCCATAATAACATTATTGCATATGCAAGCTTTAGTGTACATAGATACATTTATATTAAGAAAGTTCTGAGTGAAAAGAACAGTATTTCTATCTTTACAAAGAGTAAATAGGATCTTCATCCTGAAAGAATGCCAAATATGGGAGTATTTGAAGGGGATTCTAGGTGAATCACCTAGAAAAATCATATGACAAGAAAAAATCTTACGCCAAAATGGTTTGGAAAAATCATGAAGCCAACTCCAATATTGTTGAGCTCTTCGACAAAACCATAAAATATGAAGAAAAGTTTATGGTTTCCCACAAAAGGGACATTTGGGATCAGGAATTCCCAAATGCTTGAGCTGAGAACCTAGGGGAAAGCATTGCAAAAGAAAACACCAAGAAAAGCGTGCAATCTTAGGCTCGTTAATGGCAGTCCAAATAGTGTGAAATCTTAGTCTCTAGTTTTGAAGACTACAAATGCCAACACTGGTCGAGGGTGGTGACCATGGGTAAATGTGGCACTAACCAATAGTATCCATCTTGGGCCTATAAATAGCAAGAGGAGTGCAAGGATACCATTTACATTCCTTCCACCATGGTTTAACAGGTTGAATACCCACCTTATGAAGCACGTGAGGAGGCAAGCCAGAAACCAGCAAGTCAAAATTATGTTGATCTAAGTGAGATAAACAAAACTAAACTTGCACATGTCTTCGCATGTTCTACGGCTCATGGTAGCTCTGGAAAATAAATACTTGGGTGTCTTGATGCCATGTTTATGGAAACACGACATAATAAATCCTTGAACCTTACAAAGTGAGGCCCCTTGTACAGAAAAGTGGGGAGACCACCAAATGTTGTGTTGGTTCATAGAAAACCCATCACCAAACCTATGTCCAGCCCAAAAAAGCCATGACTTAATCGCTTCCTAGGCTTTCCAAATGCTTTTGACAACAAAATTCCCCTAGATTTGAATTGGTTCTAACATGATGAGAAGGGTTTGAAAACCAATCCCCTTCCATATTGGTTTGTTAAGAGGAAAGCCTATAGAAATGCAAAAGCCTAAGAAGAATTTTACAGTCCTCATTTCTAGTCAAAGCACGAATGATCCACTTAGAACATAAAGAAATTCCCTTCTTCTGAGTAGAAATAAGGTCGAGGCCTCCAGACTCCTTGGGAAGGTAACAATACTCCTAGATGACTCTGTGAAATCTATGATGACCAGCTTTAGAAGCCTAGAGGAAATCCCTAAGGATTTTCTCCAGCTTCATATAGGAATTTTTTGAAGGATACCAACAAGAAGAATAGTAAACATGGGTGGCTACCAAAATTTTAGAATAAATCTAGAATTTACTAGCCAAGGAAAGAATCTTGGTAATCCACTATTCAAGATTTTTCTCAATCTTGGCAAGAATCGTAGTCCAAAAATCCACAAGCGAAGATTGGAAGGAAAAAGGAATGTCTAGGAAGTAGAAAACCTCTTTGTGTTGAATCCTCTTGGACAGCCATATTGATAAAATCAAGGAGGAGGAAGGAAAGACTGTGTGTTGCAAAGAGTCTCCTGCCATTGAATAGTTGAACCAGATACAAGACAAAAAAGTACCAAGACATTGCAGAGCATTGGAAACATTTTCCTTATCCTCAACGAGAGTGAGAAAGGAATTATCAGAGAAACAACCATTGACAAGATGGGTAGGTGACTTAGGTAGGGAAATTCCTCTAAGAAGGCCGGAAGAAATAGCTTTGGAAAGCAGGTAGTCAAACCCCTTAGTAGAAAGCACATAAAGAGTTAGGACTAAAGGGAAACCCTGATGAATGGATCTAGAGAGGACAAAAGCTTTAGACTGTCTCCCATTAATGGTAATGCAGGCAAAGGCACCACCAAAAAGCACTTGAATAGATTGAATGAAGGTAGGGCTAAATCCGAGGGCTTGAAGCATTGCAAGAATAAAGGGCCACTCAATACAGTCATAAGCTTTGGAAAAATCAATCTTGAGGAAGGTAGCTTATTATTTGGACTTCCTGGCCCACTCCATTCCTTCCCAAACTGCAATGATATTATTAAGGGTATCTAGACTCTAGGGATAAATCTAGTCTACTTAGGGTGCACAACCAGAGGCAGGATATGGCGAACTTTGAGAGCCAAAGCTTGAGAAATAATATTTTAGGAGACATTAAGAAAGGTGATTGGCCTCTAATTATAAATATCTTCAAGATATCCTCCTTTAGGTATGAATTTAATAATCCTTTTATTGATAATACTACAGAGAGATTTGGAATGAAATGCTTCCAGGCAGACCATGTGTAGGTCTAGGCCAATGCAATCCCAAAGTGCTTCATAAAATTCACATAGAAAGTCATTGCACCCAGGATCCTTGTCATCTGCCATAGAGAAGATGACTTCCTTGAGTTCATTAACGGTGACCATTTCCTCACAGAAGGCATGATGCTCAACCAAAAGGCTGCTTGGAGTAATAACAATGCAATCCTTCAAAGCTTGGTCCCTGACAGAATAACTTCCTTATGCTATGAACACCTTCTCATAATGCCAGACAAAATCTTGAAGAATGTCAGGAAGTTCAAAGAGAGCCTCTTGACCTTCTTAATCCTCTTAATCCCCACAGAGGTGTGGTGGTCTCTAAGAGCATGAATGAACTCTTTGGAGGCCTGGTCACCAACCTCAAGCCAGTGAAGGTGAGCCTTAATTTGAGCTTCCTTGTGACACAGTTGTCTACAACTTTCTTTTGGTGGTATAGATTGGCAAGCCAAAGTTACATATCTGTATCAAATTGATTCATGGCCAAGGCCTCATAAGCAACACAAATATCTTTGGTAGTTACATCATACGAATACCAACGGTACATGGCAAGCTATCTTCCATAAATTTGAAGAAACCTTGCTATACAAGTGATGGCATCATTCCACCATTGAATCTAGCTAGAGTGGTTGTGGGGTTTGGGCTTCAAATTCTAGACACGTAACATATGTGCCATATTGGGCTCATGACTAAGAAGTCATGTGTTGAGGAAAAAATGAGTTTTAGAAGGATGCCTCTTAGTTGTCTACCATTCAATAGTAAAGAGGATGGGATAGTGTTATGAAAAAGTCACATCAATCAAAGGAATGACAGGTAATTCATGATCTTTAGAAAAAGTAAAGAAAGATTGAGTTGTAATCATGGCACGGTCAAGCCTCTTAAAGATCATGTCAGATCCCGCTCTAAAATTGGACCAAGTGTGCCAAACCTGACCAGAATGGTGGCAGTTGGCATTGTGATAAAAAAATGTTCAATTTATTACACATGTAGTACCAAACCTCTCTTTCCCCAACTATCCATCTAAAAGGCAAAATCTCATCTTTGTCAAATGCCAACTCAACCATATTGAAACCCCCACACATAACCTAGGTGGCTGGTGGAAAAGAATCCACCATCCAATGCCACAGACGTGATCTTTCAACAACATCAGTGTGAGCATAAACATTAACTATGCCTAAAGAATGATTATTAAATGACAGAAAAATTCAAACAATTTTTTGCATGGGGTCAAAACCATGCAAAATAACAGAAGAACATAAATGATGAGAAATAAGAGTAACTACACCACCTTGACCATCTTCATGTTATGAAGGAAACAAAACACCATCTAGCCAAATAAAATGACAAGTAGTATAAAGCATGAAACCAACAATTTTAACTTCCTAGAGATAAAGAATATCTAGGTTACCAATCTTGTGTCGAGCATCTCAGAAAAAATATTTTTTGGGGAGGTTAATGAGACCTCAAACATTCCAAGAGAGAAAATTTATGATAAAAATTCTTGCATAGCATCCTCATCCCCAAGAGAGGAGAAGCTATTATGTAAGAAGGCTGAACTAGTTCTAAAGCTAGGAGGAGAATCCCCTCTAGAGATGACTCTCCACTTCTCCATGCTTCCATCTTAAATCTCAGCATGTCCAAAAGGGTTGTGAAATAATTGCAAAGATTGAGACACTATCATGGTAGTAGCTTGCAGAGTTTGGACCCACGCAGGCGGACAAACGCTCACAGATGCTTCCGTCCCTTGCTGAAAAGGGTTTGAAATAGGAGCTGGTGAAACCTCAACCTCCAAAGTAAAAAGTGCCACATTGGAGATTTTCATTTACGATAGAGTCATAGAAGTTGAAGCCTTCTTAGGAGATGAGGTATTTTTTCCCTTCCGCACCATGGTGGTCCATTCTTCCTTTTTCACCGCCTCCACAAGCTCAGAAGGAGCCTCCTTAGGAGGAGACTTCCTGTAAGGCACATCTAGTGGACAATCCTTGATCTTGTGCTCGATCGATTGACACCTATAGTAAGTGTTAGGAAGGTTTAGGTAGAGCACATTCTAGGTGAAGGTGTGAGCACCAACTTGAACATCAATAGTTTCTTTAAGGTCATGCAAAAGGTCGACCTCAACACAAACCCTCTTCTAGAGGTGAGCATTAAAAAAATGATCACGTTCCATGCACACCACTTTGCCAAGAGTTTGTGCAATAGTTTACATGAATGACCAACATGGAAGGGGAGGACTAGGAAACTCAACCCAAACTGGGACCCTTAGCTTTTTGACATCTGAGATGGTAAAGTCTCGAGACTAACACTAGAAAACCTACAAAGAAGACCTAACTGTCTAGGGCCCATGATTGAACATTGCATTGGCCTGGGTAGGGTTTGACAAATGAAACAGAAAAAAAACCTTGGTAAGCCTTTAAATGCCATCAAGCCAAACTCCACTAGGAGTCCAGGCTTTTGCAATCTAATCTTTCAACATGCTTTTAGGTGGAGTTCTACCCATAAAATATCCTATTAAAGTATGGTTCTCAAGCCAATCATAGGCACTATTATATTCCTGAATATTAAGCACAATATAAGGAGAGGGCATACCTCGTGAAACACTTTCAGAACAAACTTGAGAGGGCGTTTGTTTAGGGGAGGCGCCATAAGCATCCGTTGTAGCAACTCCAACATCAACATCAACTGTTGGGCCAAAGTTGGTTGGAGCCATTATAAACCCCTATGAATCCCGCAATAAATGCGGTATAACACAATAATACAAATAGATCGGTTAAAAAAAAACCATACAGTTTTCAAAACCCTCTAAATTGACCAATTCAACCCTTTTTAAAACTATAAATTAAAAAGAAGTCTACGCCCCTGTAACCAAAGAATAAATTATAACCTATTCTAACATTTTTTTTCAAGACCGAAATGAATCTATAGCCTAATATTTATATTTTATGTGAGAATCACAAAAATGGAGCTTACTTCTTTCTCGGTCTCATCAATCGTGAAAAACCCTTGGAACCTTATTAAAACCTGTAAACTAGTCAAAGCAAGGGAAAACACTTGGCAATACTCTCAATCTAAATTTACAATACTACATTATTGGTCAACAATAATAGGCAAGTGAAGTAATAGAAAGGGTTTATTTAAAACTCACATACTTCGTGGTTGCCATCTCTCGCTTACCCAAGAAAATACACCAAGCAGGTAGGATTCTAAATACAAATGACACAAGAAATCCCACTAACACTAGCGAACACTTTGATTATCTATTCTAACATAAGAGGATTGTGGGCACCGGAATCAATAGTGGCAGCTGTGACAAATTCCTTTAATATAGATTCTTTCATACGCATAATATCCATATTCACATCTGAACTTTTAGAAGCAGTATGAGAAAAGAGAAATCTAACACAAAAATTCTCTATCCTCTATAGTGTGAGACATTATGTCAAACAGGTCACATGCCTTGTTTATGGTTCAAACATTTTGCATACATGTCGACTAGGGCAGTGACAACTATAATATGTGATAACGATTCCCCTTCATTTATTCTGTTGAGAAGCTCCCATTTTGGACTGCCAATATTGCAGGACATATACAAAAGGGTTTTTTTTCGAAGGCTTTACAAACTTTCAAGCAACTGCAGTTTACAGTTGTAAAGCCAAATTCCACAATTTTTGCCAGTATACCGTATTCCAAATTCCACAACTGCAAGTGCATGTGCCCTTGTTGTTAATCGCCTTAGTCAAATTAAGCTGTCAGTATACATATTAAGACAGCTTTCCCTTAAATATATTCCTTGTTTGGATCACCTTTTTTAGGTTTTTTAAGGTTGATTTTAATTTTTTTTTTTTAACAAAAATACCGTTAATAATGGTAATTATAATAATTAGGAAACATTTTTTATTTTGAAATTATGTAAGTAAAAAGTATTACAGAATAATTTGATATTTTAAATATGGGGTAACAAGTAGAGTAGGTTTAATTATGGAAGAACCTGTGTAGTTAGCGCGTTCAATATGAAGTAGTTCGGGTGCTTCACTTCTGTGAGCATCACCTAGATCTAATGAGTGCTAAGTGTTTCATTCATTCTCATGCATGATGTGTGAACCACTACTTGTGAAACACGGGTCAATGAGTTTGACTAAAAAAACTATACACTTGAATCCTAATATTTGACTCAAAAAACTATACAGATAAATTCTGATAGCAATATCACAATTTTAAACATTTTTTACATAAAAAGATATTAATTAATATATTAGATAGATTTTTCATATCTTTTAAATAGATATATTTAAAATATTTATTATATTTTTATATAAATGTAAATTAATTAACATAATAAATGATTGATATGCAATGATAATTGATTTATGCTTAAAATCCTTTTATTATCTATTGACTCCACCATATTCTTCTATACAATGCCAGCACGGATGGTAGTAATCCGTGTAAATAAAAAAGATTTGTTGCGTCAGTTACAACTGAGGTAGTGCAACAAAGAGCGAAATAAGGATTAAGAAACATTAAAATGCGAAACGCAAGGTCATCCGTTTCCTTCCTCGTTTTGAGTTCTTCAGTCCCAATAGCTTTAAAAGAAAGAATCTTGTCGCATTGAAATGATTTTTGTTCAAAAGTTGCTAGGGTACCATTCTTGATTGAATGAAGAAATCAAATACACTGTACATTAAGAGGCCTCTCTGGCCACCTCTGCATACAGGAAATTGGCGCGGCAGTTCGACCAGACACCGCTCAAGAAAAAAACAATAGAAAAGAAATGTTTCCACAGATACAGCGTACGCCACTCTTTTCAGATACAGATCAAATTGGTGAGTATTTTTTTTGTATTTCTTCGTTTGGTTTTATATTGAGCAGTGTGATTTATGAGGCAATCTGATTACTTGAAAATGTGAATGGGGACTGCCATTTCCGCTAAGCTGGAGAATTGGATTTTGATGGTGAACGCCCGCAATATCCGTCAAATTTACAATATGAAATTGTGATTATTAACTAGTCGATTAGAGTCTCTCCCAAATGCAATTTGTGAAGTAAATTTGATTTCACCTGTTTTCAGGTTTCTTATTGTTAATACGAGTACTAATGACAGATTTCTTTGTATCTTCAGTACTTTTTTTTAGGCTTTTTGCAGTCAATATTTTGGAAAAAGAAATATCGAAAGGAATTGTGTTTGGTTGCCACCCTATTTGTAAAAGTTCTAGTACATTATTTCAATTTTAAAAAGGTATTGATTTTCACCTCACTGGATATCATATGCACATGCGTACATGGACTTTGATTTTTAGATATATGCTGTGCCCACATCTAGGTAATAGTTAAATATTTACAAACTTTACTGCAAAAGGGGCTCCAACAGTGAAAGCGTTCTGTGCAAACGTTGATGTCTTTTTCCATCAAATCTATGCCAGCAAACTGGAGTCTACCTCTCCTGTTCATGAAATCGTATGGAAAAATCACAATATTCTTTACCTAAAGATATAGAATGACCTTACATCTGATGGTTTTCATCTGACAGGAGGAACACCTACAAGAGAATGTTATTTATTCTCTAATTTTCTATTTGTAGAAAACTGCATTCACAAGAATTGAGATTTTCGTATGTAAGCCCAACAGAGTGAATTTACATGAACAAACAAACGGTCTGATTTTTGTCAAATTGCGGAAAGATTAGACCGCTTTCTATTGACTGACCATTGGCTGTCTATTAATAATGATTTCTACTCCTCAATCTTACCCTATTCGGGATCGGATCACTTCCCTATCTTACTTGAAGTGTTTGAAGATAATATGCACAAGAAGCGATCTTTTAAATTTGAACCAATGTGGTTCAGGAATGCTTCATTCCTCCCCTTACTGAAGATGTGGTGGATAAATTGTCCTTTCTTTAAGGGTTCTCGGTTGTTTCAGATTTCTAAAAACCTTCATTATACGAAATCTAAAACCAAAGAATGGAATATACATCATTTTAGAAATATCTTTTCTGAGACAGCACGCATTGAATACTATCGGGGGCTGGCATTGTTATTCGAGATTGTACAGGTTCCATCTTTAAAGCAGTCTCTAAAAAACTCCCAATTGGCAGTAACAACACTGCAGAAATGGAAGTTCTTAGCTTAGGAATTGCCTCAGCTTTAGAGTTAAACATCCACAAGCTGTTAATTGAAGGCGATTCGATGGTTATTTTCCACGCTTTAATTAACAAGTGGGCTCATTGCCGGACTCTTCAATATCTTCTCCATAAAGTTATATTACAACTTCAAGTTCTTTTTGAATTTGAGGTCAAGCATTGTTATTGTTAGAAGATTCTAGTAATTTCTACCAAGAACTTTGCGGGTTAAGATGGAATTTTCTAGAATAGTAATTATTTTGTAATTTCCGGAAATTTACACTTTCTAGAAGGGTTTCCAGAAATTTCTCAAATGCAAAGTCGAAAATATTAAGTGAATTAGATTATTCTAGAGGCTTCCAGCTGGATTAGGGATTAGGTAAAGTTTCTAATATTATATTTAGAATGTTCTAGAAATGAATGTCCGGTATGAGAAAATATTCTAGAGTTTTCTATGTAACTTCTAAGCCTTCTATAAAAAGGCATTTTGTAATTGTGTTTCAATGAAGCAATAAGAATGGATTTATCTGCAGCAGCACATTTATAATTTTTGTGTATTTATTAACAATTCTGTGTTTTTATTTTTGGTTTGAGGAGTGGATCCAATCCATCCTCCCCTACAAAATTGGTATCAGAGCCAATGGTAAAAGACCTTGGAGAGTCTGGAGAGGTGGAAGAATCTGTAAATGGAGTGCTACGGATGAAGATGTTTGTAAAGATGAAAAGAGAGCAAGGCGCCAGGGATAGATTTTTGTTGATTGGAAGGAGATACCAAACCTGGCTGCGCACGGGAAAACTGCCAACGCAAGAAGATGTTTGATTGCCCATTAAAGACAATAAGATCAATGTAAGTGCTCTTTGTTATCTCTATTATAGAGGAGCTGTGTGAAGAAATGTGTGTTGTGTGATGGGGCTGCTATGTGAAGAAATAAGGGTGTAAAAAGTCAGATTCATAAGGGAATAACGTGTTGTGTATTTTTTGAGAAATTATGTGTTGTTAACTCTATGCTTACATGTGAAATGAAGTAAAGAACTTGTAGTGTTTGGTGAAGTTGTTGTTTACTGAAGGATTTTGTTTTTCAATGGTCTATTATTTGTGTGGCATAAACGTTTTATGTGTTGGGTAAAGCATATATGCTAGGAGAAATAAGTGTTTGTGAGAAAATTTATCTGTCTAGATATGAAGGTTGTTGTCGTTAAGAAGTGGTCATGAAGATTTGAATTCAGAAAATTTTGAGAAGGAAAGTGCCTTATTTATTACAAAGAGTTAAATCATTTAATTCTAATGGGAAAAGCTGGTAGAGTTAAGAAAGAAAAATCAAATAATTTAGAAGAAGAATTAATAAAGGTGAAGAGAGAAAATATAAATTTAATATGTGAAAAAGGTCTTTTGGAGGAGGAATTGGAAAAATTAAGAAAAGAAATGGCTACGCACATAAGAGAGGGGTTAGCAGAAAAATGTAAACTTCAAGAAAGAATTTGTGTTTTTTATGACGAATTAGACAAAGCTGAAAAGAAAAATGAAGAGCTAGAAAAAAAGTTAAAGTTGTTTGATGATATTAAGAAAAGAAATGATGATTTAGAGGAAAAAATGAAGAAGCTAGAAGAAGAGAATAATACATACAAGAAGGAAATCACAAAACTAGCAGAAGAGAATGAATGTTTAAAGGCAAAGAAATTAGTGCATGATGTTTCATGTAGTACAAAGGATTTGAATTTGTCAATTGAGAAGTGTGATTTTGTTGAAGTTATTTGTAAAAAAGAGTGTGATGATGAAAATATAAGTTGTAATGATAATGAAAAAGACACTAGTTGTTTTGATGGCAACATTGGTTTGAAGATTATGAAAAGAATGGGATACAAGGGTAAAGGATTAGGAAAGAATGAGCAAGGAATGAGAAATATAATTGAGCCTACAATAAGGCCAAAATATGAAGGTCTTGGATATGCTACAGACAATGGAAAGATGCATACAGGTACAAGTGAATCAATTGAAGGAATGAAGACTATGCAGTGTTCGCATTGTAATAGGAAAGGGCATACAGAGGATAGATGTTGGGATCTACATCCATGCAATATTTGCGGTTTGAAGAGTCATTGTGAAAAGACATGTTGGAATAAAGTATCAAAGAATGCTTCTACGAAAGGTTACATGAAAATGGATTGTGGATGGAGCTATGGATCAAGTTGGCAAAAGATTACAGGTATGATCAAGAATTTGTTCAAGTATAAAAATTCACATGTGAAAGCTAATGGAAATGGCAATTATGGAAAAAGTAAAGGCATAAAAAAAATATTTATGGCAAGACATCTATAGATGGAAAGATTCCAGAAAGTTCCAGATTCAGGTTTTGAAGAACTACCGCAGCAGTTGGACAAAGACAAAGGCATCAGTAGATATGAAAAATGACATTTTGGAATAAGGCATAAGAAAGGCTTTGGCATCAGGCAAATGAAAGGATGTTGATAGTAAGAGAAGACAAGAGGGAAGAGAACAAACAATTTGAATGCTGCAGCATTCGTGGACAAAATTAAGGGAATAAGATCTTGATGTATAATTATGGATTTTAATGTAATTAGTGGTAGAAATTAGGGGGGAGTGTTAGAAGATTCTAGTAATTTCTACCAAGAACTTTGCGGGTTAAGATGGAATTTTCTAGAATAGTAATTATTTTGTAATTTTCGGAAATTTACACCTTCTAGAAGGGTTTCCAAAAATTTCTCAAATGCAAAGTCAAAAATATTAAGTGAATTAGATTATTCTAGAGGCTTCCAGCTGGATTAGGGATTAGGTAAAGTTTCTAATATTATATTTAGAATGTTCTAGAAATGAATGTCCGGTATGAGGAAATATTCTAGAGTTTTCTATGTAACTTCTAAGCCTTCTATAAAAAGGCATTTTGTAATTGTGTTTCAATGAAGCAATAAGAATGGATTTATCTGCAGCAGCACATTTATAATTTCTGTGTATTTATTAACAAATCTATATTTTTATTTTTGGTTTGAGGAGTGGATCCAATCCATCCTCCCCTACAGTTATAGGGAAGTTAATCAAATTGAGTACTTCCTGGGAACAAAGCCATTAATGATGATCAGCCCATACAAGTTGTGGATCCACAGACCTTCTCATTCCTTTTTTAAAGTTTGGTAAACTGATGTTTTATTTTGACTTCATCATTATAAGGAAGGCTACAGGGCGGAAATGCCTTCCTAATGCCAAACTTGCAGAGGAACACAGAGAAACACCAAATTTTATGTGGGAAAATCTTTTCAGGAAAACACTCACACACCAAAAATTAAGCGTATTCTTTGTGTTACTATAGGAAATGTTACATACAATGAACAATTGATTTTTTCAAAAGCTTAGATTGTGTTACAATCTACCCGACTTTTTTGTTTACATTTCTAACGAATCTTGCCATGATTTATACATGCTATGCAATTCGTTGTAGAATTTGGTATGTCAATCATCACTTCACAAAATAGTCAACAAACTCAGCCTTGTCACTCATCCAACCGGTGGTCAAAGAACTATGTTCTCCGCATGATGGATACTACACCACAGACATCACAATATGCCATTGTGGAGCTAGGTCTCACTGTACGCCATTGTCTAGGATCTCACCGCACAACATTGTA
Source organism: Chamaecyparis obtusa (assembly GCA_027943335.1). Classification (NCBI taxonomy): domain Eukaryota; kingdom Viridiplantae; phylum Streptophyta; class Pinopsida; order Cupressales; family Cupressaceae; genus Chamaecyparis; species Chamaecyparis obtusa. The sequence goes on from BSBK01000055.1 coordinate 118,859, forward strand.
TTGTATTTCACTGTACGGAGAGCAACCACCGTATGGTGGACTCATCGTACGTGCCTCACCGCATGGTGAGAAACCACTATATGGTGAACTTACCGTATGTGTATGTATGCGACACACTCAACAATCTTCCACTTGATGAAGTACAAACTGATATCCACGGAGTTACTCAACAAGGCTAATAAGAGTCAGGGGCTTTAAGCCTCATCAATCTTGTGCACCATTTGAACTTAACTATGTTGACTGGCTTTGTCAATGCATCTGCAACATTCTCCCGAGAGCCAACCTTTTCTATCTTTACCTTTCGATCTTCAACCATGTCACGTACAAAGTGATATTGTAAATCAATGTATTTTTGTTTTGGCATAGAAAGTAGGATTCTTCGCTAAACATATTGTACTCTAACTCTCACATAAAATTATAATTTTCCCAACGTCATAATCAGAATACAAGAACTTAAGCCGAACAACTTCTTGACATGCACGAGTAGATGCGATGTACTTAGCCTTAGTTGTCGATAATGCAGCTACGGTCTGCCATTTTCTCATCGAGCTGATATCACCACCATTCACCATGAACACATATCCACTGGTGGATCTTCTTCTGTCAATATCCGCAGCCCAATCAACGTCCACATAACCTTGAATGCTAACAAATCTATTTGATCTAGTTGAGTTACCTTGATAGCATAATGTGTATTGTGACGTACCCTTCAAATATCTCAGTACTCTTTTCACAACATCCCAATGTAGCTTGCCTGAATTTTCTATAAACCGACTCAATACTCCCATTGCTTGGGCAATGTCTAGTCTAGTACTAACTATTGCATACATGAGGCTGCCAACAACACTTGCATAAGCTATTGGCTTCATGTCTTTAATCTCATCTGAATATTTTGGACTTGTTGGTGCCCAAAACAACAGATTGGATTTCCTATGAACCACTTGTTCGAATGCTTGGAATCCCAATTATTCTAGCCAACGAAAAAGCCCATTCTGAATAAGGTTTTGAACTTCTGCAAATCTAGCTCTGCAAGACCAAGGTTGGTAGGGCTTTACCTTGACCAAGTATGTTCGTTCAAGAAGTTTTTTATAGAAGATAGCTATGTAATCAAAATCCGTTGAAAACAAAAAGTGGTAAATTGCTTTGTGAAAGATAACCTAATATATTTATTTGATGATAATGTGACTGATATTTTGCCTCAAAATGGTAAATAACTATTATCAATGCTTAGAATTCACTAGATGATTGATTGATGCTATATCTTTAATTAATGATAAACAATGCTATGTATGGCTATTTGTGAGAGATGACCAGTGCCTAAACCTCTCAAATGTAATCTATTAACAACAATGTTTTGATTGAATTTAACATATAACTTTGGAGACTTTTTTCCACAAGAACTTATCACTTCAAAGGTGTTTTCAATGAGCATATATTTCAATAGAAAACCATAATAATCCAAATTGAATTTAACTTTTCAAATGACAGACCAATTGATTCTTGCAGTAATCAAATAAATTTAACCATGCAAGATGAAAAGACCAATTGAACGAAAGACTATAATTTTAGTTGAAATAGTGCAACATGTAACAACCAATTGAAGAAAATGTAAAGATTTTATCCAAAGAATGAATTCAGAGAATAGAGAAACGTGTTTCACCAAGAGATTTTTAAAACAAAGGTAATATTATTAAATAGCATATAAGCATTCAACAGGTACTATATCCCACTGATTCATAACCATTGTCTTCTAAAAAAATGTAAAGAAAGTAACACCAAAAAGATTGTATATCCTTACATCACATTTTTTTGTTATATATATATATATATATATATATATATATATATATAGCCTAATAGTCATTTTATGATAGAGATGATTGTTCAACTTCAGAAGAAACAAAATTATTTGATTGGTTATGCATGGCTTGTACCTACGTTCGATTACCTCTTACATACTCAATCAACTTATATTATTCTTTAGGATTCAACCTTAAATATTCATCAAGTCAAATCTGAATTTTACTAGATTTACAAAAGTCCACAATATCAAAAAATGATCCAGGTTCTGACTTTTTAAGTACATGAACTTCAGGAGTAAACTTTGAAGTATGAGTTTGAGTGCTACGTTCCTTACCCTTTTTTAATGATTTGGGAGATGATGTATTCCCATGAGGTTTAAAATTATGTTTCCCACATGTTAGAGCGGTGCATGAAGGATCTTTTAGGGTGACCAAAATATCACCCCCTCTTTAAAAATCAGACTCATGCTCCAGGAAATAACTAACAAAATCACCAGGCTCTTGTAAATGCCCTCCATTATCTAATATTTCTTCAATTCTCTTCTTCTGACTATTCAACTGTACAAACCAAATCATTTATGGGAAAGAAGCACCATCATGATCATCTATCATGTGAAAGACACACATATTACTCTTTTTACCAAGATGTTCAATTGCTAATATCTTCCGAGTTGAGGGTAACTGCAAGGTTTTACCACTGGCACTAGCCTATTTAGGAATTCTTCTAGGGATATCCTGATAAGGTTGTTGGAAAGGTGGATTACTTTTAGGTAATTACTTCTTGAGAGAAATAACATTGTTCATCAATCATTTCACTATAGGATCAGTTGATGTTGATAGTTGTGCATTCAGCACTTGGACCTCCTTCTTCCACTTACCAATAGTAATAAGGTCTTCTTCCAACTCTATTGACATCTTGTATATTGCAGCCAAATTTTCTACCCTTTCTCTTCTCAAATGAAAAGAGACATTCGAAGGCATTTCACTTAAGAAGAATCCCTTTTAATTTTCAGCCATGGGCCTCTTTGCAGCTAGAATTTTGTAAACCAACCTATTGAAATTATCTACGAACTCCCTCATTGGTTCGTGTATCTCTTTCTTCAACTGTATGAGTTGAACCAACAACGTACTATCATCTTCAACATTTTTCAACCTGACTTCAAAAGCATCTTTCATTTCATTCTAGTTCTGGATTGAACCATTAGGTAAATGCTAGAACCAATCAGCAACAACACCTATTAGAGTTTGGATAAATAGCCTAATTGTCACATCCTAATGTTGTACTACCAATATTCCACATGCTATAATAAATGCATTCAAATATTAATTTCTTGACACTTTTACATCACCGCTAAATTTTGGTAAAATGCCCCTTACCCCTTTAAGTAGAGGGTTTAAATTAGCTCCTAAATTAAGGGGTCGTACAAGATCTCCCCATGGTTGAGCCATGACTAATTCTATAGATGAGGGAAAATGATTAAGGGTGGTGGTTGTAAACCATGAAAGGATAAGACTTTCCAAATGACAGGGATTGGAGTCTCTTTAGGAGGGGAGGATGGTCTACTCTTCACCTTTCTTTTAAATGTAAATCTTAGGGCAAAATCATTACCTTGAAATTCCTGAAAGACTTGATAAAAAATTCCTTCCCTTCTCTGGGATTTGGTATAAGATCTTGAATCTAGTTCACTTTACAAATAATATTATTGAAAAAAAATGATTCTAAGAACCCAAAGGCTACTGATATTTTCTTTTCCTTTGTTGTTGCACTTGTCTGAGCTAGATTAATCTTATCTCGTCAACGATTTCTTCTTCTCCCTCCAATACTCTACTGGCTCTTTGATAATCCTCCAATCTCCTAGATTTCTATACAACAGTGTTTAACTGATTCAAAATATCTTCTTTCTCGTCTTGAAAACCTCAGTTAGGCTGCAATATAGGTATTATGTTCTCGTGAGGTAAAACTATATTACATCATAAATTGGTCTTCTAGTTTGACTCCCCAAAAAAGTCACCAAAAATATGTTGGTTAATAGATTTTTCCTTGCATAAATACTTATAACTAAAATGACTCATGTGCCCTATGCAAAGAACAAATTGAACCACAGTTGGAAGAACCTTAATCATTTCAACCTCTATTTGAAGGTGCAGCTACCTTTAAGATCTTCAATGAATTAATTACAACAAATTAAATGAAGACACACTTTTAACCACAAAACATATAAGGATTTTCCACATTCATTCATAACCATGAAATCAACATAGGCATAATTTTTCACATTTAAAACAAAATTCATAGATTTTGAAGATGACCAAATAACTGATTAAACAATTTCATATATTTTCTCCAACTTTGTGCATGAACATAATCAAAATGAAGAAATACTATAAATACTGCACACCATAAACAAATCCCAATAGAGATTGAATAAGGATTGACCAATACACAGATTCTATTAGAGTGGGAGATATTCTTCTACTTTCAAATAAAAGTTTTCTTTAGACAAAATATATTACACCAAAATTTTATATCTTTTGTGTGTTCTACTTCTACATTGAATTAATTAAAGTTCAAACCCTTTTAAATTTTTTAAACAACATACTTATAGCCACCAGGCTAGGTAGCTCTTAGAACCAGACTTCAACAAACTCCCGTAGGGAGTAAACAATTTTGCTAAAATAAGTAAACTAACTGAGGAAACAAAATAAATAAAAGATAGTAAATTCATTTGATTTCACTCTAGAAGTCATGATGCACAATCAATGTCTCATGAGGCACATTACCATAATTTGTTGGCTGGTTTGAAGTGCATGACATAGCACAATTTTTCCTCCAATCTACATGTGTTATAGAGAAGGCAACGATTACTTTTTCATAACGAAGCACAATGTGCACAAACCTCTATCTCCACACCTCCTTATCCTTATTTATCTAGTCCACCTTACTTGCATAAGTTTCTAAGTGGTTGAAACACATGGTAACCATGGCCTCAATTCTAGACAGTTGTGAGAAGTCATCAATGGTTAAATCCTTGATCTCTATAATAACCGTGATCTTCTCCTTGAAGGATTTCACCATCTCATCAGTGTCTTCGATTATTTTTCCATCCTCTTTCAAGAACTTTATATTTATGCATTTCAGATCTTTCTGCATAGTTTCAGTTAATCCCATAAGTTCCTTCAGTAGTTTAGTTGATTCTGCATGGCCTTGTTTAAGAACAAAGTTGCACCATTCAATATTTTTCTTGGAGACATATAGAACATTATCATCCAATCCCTACACAATTTTTTCACCTAAAAAATTTAAAACACCATACTTTTGAACTTCATTCATCTATATCACAACTACATTCCATTTGGTTCTCTCTTTTTCCCAAAAATTAACTTCAACCTCTAGTTCTTTACTCACTTTCATCACTTCACAATGAAGTTTGACTAAATCAATAATAGAATTAGTACCTTGTTGAGTGATCGAGTCGAGCCATTCATGATAGACATTCTATATCATTTTATTTCTTTGGAGTTGCTCCAAGATCTTCTAGCTTGCTGGTGGGTTTGGGTCAAAGCCTATGAAGCCTATGTAAGTGGTACAAGACTTGGATTCTATATTGCATGGATGTATTTAGCTATATTAAGGTTTTTTTGAGTTTCTTGTTATCTCTTTAATCCTTCTAGGTTCTAGAAACCATTCATTTTCTTGATGATTCCAGATGCCTTGCATTAGCTACTCTTGAGGTAGGTCCCATATCCACCTTTTCTATAATGAAATCTATAGATGAAGCATTCTTTGCATCCTTGTCTATGACCGGTCTAGCTATCTTAGCTACCTAATGACCTGTACCTTCAGCCACATGCATCATGGTTTTAGTTTCACAATTTTTGGGCTTACTTGCTTTTCCTAGACACTTACTTACCATATCCTCGATAGGTACTAAAATAGGCACAACACTCCATTTATTTTTTACTGAGGCCTCTAACCATTTGGGTGTGGTTGTTGTGGATTTTGGTGGGGTGTTAGAAAATTACTCTATTCCAAAAGAATCAAAGCAACAGATGAATCTATATTTCTCTCTATTTTCTTTTCCTTCATATTTTGTTATGTGGCTTGAACGTTTTCTGTTCGACTATCCATATCCTTAGCTACATCTTCGAAAGCGTCTAGGTCTACCACCTATAGGTTCTTGGAATTCTTTTGAGTCTTCCTCTTGGTCATAGATCGAGTAAATCAAGTATGGGGTGGACCTTGTTTGCCTTTTCTGAGCTTCTTTGTGGGAGGGCTTCTACTTTTAACAAGACACTCTATACCTGCAATATCAAAAAAATTATTAGAAATAGGAAGAGTGCATTGTGGAACAATATTTTGGGAGAGGCTGAGCTATCTCGGGTCTCGAGTTCAGGGGATTTTTTAGCTCAATATCTTTGAAGCCATCCTTCTATTCTTCTTATGATATTGAAAGATCTTAACTGAATATCATCATTTTCTTTCTTGTCCCAATTAGATTTTTGAAGAGTTTGTTCTTGAACCCTTTCAATAAATACAAGATCTAGAATATCTTCATTCTCTTCTTCATTGACCCCTAGGGTATTCATATTCAAGTTCATTGAGATGATTTGGCCTAAAGTAAATCTAGACCATAATCATTTTCTTACTTCAAATTCATCCACACAATTCTCCCAGTAGTCCTCAAGTTGAGGTTCATGATGGAATCTATCTTCCATGTTCAAGTGTTCACTGGTGAAACCTGTCTTATAAAAGTTTGGCTTGGCAGTATATAGATGGAGGTTTCTTTTCTTGAACTCCAATTCCATATTCAGGGCATCTGATAATATTTTACAAATATAGTGGTCTAGTTTAATAGGGAATTCAACCCCATTGTCACCCATTTATTCTAACTTCTTTTATAAATGAGCCAACTATCTTCTCACTTCTATTAATATATGTCTATCAAGGGCATATATGGGTAACTTATAGGGTTTGTCTCCAAATCCTCCAACTCTGGGGTAAGTGAATCTTGTGAACTATATGAACTAGCTTCCATATATACTAACTAATTGCATAGCTTCATTTGACATTCTTTGGTTCACGTTGTCTTGAAGTTCATAGACTAGTTTCCCTTGAAAAACATCATTTACTCCCATGACTTGTTCTATGCATACCATTTCTTTTGAAAGTGAGGATAAACCTCATGTATCCTCATGCCTTTCTACCATGGTTCATTATATAATCCATTCCACTCCCTTGAATAGTTGGCCAATATGTAAAAAGGAGTGTCATCCATGAATAATTATGATCCCAAGTATGTCCAATATCAGCCCGACGTTATGCCCAATGCCAACATCTAGAAGAGATAGGAGAACATATAGAAACCTTTACATTTGAAAAAATTTGACAAGCCTTCATGCAATCTATCTGTGATTATTTGTGACCAATCTAGGTATCTGTGTCGACCCATTAAGACTTGGATGTAAAAATACATCCAATTTTCCCAATTGAATGTGTAGGAATTTCCTTTAATCCAGTTCAAGAGGGTTACAATGTCCCTTGCATTGGCTTTCAAAAGCTCCCTAGTTAGAGGGCTTGGTAATCTTGACCCTCCTTTTTGTTCTTTCAACAACCAATTATGAGGAATGAAACTCTTGTAAATAGCCTTTTTTTTAGAGAAAACAAAATATGCCATGCTAATTTTCCAATATCATATAGCTCATTCTGTGGTATAGCCATGTCTTCCATAACTGTTTCCCTACTTATACTAACCAATGGGTTTCTATCAATTTTCAAAATGCACCTCTTCTCGGCATCATACTATTCATACACTCCATGACCAACTTAGGGCAAGGCACAACTATAGGGAAAGTCACTTCTTCAACCAATCCTCTTTGTATGATCTTCTCCATCATTGAATTTGGAGTCATCTTCTTAGCTTTCTCTAGGAAATCCCCTAATTCATCTTGGACTAGGAAAATATCATCAAATTCAGAGAGAACATTGAGAAGGAACGAAGTCTGACCACGTTTGGAAGCACAAGACTCATAATGAATATAGAATAGATCCCTTGAAATAAATTCAAAAATAGAAGAAGAACATACAAGAAACTAATCTACTTTCTTTTCAACTTTGTAAATAGTTGCAATCAACAATAGAAGATGATTCTTTAAAGACTCACCTTCTATTCTCGTCAAATTCTTGCAACTCCCCCAAAAGAAAGCCCCAATTTACCTTATTCTCCGCGGCTTCACTTCGACCTTAATGACTTTATAATTTAAGAAAATAATCATTTCCTTTGCTTATAATGTAGGAAAGATCTTGGCAAAGATTTGCATGCTATGAAAACTTAATAATCGTGATGTGAATTAATTACTGATTTGATATCAGCTAGAAGCTTATTAATTTCTAGTAATTCTAGTACAAAGGCTTACCTATTCATCATTACTTTTTATTTATAAAAATTCAAATGTGAACAGCTGTCACATAATCACACATGCCAAATACCCTTTTCATTCTCCTTCAATAACATGTTGCTTTTGATGAGATGAAACTTAAACCTTGAAAAATTGAACCATTAAGGTTCAATGGTTCAAGTTCACAGAATAATAAACTTGACACATCGAACGCGATGTGACGCTAGACACCCTATGAATCAAAAAGATGAAAACAAAAGGATGATGTAACAATGAACCATGAACCATGAAGGGTTCAACGGATTGAAATAAATGACAAACTTTCTAATTATGATGTAAAAGGGAGGGGCGTGCTCGGTGGCTGTGAACTTGAAAAGGTTCAACTCAAGAGATTGAATGGGGTGAAGATAATAAAGTAATAAAAATAAAAAGGAGAAAGGATAAGGTCGAGAACTTTAAAATAATAAACCAAGCATTTTGGCTAAAATTGGGAATATAAACACAAGCAAAAATATAGGGGTAATATATCTATACTAGAAACTGGTGCAATATGTTCAGAAATATCAATTTGTTTTTTTCTCATCCAAATTATGTTCATCTTCTCTCTAATATCACTTACATCAATTTTCTTTCCTTTATCATTGTTATTTGTATTGTTATTATTAAACGAACAATGTATTCTTGTTACATTACTTCTATATCTACAATCCTTAGCAATATGTCCATAATTATTGTATTTGTAACAAATAATATTGTGTTTTACATACCTCTGATCATTCTGATTAGTAATCAATCTACAATTCCTTTCAATTAGAAAAAAATTGTTGCATTTGTAGCATATAGGGTTACCTCTTATTGTATTGGGTCTGGATCTGAATCTGAATTCCTTAAATTTATGTATATATTTCCAACATGTGAATCAATATCCAAAAAAATGTGTTGCATTTGAATTTATTCAACATTATTTTTCCATATGTCCAAGTCTATTCCATGTGAAACATCTACCATTAAATTATTGTCCATTTATCTGCTTCAAAGGTGTCTTCATAGGTTTCTTAGTCTTATCTGTGATTTCTACTTTAACAAATTTGGAACAGTCTCCTTGCTCATATCCTAAGCCATTCTTATCTCCATGTCATCTTTGACTTGCAATCTATTCATCAAGTTTCTCAAAGCTAGATTTGAATTTTTCTTGAAATTCTCTGGCATCATCTAGGTCTCTTCTCAATACCTCATTGATTCATTCTAGTTTTTCTCATTATGTTTGGATTCTTCAAGAAAAAAATTCTGTTGTCCAACTTCATTATTTAGTTTCTAGCATTCCTCACTCTTAGCTTTTAGGGATTCTTCAAGAGTATTTTTGGCTTCAATTTCTTCAGTGACCTTGATTGCCATAGATTCCATTTCATTATTTATGTTCTTTCTCTCTTTCACAAATTTCTCATAGTCACAGTTAGAAGTAGAGTTGGTGTCTTTTCCTGATAAATGATCTAAAATTCCTTTTCTCCTATCTCTGTGTTAGCATGTGCAAAAAAAAAATTCTTGGCTCCTGGTCTTTTCCCTTGCTCTCTGCAATGATTTTTCTGCTCCCTGGTTAAACCTTAAGCAAAACATTCAGAATCTAGCTGTTAGGTTTCAAAATTCAAATGTGCCCTAGCTTTATTCTTTTCACGCGTTACCTTTTTCACAGGTCACTTAAACGCCTCTTCTGCATGTGCCTTTTAAGTTTCCATGTCACCCCGATTCACAGTTAGTCTTTTTCTCCGGTGGGTCCCTTTATTTTTCCTAGGTCCGCAATCGCACCCTGCGATTTTAATATTTTTCCTAAGGTTCTCAACTTTATCTTCCTGGGCCCGGTTTCTGACACCATCTCAATCCGACGGCCATTGATCTTATCTTTGTGACATTACATTTCAAATTGTGGGTCCAGGGTGACACCTAAGCACAGTTGGCAGTTCCTCATTGGCCGATGGATTTAATGAAAGTAGCATCAGCGAGCCCAGGTGGGGTCATGTTGTCAGTTGCCTGAGGATCGTGTGGTTGTCACATGATCGCACAGAATATTCCATCCCCTTGCGATCATGTGACGACCGTTGATTTCAAATCTTTCTTGGATGTATCTATGGGACCTGGTTGCTAGTGTGTCTGTCAGAGGGATCCTGACGTGTCTGAGCATCGACAGTTGGCATATGTTCTTAAGGCCTTTTTCTGACACATGTGATCTTACGCCAGCCATTCGATTAGATGCCAAATGTTTGTGGGTCCTGTCAGTCATGACTGAGCGGTTGCGGTGAATGATAAAATGACATGTGGCATCGGGCAGGCCCAGGTGGGGTCTGAGGTTTGGCGGAGTTGTAAAATCTGGTGGTGCCGACAAGGTTTCATGTGGTCGCGCATTCATGAAAAGATAAGAGGATTCGCTAGTTTGTCTGGAGATTGCATGAATGGTAGCCGGAAGTCGCTAAGTTGTTTAGCAAAAGTGTGAAATGTTTAGCAAATTGGCGAAGGTCCTTTGTCGCCAATTCGCTAAGTCTGGTGGGGCCACTTTTAGATGAAGATCTTAAAGCCGTGAGGGAGGTTTGATCAGACGGCTGTGTTTTAAAGCTGATCTCAGTTTGAACATGGGCTATCATTCTCTACAGGTGCCAAGGATTTAGCCATTGTGGTTCAAATTCAAATTTTTCTAAGAACTTCCAGCGACCAAAAAGTACCAAATTTATGGAATTCATTGCAAAAATGACCCTGTTCGGTGAGATATGACTAGTTTGCCATTTGCGGTGTGGTCCAAGGTGCTGTTGGATCATTTGCAGAGCTTGTACCATTTCGGTTGTGTGCTCAAGGCTTGTGCAGGGTGTCCTTTTGAGCCTGGTTTTGTGATCCCCTGTACTTGCAGAGAAGAATTTCATGATAGTGGATCAGTTCAAGAATTTCCTCTTTCTTGATTAACTGTGTTTCCTGCCCCTGTAATAACTTTTTAGACCATTTCCAGCAGGTTGGGTGGTTGAGACCCTAACCCTAGCTGTCTCAAGCTTGTTGCATTTGATCTTGAGGATCCCAAGGCAGCTAGTGGTATAAGTTAGAAAATTTTGGATTTTGCAAGGGTTCCAAAATCTTGTTGCTTTTGGTCCCTGGTTTTTGATTGTAATATACTGATAGAAGTCTGATTTTGTGACTTTTCTGATCTTGGTATCATTCTGATTGTATGTTGATCCTGATTGTGTTAATGAGAACATTTTGAATCCCAATCTTGTATCTTGTGTATGTCTTCTTGCTTGTCTCTGAGCTCATATATGTTAGTTTCACAAAGTGTGCTAACATATGGTAAACAAAGAGTATTTTGAATTTATCTCTGAGTTCCTAACAAAGTTAGGATTAAAGTCTTTTAGGTGAATTCAGTGAGTTTGCAGTTAGGTGTAGAATTTGATGTCCTTGTGCTTGAGAGAAAGGGGTAATAGGCAAAGCACTTACCTCAGATTCCATTGTGTTTGATTTGAGGTGTTCAGTTGAGGTATACAGTTAGGTGACTCTAAGCCCTGGGATAAGGCACTGGTCCTTCCTCTTGAGGTATGCATGGTTAACAACTACAAACACAAACATTATTTGATAAATCTTTAAGAATCTTATATGAGATATAGTGGAATATTGTTTTAGACTCCTTTAGAGAAGTGAGTCAAGGGTACACCTGCCTGAGCATTGAAGCTCAAAGTGTAGAAGGATCCTTTGATCCTTGTCAGTTGGCCCTCTTCCTTATGGACTTTGGAGTGGTGATAGAGTCAAGATTTTATTTACGTTATCCATCAAAGTGTAAATCTACAAGTTGAAGATCAAGGGGAATAATCCACAACCAACACTCTACATTTCCTTAATTTCTCCTTTAAGTTGTCAATGAATCCATTAGCTTCTTTCAACTTTTCTTCCTAACTATCATTATGAGCATTTAATTTTTCTAGGTCTTCAAGTGAATTTAAAAGTTGAAGGTGTTTCCATCTGGATCCTCCTCAAACTGTTAAACTTCTTCCAAGGAACTAAGCTCTAATACCAATTATTACAACTAGTGGTTGTCGTTGCACCACAATCTATCGACCTATTAATGCTCAATATGACCACTAGACTTATAGAAGATATGTGAGGTTGTTAAACCATGTCACAAATCTCAAAGGGGGATGTTGGTGGTTAGTCTAATAGGTTTTTTGCATCATCATCTTCTACAAACACAAAACCATTTCAAAGATTTCTAAAGACAAATACAGCTTGGGTTTGGATTCATACATCTTTCCAATTTATTGGAGTATCTTCTCTTATCTCCACTAGATTTGTTTCTTCTTAAGGGGATAAATATTATTTGTCGAAAGTGGATCATGTTTTGTCTTTAGGCATTGATCACTACATAGGACCTACTTCTTCATTGGTGGGATTATTATCCTTATTTTATCTCTCTTATGGGAGGTATTCATTGTACTATTATGATAGATTCAATACTTGGGGGGACATCTTGAATCCTTCATGATTGTCACATGTAATTTATTTTCATTTCATCTCTCCTTTTTTGAGAGGTTTCTTTCCCATGTGGTTTTTCTCTTAATCTACATTTAGAGAGATTTCATTACATATATTTACATTGGTTTGTAAATGAGTACCTAATTAGACCTAGTTGTCGAGACTCATTCATATATTTCCTTGTTAGAGTTTTTTGTCTCCCTAAGTTTCCACCTAAGGGGGGATGTTAGAGCATGCATTTTTTAGTTGCATTAGGCACATTTTTATATGTTGCATTAATTAATTGTGCACATGTGCAAGAATATTCTCATGCATAATTGACCACATGTTTACACATTCATGTTCTAGCTTAAGATCACTTAGTTGATCCTAAATTTAGGCATATCTCTATTCTAGTTGGGCAATAGTTTACACATTGTATATATCATGCACTTCTAGTTTTCACATCTATCTCTAGTTTTCTAGTTTTAGTTAGAATTAACTTTTGGATATTTTTAGTGCTCTGTCTTTCCATAGAGCAAGTCATTTATTAATTGTATCCAAATCCCAATCTCAATTCCTATAGAGCATATTATCATTTCTTGATCTCTTTTGTGATAGTTATTTTTCTTGCAAATGATCCTTTTTCTCATGGTTATTTCATCAAATCTTATATGGTATTAGAGTATAATCATTTCTCTTAAAATAATAATACTAACATAAGAAAATCTTCTCATATCCTAAATGTCACTTGGTGATTTTGGATAGTATTTATTTGATAAATATTTCATCATTCTAATAGGAACATAAATAAACTACAACTATTCATGTTGAATCTCTTTAACATTGATTTCACATACTTATTATGTCCTAGACAAGGTTTTATATGAGCTCCATCTATTCTAATCTCTATGTATAAAATTTACCTAGATTTTATTGAATACAAGTTCATCTCAAAGTGTAATGAGAGCTAAGTATTAAAATAATAAATGAAAGTCATTCCTATATAATAAAAAAATATATCATAAGATAACCTTTGTAGCAACATCCTTGAGAAGGGAAATATTAGAAATGGTAGGGAGTGAGAGCGAGAAAACTAGAAATGATGGGCATCTCAAGGGGTCTTCCTATCGTGCTCTTGGTTGTGGGAAGGTATCTCCACAACAAATATATTAGGGTGGGGATAAGTCAATGGGAAGGTTAGAAGGTAATAAGAACTCAAATTTATGTGACCCACAATATGGTGGTCTTCCTAAAGAACTAGGCGGGTTTGGAGGCACTTCTATCGAGGGCAGTTCAAAGAAGCCCAAGGACATGGAGGAAAAAGATAAAGTTAATCAGGAAGCTCAGTCATGGTCCTCCATGTTTGGGATTAAGCCTAGCATAAATTTGGCTTTTCTTGAAGTTAACAACATTTTAGATCCCTAAAAGGGTGAGTATGCAATCTATGTGCTAGATCCTTTGATAGATCATTCTATTTCTTCAATGTCCTTAACACTAGTTGGAAAATTTGTGGGGTCAAGGCCAAATATTTATGTGGTTAGGGTCTATATAAAGAAAAAATGGAAATCGAAAGGCCATGTCAAATTTGCGGCTATGCCAAAAGGATTTTTCTCATTTTCTTTCTCCAATGCTGATGATTTATCACATGTCCTTTGTGGGGGTCCTTGGATGTTGTGCGAGTCATCCCTAGCTCTTCAAATATGGTTGTCAAACCTTGAACTTAATGATTCTTTTAATGTCTATACCCCTATTTGGGTTCGCCTTCCTAGACTTCCGCTGGAATATTTAAATGAAGATGTTTTCAAAAGGTTGGTTGGATCTTTTGGTGAACTCCTGTCAATCAACCCTATGACCACATCTAGGTCAAGACTAGTTTACACTAGGATCAATGTCAATATCCACCAGTTTACTGATGTTCTCTCATTGATAAAAATTGTGTCTAAGATAGGAAAGTGGCCCAACCTATTGAGTTCAAATAATTTATGTTTGCATGTTTCATGTGTACAACATCAAGGAATTGGGGAAAATAATGCTCCCATAAAGTGTAGAAAGAGAAGAAGGTGAATGAACCAAAATAGAAAAAATTCTAGAAGGAAAAAAAGGAAGACACAACTAAGGTGGGGGATGCAGATGATGAAGGAGCTAGTCTTATGAATTTTCCCAAGGCATCTTCGCAAGGGGGTGTAAATTATCTCATTGATTCTACTGAGGAAGGTATGAGTCTAACAAATAGACATCTGGAAAAAGACACCCAAAAAAGTCCCATTCATGTCTGAGACCGCCCGGGTCAGAGTTTTGTTGATCTCGATGGAGATCAATATCTACCTCTAGAGGAAGGAGAAATAAAATAAAATGTAGGATCCTCACATAATAGAGAAGTTGAAGACAATTTTCCTTCAAGACTAGAGAACTCCTTAAAGATGGAGGGGGGATCCATGATCTTGAATTCTTTTGATAATGCTCAACATTGTAACATACTCGAGGGTGGATTGTATCTAATCTCATCAAAGGATTTTTCCCTGGAGTATGTTAAATCCACTCCTCCAACACTCAAAAATCTTGGGCTCCACTAGGGAGATGATATTTCAGATATGGAGCCAAAGAAACAACTGATTGGCCTAGATGGGGATGAGCCTTGGAATAAAGTTGGTATAAAAAAAAGAAAGAAAAATGAAGAAATTTAGATTTTTCTATCCTCATCATAGGGTGGAGTCTCAATAAGGAGGATGAAAGCTAATGTGGACACTTCAAAATAGCCATTAGGAAGGATATCAACTAAATACATGAGGGAGCATGAAAGAAAGAACATCATGAATGGAAAATAACTAACCATCTAGGATGTTTTTACCCTAGGTAAGAAATCAAAGTCATCTCTTGGAACATAAGAGGGCTTAACAAGCCCCATAAACAATATGTTTTGAGAGACATTGTTAGGGATCAAAAACCTGATTTTATTCAGATTCAATAAAACAAGATTTCAAAATAAAAAGTAGAGAGAATTAAGGTTTTTAAAAAGTGTGGTGTTGCTGGTAGTAGCTCTGATGGGGCTTCTGAAGGTGTTGTTATCTTCTAGAACCTAAACTATATTAAAGGGGATATTTTTTTTATCCGAGGATAACTTGGTGATAGTTAAATTTTATCACACTAGTGATGACTTCACTTGGGTTACCTCTAATATTTATGCTCCAAATACAAGGACTAGTAGAGCCAAATTTTGGAATAGACTTGCTAGATGCACAAAAATATTTATAGATTTAATTTGGCTTATTATGGGAGACTTCAATACACCCCTTAAAGATAATGAGAAGTTTGGAGGAGCCCATACCCAAATGGATGGAAGATTGTATCTTATGAACTTCATCAGTCAGTAAGCCCTCATGAATGTTGATTGCCAAGGTATTGATAACACCTGGACCAATAGAAGAATGGGTAATAACCTTATCCAAGTTCAAATTGGCATGGCCCTCATCACTAATGATTGGTTGGTTAGAAACTTTTGCACTCTCACTTCTATCTCTAGAATTGGATCAGATCATTTTCCTATTTCTTTTGTTGTTGATCCTATTTGTGGCAAGAGAAATTTCCCGTCTAGATTTGAAAAAAATTGTTTATCCCACCCCAACCTTTAGGATAGGATTAAATATTGGTGTAATGTCAAAGTTGATGGAACTTCTATATTCAAGGTTGCTAAGAAGCTCATATTTGTTAAAGAGAATGTTAGGAAGTGGAACACAAGGTCTTTGGTGACAATATTTTATGAAGGCTGAGACTCAGCTGGATCTTAAATAAATCTACCATAAAATCTACATTGAAGGCTACAATTAGGATCTTTTGGGTATGTAAAATGAGATCCCGGTGAAGTACCATGATATCATATCTAAAGAAGAGATGTTTTTGAAGAAGAGATCCCGAGCCCTTTGGATGTAGGTAGGAGATAGAAATATTAGAGTTTTCCATTTAACTTCCCTCAAGCACAGATAAGTTAATCGAATCTCTCATATTCAAATAGACAAGGGTGGGATTGTTAATGAGGATAACATTAGGAGTGAGATGATCGCATATTTCTCCTCCCTGCTCTCTTTTTATCTGGAGATGACTATTAAAGATCAAGATCTCCTTATTTCTTCTATGGAATAATAAGATTATGTTTGCCATCCCTTCTTTAAAAGAGAGTAAAGATGCTTTCTCTTTTGAGGGGGAGAAGGATCTTGGGTCGGATGGTTCTAGAAATTTTGGCACATTGTGGAGAAGGATATTTCCAATGCTATCAAAGAATTATTTGGTTATAAATTCATCCTTAAGGAGATAAATGCTATCTTCCTCATGCTTATGTTAAAGAAACCTACTGCTGAGACCTTGGACTTCTTCAAACCCATTAGCCTCTGCAATTCTTGCTATAAGATCTTCTCTAAAGTGCTCACTACTAAATGGTTATCATTACTTCCAGCTATTATATCCCCCTAAAAGAATGGCTTTGTGTCAGATTTTGGACTCTATCATCATTGTTCATGAGAAAATCCACTTTCTGGAAAGTTTGACTAAATATGGATTCCTTATGAAGCTGGATCTATCCAGAGCGTATGATCGGGTGTATTAGGGATTTATCTATATCAAAGCATTTAGATTTTGTGAGTGGGTGATCATGTTGATTATGCAAATAATATCCACCTCCTCGTCAGTTGTTGTTGTGGATGGATCCTCTTCTCATTTTTTATAGAACCTTAAGGGACCTTACTTAGGGGAACCTAATGTCTCTTATTCTCTTTGCCATCATGGCAGAAATTTTGTCGAGATACATGCAAAAAATAGATCTTGATGAGATTATTCAATGTTCTAAACCTTACTCAACTAATCACATTTTTTTTCATGAACAGTTTGTGGATGAAACAATCATGATAGACATGTCCTCTATTAAAGAAGCCAGAAACATGAAGGAGGCTTTAAATACATATACCAAGGCCATGGGATAGTTGATTAATTAGAACAAAAATTGTCTCTTCTTTATTAACACCCCTGTTGAAAGATAGTGTAAGATGTCCAATATTTTGGGATGTTCCATTGTGGATCTCCCTTCCTCCTACCCAGGTCTTCCACTAGGTTTGAAATCTCCAGATTCATTTTGGCAATCTCTTATTTATAGATTAAATAAGAAACTTGTTGGATAGAAAGGGACACTTCTAAGTCAAGCTGATAAAGTCCACTTGTTGAAATCCACTCTTCAAAACTTGCCAGTTTATGCCCTGAGTCCCTTCAAAATTCCTTCAAAGTATGCTGAGATTATTGAAAGCATCTAGAAATGATTCATTTAGACTGGGGTAGAGGAGAAAAATTTTATGCCACTTGTCGCATGGGAAATGTTTGGAAGCCCAAAAGACTAGAAGGTTTGGGAATCAAGAATATTAATTCCCTCAACAAGGCCCTGTTGGCTAAACAAATCTGGAGATTATTTGGGGAAGACAATGAATGAAGCATGATTTGGAAGAGAAAGTATCTCTACTCTAATCATACCCTTGATGAAAGTATCTCTACTCTAATCATACCCTTGATGATTTCTTGAGGTCTTCCTTCTCTATTATTGTCTCCCATCTCTGAAATTGTGCATAGAAGGTCAAAGACTTTGTTGCCAGTGGAATCAAGTGGAAGTTGGGTCATGGCAGCATCATTCAGTTTTGGGATGATTGCTAGTTGCTGGATAAACCTTTAACTGATCTGTCAGATTTTAACAATTTTTCTATCACCTGTAAGAACTCCTTTGGTTTGTTGGTTAGAGATTATTCAAAGAACTAGGCTTGTGTGAATTTGACCACCATTAACTCATCCCTTTCTCCTATTCAAGATTCTCTTTATGATTGGTTTGTTAGACCTAGCTCTAATGAATCCATTATCTACTTGCTCTCACTACTAATGGAAGGTACTCTATTTCCTCTTCTCTTTCTTTGTTGTACAATCTCCATGATAGCCCCCACCTTTGGGCCTCAGTGTGGGTGAAGAGTCTTATTCCAGAGATCAACATCTTTTACTAGCTTTTCCTTCAGAATAAGGTGCTTACTACTAATAATTTTTGTAGAAGAGGTTTTTTTTTTTTTCTCTCTAATAAGTTTTATTTGTGCTCAGAAGTTGAAGAGTCATCTCCCCATCTCCTCCTTCATTGTTCCTTCTCCCAGAAGGTTTAATATAGAGTACTTCAAAGATGAAATATTTGCTAGATTTTTCTTGACTCTTTGTAGGAATTCTTTCTCTTTCTAACCATGATATCAAAACTCTCTGGTCTCTTGTTACACCTTATTTTATCTAGAACATGTGGAGGGAGCTCCCCTATCGTGGACTTAGAAAAAATCTTTAGAGGTTTGAAGGAAATGTTTTCTTCCTTCCTTATAGATTCCCCAGCTACCACCAATTTTCATGAGGAGCTTGGATTATTCAAGGATTGGAATCTCTGCATGAAAAAAAGTAGGGAAAGGACAAGAAAAGGGAGGGGTTGGTTTGGACTTCAACTCCTAGTGGATGGGTTAAAATAAACTTCTATGGGGAAGCTAAAGGAAACCCTAGTCCAGCTGGATGCAGAGAATTGTTTAGGGGTTGTAGCCTCTCCCTTGGACACCCAATCTAATCACTTTTTTGAAGCTATGGGAGCTCTTCAAATCCTATGGTTGGCTAGAGACTTGAATTGCTAAATGGTTTGGCTAGAGGGTGACTCTAATAATATCATCAAATGCCTAAAGGGTGAACAAAATGCTTTGTGGTCCATAGACCATATTATTAAGGAAGCCAATTCTATAATTCAAACATTTCATAAGTTTTATTTAGCACATGCTTATCATGAAATTAATATGGTGGCGGCAGATTTTCTAATCTCTTTGTCAAATTCAAACAAATTATTACTTGGAGAGAGGAAATAAATGTTAATGAAGATATCCTATCACTCATTAGATTTGATAATACATTTAGTAAAATTTCCAAGCCTTCTAATTATGATAGAAATGACACCTATCCTCTTTGAAACCATTGACCGTTCTTCAAATTGTTCGAATGGATGCAGATTAATTACCCACATATTTTGTGGCTATTTTTTGTTAAGGAATATAAATCTGGAGATATAATATAATCTGAAGATATGCAGTAGAATACAATTGCCTTGGTGATTGATTGATTCTACCACACTCAACGACTATATATATATAAGTTAGAGGAGTTTAACATGAACAGTCATGACTTATCATATACGATAAGCCATGACTGTTCATTCTTAATAAATCAACTTTAACAAAGGATTAACATTATGTTCCAGCACAAATATTAAACATGAACACAATAATTTAACACTCCCTCTTGAGAGAGAGTTTAATATAACTTTTCATATCATGATATTTGACCCAATCCAAGACACTTACAGAATGTCAATCATGATGAGTTACTACATAGTAATAATATAAATGTTAAGATGTCCGGTCCTATCCGGGACAAACCCTTCCGGGAGTCGATCTTAACAATTTTATTACCCAACAAATAACATAACAAGATGTCCGGTCCTATCTGGGACAAACCCTTACGGGAGTCGATCTTGTATTACTCATAAGCAACAAGATGTCTGGTCCTATTCAGGACAAACCCTTTATGGGAGTCGACCTTGAAGCCTGGTTACTATTGACAAGATCGTCACCTTGACATAGTAACCTATATACACAGAAGATCATCATCTTCACAAATTTGAAATATTTCAATATTTTATTTTATTCATGAATAAAAATGTACATAATTACATTCATATTTTGATCAAACCGATTTTACCTCTAAAGAAATCTGTCTTTACCTTTGCAAGAGGTTTAGTAAAGATATCTGCATTTTGTTCTTCAGTACTGATGTAGACCAATTTAATGATCTTCCTGTCTACCATATCTCTCACATAGTGATATGGAATTTCTTTGTGTTTTGATCAATTGTGAAAAATAGGATTCACAGAGAGCTTAATACAACTCTGATTATCACAATGAATAATAGTAGGTTCTAAAGATTTACCAAATAGGTCAAAAAGTAATTTTCTTAACCATACTACTTCTCGAGCTCCCATGGATGTAGCCATGTACTCAGCCTCTGTAGAACTCAGAGCAACTGCAGATTGTTTCCGACTAAACCAAGAAATCACTGCAGAACCTAAACTGAAGCAAACACCTGTGGTACTCTTATGATCTGAGGAACTTCCTACCCAATCTGAATTTGAGTAACCTTGAAGTTGAATTTCAATTTTGTCATATTTTAGCCCAAGTTCTCTTGTACCTCTTAAATATCTCAAAATGTGTTTAGCTGCCATTAAATGTATCTGCTTAGGTTCACACATGAAGTGACTTAATACATTGGTGGCATTGCAAATATCAGGACGTGTGTTTCCCAAAAACATGAGAGATCCAACTATTTGTCTGTAAAGTGTAAAGTCTGCAAGTTCTGAATTTTCTGCTTCATCTTTTAACTTGTGAAGGTTAGTTTCCATTGGTGTAGCTAAAGGTTTACAATCTGACATATCAAATCTATTCAAAATGTCAGAAATGTATTTCTTTTGACTTAGGAGAATGTAATCTTTCTTTTGAATAACTTCAAGTCCTAAAAAATAGTGAAGTAGGCCCATATCCTTCATGTCAAATTCAGCTATTAGATCCTTCTTACATTTTTCAATAAAATAGTCTTCTCCTGTAATGAGTAAGTCATCGAGATAGAGAAATAGAATTATCATGTCACCTTTTTCATTTTTGAAGTATATATTAGGGTCTGCAGTATTCTTAGAGTACCCTAATTTGCTCAAGTAATGATCGATTCTTTCGTACCATGCTCTGGGAGCCTACTTAAGTCCATAGAGTTCTTTCTTTAACTTGCAAACGTATTTATCTTTGTCATGGGTGAAGAATCCTTCTGGTTGTTCAATGTAAACTTCTTCCTCAATTTTTCCATTTAGAAATGCAGTCTTAACATCCATTTGATGTACTTTCCATTCTTTGGAGGCTACAATGGCAAGTATGGTTCTGATAGATGTGTAACGTGCTACTGGAGCAAAAGTTTCTTCATAGTCAATGCCTGCTTTCTGAGAAAAACCTCTTGCAACAAACTGAGCTTTGTTTTTATCAATACTGCCATTAGGTTCATATTTGATTTTGAATAGCCATTTTGATGATACAACTGACTTATGTTTAGGTCTAGGAACAATATCCCATACATCATTTTTCAAAATGGACTGATATTCTTCAACCATTGCTTCCCTCCAGGCTTGATTTGATAAAGCTTTCTCAACACTAACAGGTTCAGATTCTGAGAGTTCAGTTAGAAGTGCAGTGTAACATTTTTGAGTTCTAGTTCTTTTGTTCTCTCTAAAGATTTGTGCTGGTTCCACATTGTTCTCTTCAAGTATTTTCCTAGCCCATAATTGTCTCTTTTTATTATTTTCATTATCTGAGCAAGAAGGTTCAAAATCCGAGATTTCTTCTTCATTATTTATAGGTGTTGAATTCATGTCTGAATTTATATTCTCCCTCTCTTTCTCTAGTGAGAGATCTCTATCAAGATCTATAGAAATGTTATCTTCATTATCTGTAGATAAGAAGTTTTCTTCAAATTTAACATCTCTGCTTATTTCTATTGATTTCTGACCAGGTATATAGAGTCGGTATCCTTTGGAATCCTCACTGTATCCTAGGAAAATACCTTTCTTGCCAGAAGGTTCTAATTTAGTCCTCTCTTTTGGTACATGTATATACACGGGACAGCCAAACACCCTTAAGTGACTTAGGTCAGGTTTGACTCCTGTGAATACTTCTTCTGGTGTGGTGTTTTCTAGTATAGCATGAGGGCATCTGTTTTGAATATAAACTGCAGTGTTAGCGGCTTCTGCCCAATATGATATGTGAATATTTTGGTCATGCATCATGGCCTTTGTTGCTTCAATGATGGTCCTATTCTTCCTTTCTGCTACTCCATTCTGTTGAGGATTATAAGCTACAGTATACTCCCTCTTAATCCCAATAGATTTACAATAGTTTTTGAAATTTTCAGAGGTGAATTCCCCACCATTGTCTGATCTAAGAATTTTGATTTTCTTACCAGTTTGGTTTTCTACTAGTGCTTTAAGTTCTTGAAATTTGGCTAAAACCTCACTTGACTCTTTAAGTTTTAAGAAATATATCCATGATTTCCTTGAATAGTCATCCACAAAGATTAAGTAATATAGAGCACCCAAGAAGGAAGGTGTAGACATAGGACCACACACATCAGTATGGATAAGTTCTAGAATGTTATTTGACTTATGTTCACTTGGAGGAAAAGATCCTTTAATGTTCTTCCCTAATGCACATCCCTTACAAATGCTAGAGTGTTCAGATTTTAAGAGAGGTATGCCAGAGGTGATCTTAGACAATGTTGGAAGGGCACTATATCTAATATGACCTAGTCTTTTGTGCCAAATCTCATTATTTTGATGAACATTGTGATTTAGGGCTACCTTTTGTTCATTACATAACTTGTACAAGCTACCTTCTCTGTTCCCTATATGAATGGCATTTTTTATATTAGAATTTTTAGTCCAGAGAAGGACTTTGTCTTCATTGAAGGTTACCCTGTATCTTTGATCAGCTAGTCCAGAAATGGAGATTAAATTTCTCTTGATTCCTGGTACATACAAAACTTCTTTCAATTGTAGAGTTACTCCATCTCTTATCTTTAACAAACAGGTCCCAATTCCTTTTACCAGATAAGAGGAGTTGTCACCAATAGTTACCTCTTCTGAAGAGTTCCCTGAGAAGGTTTCGAATTGATCTCTGAATCCAGTGATGTGTCTGGAAGCACCACTATCTATTATCCACGTACTTTTATTAGAATTTAATTCACTTGCTAAAGCCAAGAAAAGGAGAGAAATTTTAGATTCTTTTACTTCTGCTAGGGCAGCTTGTATTTTTTGTTTTTCCAGGCAATATTTGTGAATATGTCTGTATTTGTCACATTTGTAACATTTTACCATGGAAAGATCCCTTTAATTGAATTGTTTCCCATTGTTAGATTGTCTGAATTTTCTCTTCCTTTTGTGAGATGTTTTCTTGTTGCTTTTAATGTGGAGAGCTTGTAATTCATTTCCATTATTAGACCCCATTCCTCTGGAAGCAAGCCTGGATTCCTCTTGGGTACAATCATTCTTTAATTGCTTGAATTTAGGTAACGGTGGTATGGTGCTTATACATTGAATGAAGGTTTCCCATGAGGTGGGTAAACCTTTGAGAGCAATTAGGGTGAGTTCAGAGTCCTCTACTGTATTTCCAATGCAGAGCAGTTGGTCTCTTATTTCAGAGATTCTCAAAAAATAAGAAGTGATAGTTTCTTCCTTGTTCATTTTCATATTTAGAAGTTGACTTTTCAATGTTAACATTCTACTCGCATTGTTGATTTCAAATGTGTCTTGAATTATTTTAAACATTTCAAAAGCACTGGTAATTCTAGATATGCTAGGAAGAATTGAGTCTTTCACAGAGTCAATTATTAGTTTTCTGGCTTTATTGTTTCTCCTTTTCCATATTGTCTTCTCTGTTTCATCTTCGGGTATTTTAATATCTTTTTCTATATACTCTTCTAATTCAAGTTCCATCAGAAGAGATGTAAGTCGAGTTCTCCATGATATAAAGTTAGAGGCACCTTCTAATCTATCTTCCATTCTCATGCATTGAGCCATTTCTGAACAATTAAACTCAACAGTTTTATTAAAAAATATGCTCAACTGAAGGTTATTTATTTATTTATTTATTTTCTTATTTCCTTTTAATAACCTGGCTCTGATACCATGTTAAGGAATATAAATCTGGAGATATAATATAATTTGAAGATATGTAGTAGAATACAATTGCCTTGGTGATTGATTGATTCTACCACACTCAACGACTATATATATATAAGTTAGAGGAGTTTAACATGAACAGTCATGACTTATCATATACAATAAGCCATGACTGTTCGTTCTTAATAAATCAACTTTAACAAAGGATTAACATTATGTTCCAGCACAAATATTAAACATGAACACAATAATTTAACATTTTTAGCTATTTGGCTCTTTTAGTTTTTCATCAGCAAGAACTTTAATTTTCTTGATCCTAATTTTCCTTCTACTACAAGAGCCTGCAAACTGCAATAAGTGGAAGAAAGATGATAAGGTCTATCAAAATCTTAGAAAAGGGGGGGCTGCTCCATATTTGTAATGGTTGCATTGGCATGATAAGAAAATTAATAAGCTCTTTTCTAATAACTAGGAGAATGGTACTGTGACCCTTTGTGGGAAGAAAAAGTTTCTTGACAAGAAGATCATTGCAAATATCATCGATCTTTTGTTGAAAGGTATGAATTTCTTTAACGATGGGAAATTTTAGGATATGGTTGTCAAAAAATTCTCTAAGATGGACAAGGAAAGGGAAATATTGGTTAAAAGCAGTAGTAGCTTTTATGATGTTGAAAAAATTAAGCCCATTTGGTGTAACGTGCTCGTGCCCATAATGGAGTATATTACTGTTGATAGGCATTTTAAAAGAGTTCATAGGTATCATTTCATCTTTTTGAACCATTTTAGGCTTAAGATTATCATTTCCTTTCCGTAGTTCCTTCTCTTCTTACTCAACCACAACATTACAAAAAATAGTAAGAAACCTAAGAAGCTTGTTCCCCATGAAGGCTCGATTTTCCTTATTTATGAGTATTGTCGTGATAAGGTTCTCGGTCCTATCTTTAAAACCATTGAGGCCAAGAATAAAAATTTTAGAAGAAAGGTTGAGGGGTTAAAAAAACTAGGGTGGCAACTAAATTGGAGAAAAAGAAGTTTGAAGAGCTTGAGGACATGGAAACTGGGGAGGATGATGATGTTTGTGCGAACCCTGAACCTGACACGGGTAAAAGAAAAAAATTTAATAAGAAGGTCGGGTCGCTCACTATGAAAAGATATGATGAAGGGGAGGGAATGGACATTTATGATGATGAGGATGTATTTGAAACCACCCTTGTGAATAAGTACAACCCTAACCCTTCTAGTGTTAATCCTGCTACCCATGGATCTACCTCTAGGAGTTCTTGGGGCTTGTTCACTAAAGTTGTGAGAGATATTCCCCATTTTGAGGGGACTAAACCAGGGAAAGAGTAGAATGAGAAAGGAAAAGTCTTTTTTCTTGTTTATGAAATTTTTTTGGATCATGAGATGCATGTTTCCCCATCAAATTTATAGGAATTGGCTACCGCTGACTCCAATAGGGAGATTTCATCCAAGAAGAAGGAAGGAATCCCTAAGAGGGAATCTATCCAGTTAAACCTTTAGGACTTTGATGATAAGAGGGATCCTACACTAGGTGTTCTTCAAACAGCCAAGGCCAAATCTATCTATTCTTTTAGGGTGGACACGTGGGTGTTCTATAAAATTAAAAGCCTTAATCTAAAGTATAGGGATTTGTTTTCAAAATTTGAGAACCTACAATAGATCAGGCATAAAAGTGGTAATCCTTCCTTGACCTTTGTTGACAATGTTTGGACCATGGAGGAAAAAATAATGGTGATGGATTGTGTCTCTGCTGAGAATAAAACCATGAAGTTACTAGAAGAGAAGCTGGAGGATATAAATAATATGGTGGACAAGATAGACAATACCCTAAAGAAAATTCTCCAGCATAGCCATGATAGAATAAAGGCCTTAATTAATAACCTGATATCCCTTGTTGCTAGGTTGGAAGGTTCTTATTAGGAAAAGACTAGTGTTAATGTTGACCCTGATACAGTGAGGTTGTTGGTTAAAGTGAGGGACTAGGAAAATATACTCCTGCGAGCCTGAAAAAGAAAGCTACTACTTCCCCAAAGGATATCCAAGACCTGAAGGCCACTGTTTGTAAATTTAGAACCCTAGAAGAGGAAGTTGTTGTCACTTTGAAAGATCTAGCTTAGTCCTTTTTTGTTGTTCTTTTCTTTTCTAATCTTTTTCTAGTTGTTTGGTCTTTGCTGGAGCTAGTTTTTGGGTAGTCTCTTGTTGGCTTGTTGATCCGCTAGTAATATTTTGTAATGGGGAACTTATTTCTTAATCTTTTGAAAGGCATTTATAATGGTTTTGGGTCCCCTCAAAACCCATTTTTTGCAATTAGTCAAATATATATATATATATATATATATATATATATATATATATATATATATATATATATATATATATATATATATATATATATATATATATATATATATATATATATATATATATCATGAAAATATAGTACAATAATATGAGTATAATCACAATTCGCCTTATGATTTGTGTGATAAAATGATTTGGATATTATAAATCCCAAACTCAAGTTAAACTCATTAAATTTATTATACTGCATCTTAATCTAGATTTCTTTAGATAATACAAATATTTCTATAACTTACAAACCAAATAATTTTTAACTTTCTAAAAAAAATTTTATTACCTTGACTCCTTCGAGTCACCATGAAGGAAAATTAATTTAAGATCTACTCTCTTGCTTCTATGTGAAGACAAGGACAAATAGGAGGATGCTACTACAAAAGAAGTGTGGTCCCTTTTGGACATCACCCTAGATCCTACTAGTGTATGGGGTAAAAAGGATGATAGAGATCCTTCATCATTTCCCTCTACTGCAACTCTTTTTTATTATGAGTCTTTTTTTATAAGTGTATAGTTTCTATCCCGGCTCTACCAGTGTTTTCTTGCCTAGTCTCTACTTATGTTTTTGTGTTCTCTAAGCTCTACTTGTTTGACCCTTGAGGCTGATTTCATGTCTCTTTTCTTTTTATACGAATAGTGTACTTTATTTTATATTAATTGAAACAACCAATCTATTCATCTAAAAATATACATAAAATATAGATTTAAACAATTTAATGAAGCACTACCAAGGTCAAATATATCAAAATATATTGTCTAGTATACCATAAGTTTTATGTGACTAAAATTGAATATAATTGTAATATTTATATATGTAATTTATAAGTTTTGTCTATCTCCTGCCTGTCATCTATTCTTTAATGCGATAAAATTGTTATCTCAATAAAAAATAATGTTTCCAATTTAGAAATGGGGTTTTATATCACAATCCTAATTGCCATGAAATTTGCAATTTTTGTTTTCCCTACAACACTCAGTTGTGAAATACCCTAGCTTATTGTACAATAGAAGGACGCATCTATCCTTCTTCTTATTCCTCTACCTTCACCTCTTCCTCCTCTATAATGACCCTTGATAATATATGACTCTAATTCCTAAGAATTTTATATGAGGTCTCAACTTCTCTGGTTCTACTAGGGTGAACCCACAATAGTGGGTTACACTTTTTTGTCTGAACAGACACTGAACTCTACATTTTGAAAAAACAAATTAGATTCAGATGCATATTGTTGTGAAACTGTTTAAAATCAAAAGATGAAGTAAATTAGAGTCTTTTAAGATTTGTTGTCTATATTTCAAATATATTTTTTATTTTTATTTTTGAATTTATTTGAATGGTTTTTTCTTTCTCCCACGAAAATTGGTATGTTGTTGAAAACGTCATTTCAAAGAGTTACATTATTTTCATAGAGCATAACTTTTTCTCTAAAATAGATATCAATGTGATTCTTTTGAATTCAATTTTGTAACATCCATACGGAGGGCGTGCAATTGGTTTGATGATATTATCATAATTATTGCATATTTTATTAACATTTTAAGTTGACTAAACCATAATTTTGACATTCCTTGACTACATAGCTTATAAATTGTCATGTATTTTTCCAATTTCTTTTTTGTAATAGAAAGAGAACTTCAATACCTAGGGCATAGATATTTTTAAGAAATTTTTTTCTCTCATTTGCTATTTTTCTATAATCGTCAAATATAGAGGTGGACATACGATGAAATATCTATGTTTAGTAAAACTAAAACTACAAAGTCATAATAAACTTTTAATATATATTAACATTCTAATCATTGGAAATAGTTTTCTCAGTAGTACCTTAATACACAGATAGATTTGTCAAATGGATTCATTTGGTCTTCCAAAAGATAAAGTCGAAGTTATTTTTTGTTAGCATTTTAATACGTACGAAGGAGACTCCATTGTAGTTATGAATGAGGACTATATATGTTATATCAATGTTCTTTTTATCTAAGAGGCTTTGAGCTAACCATTTGTAATTAATTTATTCAAATGGAACCTCTCAAGGCTTAAATCATCATATTTTATTAAAAATTTGTTATTTCAAAAAAAAATAACTTGTCTAAAAAGTGTAACCCACTATTGTGAGTTCCATAATATAGTAAGTTTATGAATTTCTTAAGAATTATTAGATCTACTCTTAGTGTGTTATCCTTGTCTTCCCCAATCTCCTTTGGGTATTCATTCTACATGTGTCCTTTTTTATAGTAGATACAACATATGTTTTGCCTCTATAGCCTCAATTATTGGTTCAAATTGTCTTTTCTTACCCATAATTGTTCAATTTCAAGTTTGAGTCATTCTACTTTATTATTTGTTGTCCTTTTTTTATTTTATTGTAATGATTAATATTCTATGTGGCAGGCCAAGGTTATCATTTATGAGTATGTATCCAAGTTTTTACCATTTAGGACCATTTGTATCTCTAGTTTTATCAAAGAGATGAATAATTTCTATTTTTGGTTTGTGTTTTAGAAATTCTTATAGTCTTCCAATTATTTATTTGATATATATTCTATGTGGCAGACCAAGGTTATCATTTATGAGTATGTATCCAAGTTTTTACCATCTAGGACCATCATTATCTCTAGTGTTATCAAAGAGATGAACAATTTCATCTTTTTTTGTGTTTTAGATGTTCTTATAGTCTTCCAACTATTTATTTGATCCTTCTATCAAATTATGTATTCAATTCATCTTTGCATTGGGTCATTTCTCATGATTTAATTACCCCTTTAGTGGTTGGTTTCAAAGAAGCAATTTTTTATAGAAATTCATATTTCACCACACTCCTTGTCATTTCATAGATGTCTTAGTAATGCCACTTAAGTGGTTTACCTCTTAGAGAACCAATACAGCTAAATAGATTGGTATTGTTTCATGTTTCATTCAAACTCACAACTCACCAAACATCATATGTATCTTTCTCAAATATGGACCTAACTTCCTATTCTTACTCATCTCATCTTCTTCTTCTATATTACTTGATTCTCTTGTCCGTCACATGTTTTTCTACTATATCACTTGATTCTCCCCTTTCCAAAGTATAGTTTGTCCATAATTCTCATATAGTTATTTTCTCTTTTGATTATTCAACACTTGTTGAACTTATTCCTGATGAAAATGACTTTAGGGATGACTCTTTGTCTAGGGACAACATTTATTCATCATAACACTTTATTTCCAGGAGTGAGTATTTACCAATGAATGATAACAATTCATAAATAAATAGCATCTTATCGAGATTAGGGTAATTTTCTATTGCATCTTCATCTTCCTGCTTTTCACATTTATGTCTTTTAACTTTGATATTATTTCTTTTATTTCCTTTAACACCCACATTGACCTAATAAGTAGAACCCTATTTGGGGCACTTATCTCCCATCTTCTAAATTTCTTCGACAATCTTTCTGTCTCTCTCTTTCTTTATTTTCTATCTTCTTTATTCTTTTTTAGGTGCATCATTCCTCTTTATCTTGGTTTTGTCTTTCTTTTCTTAATTCAGTATCTTCACCCACTATATTTTGATTAATTCTCTATCTTCTCTTACGCTTTGTCTATCTCCTTTGTGTGTAGTATTTTTTATCTAGAATTTAATTATTCATTAAATAGGCCATGGTTATTTAAATTTTTTAATACTTACATATTTTTGAGGATTCGTTTAGGTACTTCCCCCTTCTCCAGTTTGTATAATTTCCTATTTTCCTACCCCCCTCTCAAAGAGGTAGCTTTTCTCCAATGTCTGGACAATGGAAGTGTAATCTAGAGATTTACAGTTGAGGATCTTTGATGTAGTTAATTTACATCCCAAAGGATAAAACAAGAGAAAATGATAATTTATGGTAAAAAAATTAAGTGAACAAATAATACATACTACTCTAATAATAAAAGGAAACATTCATTTAGCCATAACATAAATATATATATAAATTTATATTTTCATATATCATATTATGACATCATAGAAATAGCGGGTATAAGTCTCTCCTATGTTCTTGCTCTCTCTTTGTCTTATCTCTTCCATATCCTCACTACAAATTATTTTCCTTTATTACATATATGTTTTCCCATGAAGGGACTTGACTCCTGATGACATATAGCAACTCCTTTCTCCATAGATCCTTTTCAGTAGCTTTTTGTACGATTTCACCTCTATTGCATTTCCCCTTGACTTAATAAAAACAAAACACCCTTTTGTATCTAGTTCCAATAATGAAGTTGAATATTCTATAGATCTCTTAACTATAGTAGAAAATTTTAGTTTTTTCATATGTATACATCAAGCTACAATTAAGTAATATAAACAACATTAGCTAGTAATATAGCTCCCTAAACTATTTTGTACTCTCCTATTGAAAATAGTTTACATAACTACATTTTTTAAATTTATTTATAGATAAAATATTGCATGCCCAACATAGGATATCTATCAAACCATTGATTCTCTTCACTCATTCATAATGGAATTTAATCCATAATATTTGATAGATAATGATATTCAAGTGAAAATCATCACCCAAGTAAACCTCCCCACCGTAATATTCTTCATACCTTTTAAAACAACTCTAATAAGATGTCATATGGAAGGATACACCAAAATAAATAAGTCACATACCTTCAAAAATTTGTATAATTAAATCTATGAGAGATACATATCCATCATCTTGGGATGATCTATCAAAATTATTTGTTTTTCCCTTTTCTTTCTCTTATTCTCCTCTTTGAAATCATTTTAGAGATGATATTTTTTTGTAACTTTTTAAAGATAATGCCTTAGACCTACCAAGAGCATTTCTGGATCTTGAATTTTTCTTTTTAAAATTCCTTCTTCCATTTTTACTGGAGATCCATGAACTAAAAGGCCCTCCTTAGTAATTTTATAAGGTTTCTTCTAGATTACTTAAGTATTGATAATGTGACTAATTTACTGATAAAAATTATAAAAGTGACAAAATTCAAACTAAACTAGGATAGAAAAAGAGAATTGCGAACATCTAAATGTTTAATTTTGAGGTCTTGAAATAAAGCAAGGACCAATGTATTTCAAGAAAGGAGCACAAGACTGAATAAAATAAATATAAAAGATAATTGCAAAAGACAATCTTCACCATGTAGGTGTTGAGACTAAATATCAAGACAACAATCTAGAAAAGGGAAAGAACCTAAAAATTAAAAATGGGCAAGAACACACTCATAGTCTCCAATAGAACCAACCTAATACACTAAGAAAATTCTTAAAAAGGTCATATTATCTTATGCAAGAACTTAAGAAAATAGCATTACCAAAGTTTAATGGGATAAGTATTTCTATAAAAGAAGAAGCTTGGTTAGTTCATAATTAGAGCCATTTTAATACTTATATTAGAGATACTAATAATGAGGTATGATTGTATATGTACGATCTCATTCAAGAAGAAATAGTATGATAGGATCATCAAGAGATCATATTAGCCATTAGTAAAAACATTGTTACTTGGATTTTGCTAAAACTTGGTTGTAAAAATGTTAAAGATGTATAGTTTGTTGCTTGGATGAGAGAATTCCACTATTTGAATTGGTTGGTCATTTTGTTGGACTAATATAGTTTTAAATTCATAAGCCTACTAAATTTTTCTATTAATATTCATGAAGAGTGGCCTAAGATGAACTAGTATGTCATTGGATTGTATCCTAATTTGAAGGGGAGATACAAACCCTGGATCTTGCAACTTGTTTTGATGCAATGTGTAATATTCAACTAACCACAAAGGAAATAGCTAAAGAGTTCTAATTTCAAGGAAAATAAAAGAAACAGATGAATGCATCTCATGGAATGTAAATAAAAAGATCGATTCTAAGAAAACAAAGAAATTCTAGGTTAAGGTTTTGCCTATTTGGGTATAAGAGTCATTATGACTTTGAATGAAGGCATAATAAATTCTAGAGATAATATTTCTAGATTCATAAAAATAAATCACCCAAAATAAACTATGTAGAAAAGGTACTAATATCAATGGACCAACAACCTTTTTAGATGTGATGAACATTGTTTATACAAGAGTAAAGCATCTAGGAGTTGACCGATGTTATTAGAAATGATTTGTCTATCAAATTCATTAGATTCATTTATTTGTGGACAAGTAGTCAACCAAACATCAAGGTATATTAATATTTAGCTCAAATCATTACATTCATTTAGTTGTGGATCAGTAGTCAACCAAACATCAAGGTATATTAATATTGAGGTTCCAAGTAAAAAAGAAATTAATTTTATCTCTTTAAGTTTATCATCCAAAATTTATATCTAATCAAATAATCATATTTATGGAGCTATAGAGATACATTGATCAAATATCAAGACATGGTAATTAAGGGTCCAATTATACTAGTAATTGACTTTGTAACATTTCTAATTGATGATGAGGCTAAATGTAGCTTTATTTCTCCAGGTCTCATATTAAGAAAAATAGAAATGATTTGCATGTCTATCTCACGGTGTTAGTTGCATAATCTATAGTACTAATTCATTGCACTTGTAATTTTTTTATTTTATTTAACCATAAACATAAGATATTTAAGTGTAGAAACAAAAAATGTTTATACTTAAAGAATGTATTGATATATGCAAAGAATTTTAACATATTTATATTTGTTTGTGTCTCTTATATTTAATGATTAAAAATTTATAAAATAATTTCACTCAATAGCTTGGAGATACTTAGCAAATATAATAGGTATACTATTAAAATAAATCTTCTTATAAATATGAAAAAAAATGGTAGTGAAAATTTACCTCAATATTTAAATTTCCTGTAAAGCTTTCACAATACTTGTTCAAGATCATCTCCATGCTTTAAAAAACAAAACAAAAATTAATATAGAAAAAATAATTATATATTTTAGAACAAATTAATATACTAATTAATTTTTAAGTTAATTGCTAAATAAAAAATTACACATGTTTAAATTTATTAAGTACTATTATTTAACATATAATTGAAAGAAAATTTATAAAAGAATTTCATAGAATATATCATTATTTAAGGTTTAAAATAATATAAAAGCTTCACTTCATTATAAAACTTAATGCACCAATCTTTGAAATCTACATAATCTTACTAGCTATCTAAGTACAAACATATAATGATTTTATGGTTCACATGTAAAATAGTAAATATTTAATAAAATTTTGATGAATTTATAATAAAAAAATTAGCATAGATGTAATTTTTGATTTAATTTTGTATTTATTTTGGTTTAGTATTTTAATGTAATCACATATTGATTAGTGGCATACTTCTGTGTGAAATTTTGTTCATGATTTGATCCTTGTCCATGTTTATTTCTCTTAATTTATATATATTCTCTATTTACTCATCATTATGGATCCCTCACTTTTATGTACTTCCATGTATTGATTCCTTTAATTAACATCATTTTCCATAAATGTTAACTTATAATGGCTTGAGATAACCATAGTTCAATCTTAGAGGTGAGTATGAATGAAATTGAAACTAACTTTTTCAAATTCTAATTCTAAGTCACTCATCCTTTTCTACTAGTTCTTATGATAACACTTCTTTGAATGGAATGGTTCTATTTCATCCTTTTTAAAACATTCAATATATAATTAATTTGTTTATCTAGGAATATATAAAAGTTAAGGATATCATTAGATCCTACTTGAATTTCTAAGGGGCACATGACTACATGTACATATAGATCATATGCATTATTTTATATATGTTGCCTTTAATATTACTCATCACTAGTGATTCAACCTAATAAAAGAGCTTCAACTACAAATACTTATTCACCCATCAAGTTAAAAAGCTCTTAAATAGTCTCACTAGATACTACCTTGACAAAATTAAATATATATGAGCTAGATGAAAGTAGTTTATAAAGCATGCATTGAAGGATATCTTTCTTGCATTACACAAATTACATCCAAATTACAATAAAATATCTTGTACTAAGATTTGAATCATATATTTTTAAGATAATATAGATTATGAGACTTAATTAAACCAAGGATATTCATTTTTAAAAACTGAAAATTTAATTTTATGAAGATTCAACATCATTCTTCCATCATCTATTTTACACTATAGCACACCTAATTCCCATATAATACTCATACACTTATTGTAACTATTTATTCTAGAACTTTGTAACCATATGTAACAATCTAAAAAGCATTACTCTACTAGAATAAATATTTACAAGATTATAGGCATCCAATATGACTAGCCCTCTAGAAGAAAAAACATCACATAATATATTATGCAATGTGACTGATACTAATAGCCCCTAAATATACTCATTCAAATAGAATCTTGCTTCATCCTCGACTATTAACATAACCTTTGAAGGCATGGGGATTGAGTTTTACTAGATCCATCAATCAAGTATCAAAAGAAAAGAAATGTATTTTGGTATGCATTGTTTTTGTGACTGAAAATATAGGCTTTTTGAGTTTCAAGGTAAGAAATTTTCAACATAATGTAAATTAATAGCTTTATGATTACTAGACCCTAAAATATTATATCTAATTATAGTTATAGTTCATTTAAAAAATTATTCAATCTTCAATTAAGAAATGCCAAGTCACAAAGAAAATTATCTTCCTACCACTCTCAATATAATGAACAAGTCAAAGTCACCAAGAGTTACAAAATGTATTAACAAACAAAATGATGACTATCTTAAATAATTAGACAAATAAACTAACAAAATAAATATGGGTATATAAAATTGCATAGAAAAAAACTACAAGATTTATTCCCTATGAACTAATATTTGTGAATGTCATAATAATTTTGAAATGAGCTCTTCAAGTAACAGCAAGTGGGAAAACCTAGTTCAAGGCAAGAGGAATCATGGTGTGCCAAATTCTCAAGGTGCGAATGGAAGTTTGAATGGTGGTATGCAGTCTCGAATTTGTGAAGAGGATAGAGTGAACAACAACATTTTGTGGGGTGTTTCCCAAGACAAATTTTAGGATCCCC
The DNA here is from genome assembly GCA_027943335.1 of Chamaecyparis obtusa. Taxonomy (NCBI): domain Eukaryota; kingdom Viridiplantae; phylum Streptophyta; class Pinopsida; order Cupressales; family Cupressaceae; genus Chamaecyparis; species Chamaecyparis obtusa. Next base: position 154,730 of record BSBK01000055.1, read on the forward strand.
ACTTCATGAAAGTGCATGGTCATAAGCCTTTCTCTTAAAATTATAGTGCCTTGCAGCCTGACCAAGGCAACAAGAAGAACTTTTGGAGGAGATTCCAAGGTAAGTGGGTCCTTCCCTCTTGTATCTTTTCTTGATATAAATAGTTCTTTGGTGACTTGGAAGTATCTCTTAGTGAAAGATTATTCTCCATTTTCATAGGGGAACCGTTTCAGTTTCACTGTCTGATTCTAGTACTTGTATCAAGATCTTAGACCCTTACCTTGACCGGTCTCCTATTAAGATGTAAAATTATTTGGTTGGAAAGTTTGAGGGATGTCATCTCGAAATTATTTTGGATAGGAAATGGGTTGTAATTGAATAGGATTTGAATTCTTTGTATTGATGTCGGATCTCCCATTTAAATGGTATGTTTGTTTCTCCTTCTCTTTAAAGGAAGACTATGTTTGTATTATTTTTGTTGGGTCATAGTTCTATGGTAAGAAAACGTGATCTCTAAAAGTGGAGGAAATTTTTTTATCATGATGTGCATCTTTATAGAGAAGTTCCAAGCTAGGTTTATCTCTTGGACCTCTATCTTGAATTTTGGAAAGAGGAAGTAATAGAAGGTATTACTAGCTCTTTTAGTGAATTCCTAGGAGTAGATGTTGTCACTAAGAACAATACTAGATTTGTCTTTTTTCATTTTTGTATTTTTTTTAATTCCTAGTAGGGTATGTGCATGATCATGGTATGCCAAACAAGGCCCTTAAGTAGTAATGAAAATTTAGAAAATCAGGTTTAGGCAAGTTGACATAAAAATTTGAACAAGTTAAAAATATTATATCAAAAATATGTAAGAGTAGAATTTGTAGAAATTGAATTTAGTTTCTAAAATACTAGGCCTTTTCTGAAAACCAACTATTCTATATGTTCAAAATTTTAAATTTCAATATAGTAGTATGAAAATTTCAGGAAAAAAATAAGTAGGTGTGTGTCTGACCACCTTAAACAAAATCAAATGATAAATTTTTTTTACAAGATTCTAGATATAAGTAGTAGACTCATGTACAGATGTGACACATATTTTTTTGTAATTTTTTTCCAAGTAAATAATATGATTTTTCCTCTATGACTTTTGCAGAATACAAAAACTCTCATGTCTTACCACATTAACTTAGTCTAAACTTTATCAAATTGAATTTTTTTTTCTTGTATTAGGAAAAGCATAGAATGTGACACATGTTTTGGATTTAAAAAATGTTATATATTTTGAAAGTTATAGCTATTTTTCAATAAGTCTATCAATCAGGACTAGAAAGATAGCAAGTAGGTGTATGTCTGACCACATTAAACAAAAATCAAATGATAATATTTTTTTATAAGACTCTAGATAAAAGTAGTATACTCATGTCCCAATGTGATGTATTTTTTCTATATTTTTTTCCAAGTAAATAACTAATTATGATTTTTTTGCTACAAATTTTGCTGAATATAAAACCTCTCTTGTCTGACCACCTTAACTTAGTCTAAACTTCAACAAATTAAAATAACTATTTATTATTATTGCATTAGGTGAGGCATAGAATGTGATGTATGTTTCAGATTTTAAAAATGTTATATTATTTGAAAGTTATAGTTTTTCTTCAAAGACTATATCAATCAAGACTTCTTTTTCACATCGCCACTTTTTGGCATACCATGATCTTACACATACCTAGTACTATGTTTCCAATTGCTATTAACCTTAAATCTTTCCCTGCCTCTTAGGCTCAAAGGCTTCAATATGAGAGCTTCACCCTTTTGTCAAATTTTCTCTTTTGTAGGTCACTTCAACTTAGAATAGCAAGGAGTTGGTGTTAAGCATGTTAAAGGTAAGAAAAAGGTCTTGGAATTTGTTTTTGTCCCTCTAACCCAAGGTGGGACTTGTCTCTCTTTTGTTCCCATCTTAGATAATGACAAAGGAATCTTGGGCCCTTTTTCGGAATGGATTCCTTCTTTCTCTCCAATTGGGTTGGAGGAGGTGCCTTTGGAAGTTGTTAAGCCAGTGCTTGTGGTAGTTTTGTCAGAGGTAGCTCTTGTGGTGGATCTTCCTAGGATTATGAATACCCCTCCTTCCCTATAGAGTATTCCTTTTTGTGACCCATTGAACCTCCTCTCTGATTGTATCACATTTGCAGTTTATGCACATTGTCTTAGATTGAGACCAAGGAACATTTCATTTTCCACTGCCCTATATACTATGGATGAGAGGGAGATTCTATTTCTTATTTAGAGAATGCAGCTCCTTGACTTCCTTCTTTTGTTACTCTGACTAGAGATGTCTGGCACTCTATTTATGAGAGACGGTATGGCTCTGTGACCATACCATACAGCTTCTATTTCCCCAGAAGTAGGTCACCGAGCATCTCATTATGGATTTATTCTCGCCCTAGCCCCCAGCATAGGGTATCAAGCCTCCCTCACATGCCTCCATCATCAATCACTCCAGATCCATGAGACCTCACAGTGCTTCTACCCATCAGCGACAGACCACCAACAGATCACAGCGACGGGTCCATACCCATATTCTTCTTGGTCGCTATCCTTCTGTATTGGATTTATTTCCGCTAGGGAAGGACCCCTAGTCCATTTCCTAGTGTTTCTTTGTTCTCTACTTCTTTTTGTTTGGTTCCTTGTTCTTTTAGCATGTTACCACGATGACTATTTTGTGGTCCGTTGGTTTCTTACTACTTTGGCTGTATGATTCTTGTCCCATAGACCCTTGTTGGTCTTCCATTGGACATTTATAAATTTATCTTATATTATCTTATCTTATCCCCTCCTGAGATCTTTTTCCATTACCACTTGACCATTCTTCTCTTCCCCCTATCTTTTCTCCTCTCAAGATATTATTTCTCCTTTTCCTATTTTCCCTCTTCCCTGCCCTAGTTGATATGTCCCCTCATCTCCCTAGTTGATCAAGAACAAGGATTACCCTCTTTTGGATTCCTACTTTAAGATTCAACATAAATCTATAGATGTGGGGACTTGTAAAACTAGTAGTAGAGTGGCTAAAAAAGTTAGATAAAGAAGTGTAGAAAGATATGTGAAAAATGGTAGCAAGAGTACCTTAGATTAGTCTTTCTCTTGTATATAAAAAAAGATGACTATTCTATATTAGAATGTAATAGGGCTCAATGGTCATTACAAGAAAATTTTAGTAAAAAATATGGTTAAAGACCTTCACCCAAAAATTATGCTTCTTCGAGAAACTACAATGACTGAAGAATCTTTTTCCAAAGCCAATAAATGCATCTAGCCTTTCTCCAAATCTTTAGTTGTTCAATGGAAACCCAACAATCTAGTTGGTTCTCTACACTCCCAAACTAAAAATACCCAAAACATCTCCTTTAAGGAAGAAAAATCTTTAGTTCAATGGATTTTAACAAATTTGTATGCTCCTAACAATCAGACTCTGATAAAATATCTCTAGGCCTTGGTTCTTATTGATCACATTTGATTCTCTAGTTTTGACTAGATGGTAATGGAAGATTTCAACTATCCCCTTTATCCCTTAGAGAAAGAAGGGGGTTCTCTTAATTTTATTGACTCTATGAAGGACCTTCATGACTTTGTATCCAACTACCTTCTCTTGGTTTTGGATTTTCTTGGAAAAAAATTTACCTAGTCTAAAATGTCTTTTGGTAATCATTTTTAATTAGGGTTAGGTTGGATCATTGATTCATTTCCTCCTTTTGGTCCATCTATAATAAATGTCACATATCTTTAATAAGATTTGGATCTAAATAACTATCATGTTTTGTTCAATTAGGACTCAAACAAGCCTACGAATATTATCCCTTTTAGATTTTACGTGATGTGGACATATCACATAGAATTTAAAGATCTCATATCTCTTTGGTGGTGTATCATCTTAAAATGGAAGCACTTCCATGTTAAGAACATTTAGCCCTCCGAGTAGGTGTTTTGGGATCATGTCATGCACCTTGAATTGGTGCCCAACTTTGATCTGGCATTTTCCCCTAATTCTGCTCCCTTTTTCCACTTTTTCGCTTCATTTTCCCAGCATTCTGGACTGAGACCCTGAGCTCTGTGACCTCAAGGTCAAGGATGACCTTCAGGGTCAAAGAAGACCTCATTCTTGACCTAGGTCAGGGTCAACCTCATCCTTCATCCTGGGTTCAAATTTCAAGGTCCCATGATTTCCCGATGTCGAGTTTCAGAAAGAATTATTTTCCCGCTTTCGGGTCGGCTATTTTGGTCTCCAAAATGGTAAACTCTTAAATTGTATTTAATTTAGGTCCATTTATAAAGGGTTGAGGCCTAATTGGAATTTAATTCTCCAAGGTGGCTCCTCTAGAGGATTGTGCCCTAGATCACTATAAAAGAAAGCCTTCCTCTCTGAGTTTCTCCATCAAGTTTCAATCCACTTTCATGATCAAGGCATCAAGTTTTGAGATCAAGTGCTCAAGATTTTCTCAAGGTGATCAAGGAAGCATTCCATTCAAGTCTTCTTCTTCATTCAAGTTCTCCATTGAAGATCAAAGATTCAAGCATTCAAGCCTTTGAAGGGATTTGGTTCAAGCATTCAAGATTCATGATTCAAAACCATAGATCTAGCCATCATGGTGTTGTGAACTTCCTTCAAGATCCTTTGTTCATCTTCAAGGTCTATTCACTCTTCTATCAAGGTGGATTCCAACCATACAATCATGGAGGTTTTGGATTTACATTCATGGTTTTGATTTACATTTGTTAATGTTATGTTCAGGCTTTCACATCAATATACTTGTTGACATTTAAAATACAATTGCATATCTATTGAATATCATAGCTTTGTTATTAGATCTACTTCTACTACTTGCTAGCATTCTCCATTTCAATTTCATTATTAAGGTTGATTCCAAACTAGGGTTTGACTAAGGAAAATCCCTCACTCAAACAAAAAAAACCATTTTTCTTATAGGTATAGGTACAGGATGGTGAATTAAAGTGCAGATTTGGATACCCTTTTTGCCGAACTTCCGTGATCCACGAACAGAATATTCACCGGAGCTGTTTTGGGTCAAGGATGACCTTCAGTGGGGGGTAGTAGGACCTTGCCCTAGGGTAAGACCTTTCCCTACTATCTGGGTCAAGGATGACCTACCCTTAGATCAGAAAAAGATTTCTAGGTTTTGTAGATCTCGCAGTTTCGATTAGGAAGTGTGAAAATCAATAGTTTCTGAGACTGTTTGACGGGGTTTTTGGTAGGTTCTTTTCAGAGTTAAGTACCTTTATTTCTTCATTTCAATATTAGTCTTCTACATTTACTTTCCATATCAATACAATTCCATGTAAATGTAAAATATTGGTTTTGGGGTCTCTTTTATGTGCGAACCATTGTTCTAGGACCCCATCCATATTTTATTCTTTACATTTTGGTGAACCCAACAAACTTACTCTCCTTTTCTTAGTGTTATTTTTACATTTTGTGTTGGATCTTATATACTTACAAAAGTATATTTCTTTTATGCTCTTGCATTTATATTCCAAAAAAACAAAAGAATTGCAAAATTTCTTTAAAAATACAAAAATATTTATATTTTTCATGCCTGTAGTATTACTTTGTGTTCAACATGTATGATTTTTGTTTTGAATACTTTCACGAGGTCTTTCTTACAAAAGATGATAGATCCCTTAATGAGGTACTTGGAAGTGAGGATGAAAATTGTTTGAATGAGATCTCCATTGATCCTATTCCTATTTCACCCTCCTCCACAACCTCTTCAATTGACCTTTACAAAGATGAGTTGGGGATTGATGTTCATTCTTCTCCTCATATATGTCTTTTCTATGAGCCTATTTTACAATACAATTTACCTTCTTTCCCCTTTAGGGATCAAGCTTTAATGACTTATGGCACTCCTACAATGTGCTTTATGGATAGGGATGATAATCCTCCTATTTGGGATAAACGTTTGAATTTGGATGTTGATTACTCTCTTCCTCATGAAACCATTGTGGATAATCCTCCTATTTGGGATGAACCTTTGGATTTGGATGTTGATTACTCTTTTCCTTGTGAAACCATTGTGGATAATCCTCCTATTTGGGATGAACCTTTGGATTTGGATGTTGATTATTCTCTTCATGAAACCATTGTGGATAATTCTACTTTTTGGGATGAACCCTTGGATAAAGACATTGATTTATCCCCTCCTCGTGAAGAATTTTTGATACAAGAGGATGACATATTTTCTAAAACACACTTCCCTTATGCAAAATAAGATGACATTATAGATTCTTCACCTACATTTGGGATTCCTTCTAGTGATGAGGCATTAGTGGAGAAAGATATGAATTCCCTTAATGCTCTTCCTCTTAGTGGTGATCTTATGGGAAATCAAGATCCTACCTCACATCCTTCTTACCATACTATTACTTATATCTATTCAAACCCTTTTTCAACTATGGTTCCAAGTGTTCCTTTGGTTGTGTCTTCCATTCATATCACTTCCTACACGTTTCCTAGTATTCCTAATCTAGTTCCTAATCTTCCTAATCCTAATCCTATCTTTCCTAATCTGATTCCTAATATTCATATTCCCCATTCTCCATCTGCTATTCCTAGTTCTTCCCACACCTATGTTTAGGTTCAAACTATGGTTCATGATGTAGATGTGCAAAGATTCTTCAAAGTACCTTCTCCTTATTATCCAATCCATAAAGATAAGAGAAAAGAAACTCCCCCTTTGAAATTTCTTCATAATTTTACCCCTCATTCTGATATAACATAGATCTTTTCTCCTCTAGACTTGGGGGCAAGAGGTATATTTCTTCTTGTCTTCTAAAATACATTATGTTCCTACTTTGAGCTTAATTGGTTATTCTTTCATTTATCTTGATGGTTTGTATTATGATAGCTTTTCATCTATTGCTCTCTTCTATTATTCAAGATATCTTTTCTAAGACTTTTGTCTTGCAAAGGTATCCCTTGCTTTCATCCCTGGGGGGGCAAGGTTCTCCCTTCTTTCTCTTTATCTAGGGAACTGCTTTCCTTAGCTTAGTGGTATTTTCTTATATTGCAATATTACTTCATCATATTGACAGATGTTTTGACTATAGATAATCTTTTTATGAGAGGTTGTTATCCTAGGTCATCACCTCTTCTCTATGTTGCAATTTATGTTCTTTATAAACTCTTACCCTTCTTTGGTGTTAGAGTTGTTTCCCTCATTCCAAAGATTCCTCTTCCTCTTTTTTTACAGGGGGCTTGATGATTGAATCTTTGTTCCCGTTTGATTTATCTTTGAAAGTTGATATTTTATCTAAAGCACTCCTCTATGGTGAGGGTCTTGTTGATAAGATTTCTTTCATTGAGGATCCTTTTCCATGAGTGACATATCCTTTTCATGATTATCTATACTCTTGGATGTAGGGGTCAATATCCCTCGCTAAGAATATGGTGTACATTGTAGTTAAATAGGATATCTCCTTGTATTGTGAAGTAGGTATCCTCTTCCTCTTCCTTATCATGTCTAGTAGACAACCACGATAAGGAGGGGGGCATATATAGGGTCTCCCATGTACTATAGTTTTTTATTTATTTATATGCTAAATCTCAGAAAGTAATGCACATAAGTTGCTAAATCCTGAAGAGACGCATTTTCAATTTCAAATATGCTAAATCTTCCGATGGTAACACACAAGTTGTTAAATCCTGAGGAGACATGCATTTCCAATATGCTAAATCCTAGATGGTAACGCACATAAGTTGCTAAATCCTGAATGGACATGCATTTTCAATTTCAAAAAATGCTAAATCTTCCGAAGGTGATGCACATAAGTTGTTAAATCCCGAGGAGACATGCATTTCATATTCATAGTGATACAAGAAGGTGGATCTATGGGTATTCCAAAAGCCATTAGAAGCAAGCACAGTTTATGGGTGAACTATCAGGTTTGACCACCTGTTTGGCTCTCCCTCTAGGCTGATTCACGATAAGGTGGGCATCTTACTAGGTGAGGTAATCACTTTCTCCTTTCTCTCTTTTCTCTTTCATGCTAGTTGGATTGGATCATGAAGCTATGTTATGTTGGGTCATTTTCCAGTCATAGCAAAAATCTTTTGAAAATGACCTCTTCCCTACAAGTTTTGTAAAAGTTGTCTCTACCCAGCCTATAATTATAGTTTTAATGTGCGAAGAAGATCCACAATGATTCATGGTTTGCACTCTTAGCCCCATCCTCTTTAATGTATCACCTTGCCCCAGTTCAGATCGCATCTCATAGGTCATTAAACTTAGGGAGTTATTAAAGTTTTATGGTCTATAGGAAACAGTCTCAGAATCTGCCAAAGTGTCGAAAACCTACGATGTTTTCTCTTTGGTCTGCATGAATACCCTGGCTATTTTTGACCTTGTGCCTTCCTGCATTTATGCACTTATCTTCTGGCACCGAAATCCCTGGATGTTTTCGATCCTTCACCTAAAACCCTATGTTTTTGACCTCGCACTTCTGCCCTATTTGTTAGCGTTTCCTATTCGCACAAGTCCGACTTGATGGTGGGCCCGGGTTTTCAAAGGCTTTAAATTGATTGGTTGTCGCATGATCGCATGTCAGAGTTTTCTAACATGTGACCATGTAATCGGCTATTTCTTGTGCAGGGCCCAGTCCTTGCTCGGTTGTGTTGTTGATTCTCCAAATCTTCTGGCGATTGCATCTTTTATTCGGAGATCACGCGACTATGTTGTTGCGTAATCTCTCCATGTTTGGTGGTTAGCGGCTAGCATCTAACGACCTGGTGGGCAGTTTGTCACATAATCTCTGAATGTTTGGCAGTCTTTTGACCTTTTCGTATGATCGCAAGGGGCATTTTCATGACATGCGATCATGCGACAAGGTTCCTTGCGCGTGGGGCCCATTGGTGGGAAGGTTGTGGTCCCGGAGGTGGTTGTGTGACATCATGTGGTTGGCTGTCGCATGATCGCATGTCAGAGTTTTTTGACATGCGATCATGCGACCAGTTGACACCTATCCCTAGGCCCGTTGGTGATGAAAGTTGGTGGTCCCGATGTTAGGAACAAGGGGTGAGGTGGCAATCTTGTGGCCTTGTCGCATAATCACAACGGCCATCTTTCGGCCTTGCGATCATGCGACAAGGGTGCCATGTCAGTGGGGAGCGGTGACATGATGCTGACGTGGAGGCTTGTTGCATGTTCGCATAGCCCTTTTCCTGGCTATGTGATCATGCGACAACTATTTGGACGTCACGGTTGCGGAGTTAAAGGTGGGTCCATGGTGCCTGTATTGCCGAGATGTTTGGTTTTGATCGGCTACTTGCTGGTGAGGTGGCCAAAGACTTTTCAAAGGGGCCCGCGACTATTGTGGATTAAATGTAGGCCACTTGATTTGTTGGGAAGAGGAAGAGATCTACGGTGGCATTTTAAAATTTTTTGACTAGCTGTTGCTACTAGGATTTAAACTTGCAGAGGGTTTTTGCGACAGAAAGTATCAAGATTTATGGCTTTCACGGTGGTTTTCAACTGGTTTGGTGGAGATGGTTGTTGCGATGTGATCCAGGGTTCTTGTGGTTGACTGCATGATGGTTTTGTACCTGGTAAAGGACTATTTTGTTGCTTGAGGTGTGTTTGTAGGTGGCCGATTTGACTAGTTTTCATTGCAATCCCCTAGTTTTCTGTCCTGATCTCAATGATGCTCGTAAATGCAGAATTTGTCTGAGAGCTTCTCTCTCTGGATTGCTTTGTTTCCTGCCCTTGCACTAAATTTTGATGTAATTTTGATTGGTGTGGTGGGTGAAAACCCTAGCCCTAGCTGTTTGTAGCTTGTTGCAACCTGTTTTGGGTTTCCAAGGTAGCTAGTGGTATAAATTGTTGAAATTTTGACTTAGTTAGGGTTCCTTCTTCTGCAAATTTTTTGAGGAGAATTGGTTCCAAGTGAAGGGTCCTTTTCCTGTAGATATTTCTCCTTTTTCTCTGCATATAGAGTTCCCTCTTTCCTCTCTGGTTTTCTGAGAATATAATACATATTGTAATAGTTTTTCCTATGTATGAGACTCAATATATTTCTATTGTTATCAAATTGTCTCCATTTGAATCTTGAACTTATTGATTATAGCATCAAGGGTGTTGTAGTTTTTCTATTTGCATTTCCAGTGAGTGTTTGCAATAGAGTTGTCTTCACAGAGATAACTAAATTCAAGATTGGTTTTTAGATGTGTATGAGCTGAGGTATCAAGGGTGTCTCATGCTTGTCTTCCAGTGGATGCTAGTTAATGTATCATTTTTTTGTAAGTCTCTTCTAAGGGAAGGGTTAAAATCCTTTGAATAGGTGATAACACATTTGGGTACATAGGTGGATAGTTGATGTATGGTCTAATCAATGGTGTGTGGTTGATGTAAGGTATCACCATATTTGAATGTATTGTCTTCTTGTTTCATAAGCTCTCTATTACAGTGAGGTATTTGACACTATTGCCCATTGGATAAGGCACTGGTCTATGAGAGACTTAGGGTATCTCAGGGGTCCTTTCAACCCAACATCAAAATCATTCAAATACCTTTCCCTTTCATGTTGATAGTAGTAGTAGGAGGTTCTCTCTATTCTTTAGACTCATTCTATGCAAGTAGGGCTATTGCATATGAATTGGCTTCAATGGGGTATAGTTACCTGAAGGGGTTTGAAGACTATTCCACATTAATGTATCTGGAGGCCTATTGTTTATCATCAAGTGTCTTGAGTGTGTAGATAAGGCAATACCCACCTAAGTAATGTGGACCTCAAAGAAGAAGGAAGATTCCTTTCAATCCTCATCAATTGGACTGTTTTCTTGTCAAACTTGAGTGCCTACCTTGAGAATCAAGCCCATCATTTGATTCAAGTTTGGTCCTGCAAGAAAAAGCTCCAACATGTTATTTATAGTGTTTCTCTTGTCTTTCTTATGTAATCATTTATGCTCTTATGATAGCTTTCCAAACATGATATTAGTATAGGAAACATTTCTTAGCAAGGTTTCCTCTACTAGTTGATTTGGGTTTGTACTAACTCTTGTTCTTTTCATTTTCTCTTTTCGCACCCTCGTGCATGTATGATGAGTTAGAATCCTTGGCCTGGGGGCTTGTGTCCCTAGCTAATTATTATTTGATCTCATTGTGAATCCACTTAGATCTTTTCTTTCTTCTCCTTTACCAAGAGTTTGCATCGAGTCCATACTCTTGCTAAAGTGGGGGATTAATGTATCATCTTAAAATGGAAGCACTTCCATGTTAAGAATGTTAAGCCCTCCGAGTAGGTGTTTTGGGATCATGTCATGCACCTTGAATTGGTCTCTGGCTTTGATCTGGCATTTTCCCTTGATTCTACCCCCTTTTTCCACTTTTTGGTTGTATTTTCCTAGCATTCCGGACTGAGACCCTGAGATCTGTGACCTCAAGGTCAAGGATGACCTTGAGGGGTCAAGAAAAAGCTTTAGGGTCAAAGATGACCTCATCCTTGACCTAGGTCAGGGTCGACCTCATCCTTGACCCCGAGTTCAAATTTTAAGGTCCCATGATTTCTGGATGTCAGGTTTCAAAAAGAATTGTTTTCCCGCTTTCGGGTCAGCTATTTTGGTCTCTGAAATGGTAAACTCATAAATTGTATTTAATTTAGGTCCATTTCTAAAGGGTTGAGGCCTCTTTGGAATTTAATTCCCCAAGGTGGCCCCTCTAGAGGATTGTGCCCTAGATCACTATAAAAGGAAGCCTTCCTCTCTCATTTTCTCCATCAAGTTGCAATCCACTTTCATGATCAAGGCATCAAGTTTTGAGATCGAGTGCTCGAGATTTTCTCAAGTTGATCAAGCAAGCATTCCATTCAAGTCTTCTTCTTCATTCAAGTTCTCCATTAAAGATCAATGATTCAAGCATTCAAGCCTTTGAAGGGATCTGGTTCAAGCATTCAAGATTCATCATTCAAAACCCTAAATATAGCCATCATGGTGGTGTGATCTTCCTTCAAGATCCTTTGTTCATCTTCAAGATCTATTCATTCTTCTATCAAGGTGGATTCCAACCATACAATCATGGAGGTTTTGGATTTACATTCATGGTTTTGATTTACATTTGTTAATGTTATGTTCAAGCTTTCACATCAATATACTTGTTGACATTTGAAATACAATTGCATATCTATTGAATATCATAGCTTCGTTGTTAGATCCACTTCTACTACTTGCTAGCATTCTCCATTTCAATTTCATTATTAAGGTTGATTCCAAACTAGGGTTTGACTAAGGCAAACCCCTCAATCAAACAACAAAACAATTTTTCTTGCACGTATAGGTACAAGACAGCGAATTAAAGTGCAGATCTGGATACCATTTTCCCTGAACTTCTGGGATCTATGAATAGAATTTCCATCAGACCTATTTTGGGTCAAGGATGACCTTCAGTGAGGGGTAGGACCTTGCCCCAGGGTAAGACCTTGCCCCGCTATCTGGGTCAAGGATGACCTACCCTTAGATCATAAAAAGATTTTTGGGATTTGTAGATCTCGCAATTTCGATTCAGGAACATGAAAATCAACAGTTTCTGAGACTATTTGATAGGGTTTTTCGCAGGTTCTTTTTGGAGGTAAGTATCTTTATTTCTTCATTTCAATATTAGTCTTCTACATTTACTTTCCATATCAATACAATTCCATGTAAGTATAAAATATTTGGTTTTGGGGTCTCTTTTATGTGCGAACCATTGTTCTAGGACCCCATCCATATTTTATCCTTTACAGGTGGTATTCTAATATTCAGGGTATGACCATGTTTAAATTAATTAATAAATTGAAACTTTCTAAGGCCAAGGAATTGAAATGAATCCTCCTTTGGAAACATTTTTCTTCAAAAAAGGTAGTTGAAACAACATATTTTGGAGATTCAAAATTAGATTGAAAGAGATGGATGGGATTTAGAGACTAACTTTAAAGAGAAAATCTTAATGGATTAACTTCATAGTAATATCTCATTATAAGTATGATTGTAAGAAATTTCATGGCCCTACAGAAGAAATTTCTCATCTGCAGAATGGCTTCAACTGTGAAGAGCTCCTAGGAGAACAAAAGGATGTGGCTCTAGTGCTTATCAAATTCATCATGCTTAAAGGTAGATTCAAATATTTCTACTCATATCTCTTTCCTATGCTTAATCACTTTAAAGATGGAATAAAACTAGATTTCCCTTTGTAGATTATGCCATCACAATCTATTGTCAAAGCCCAAATTCATGGAGGGCCCCTTTGCACTAAGGTATGATTCTCCATATGTATAATGTACATTTGGCTCTGACTCTAGTATTAGACCCTGAATCTTCTGATTTATTATTGATCTCTCTAATCAAAATAATAGTAAAAAGAATTCTCCATTTGCCACTATCACCCCACCTCCTAGCTTGACTAGCATTAACCCCCAAAGGAAGCCTAAGGTGAAATATTTTAGTAAATCATAAAGCATTTACGAAACTACCATTGTCTCTAAAGAGTTTTCATCTTCTTGGTCCATTGAATGAGAATGGACCCTTGAAAATACTTCCCTCAAGAATGTCTATCAGACTTAGGACCCTCCCCCTCCCTTGTTTCCACTCTCCATTCCCCTAAGGATGGTCTTAGGGTCTCTACCCCACAAAATGTTTCTCACCACTATTCTCATAGCTCCAACACTAAACATGAATTACCTAGCTATCCCCACATCATGGATAAAGAGGATACATTGTGTAACCTATATAATTGTCAGAATACCATCATCAAATGGATAATTATGTAGCTCCACACGACCATGAAAAATATCAACATACTTGAACTTATTGTAGAGGTTGAGGCTAAAGTTGAGGATTGGTTTTAGATTTTTTGAATTCTTGAGTTTGGGAAGTAACTAATGAACTTTCAATCAAATTAGATAATTGGGATACAATAGTGTTGATTTTATGTACTCATTTAGCCACAGGCAGTAATCTACCCTCCCAACCATAGAAAACAACTGATTGTCTTCCCCTAGCACTATTGCTTCTCCATAATAGATGCCACTCTTGCAAGTGGCTCCAATTATTATATTATTAATATAATATATTATAATTATTATATTATTATAAATATAACAATTATGCAGTATAATTATATTATCAATATAATTATTATATCATAATAATTATATTATTACAACATTTATGTTATCTATGTCAACCTGAAGGAATATGACCATAGCTACAATAACATCAGCACTAACTCTTAGCTAGGGAGGATCTTCTCAGATATCTAAGTTATAAGTAATGTCAACCATGGATACTCCCAAAGGGTGGCTCCATCATGGTTTCTACCATGAATGAAAAATGCAAACAAACAAGTGGTCATCTCAGAATCACTCACGTGATGTTGTCATCTCATGATGACGGTCACCACAGCTACTCCTAGAGGGTGACTCAACAAAAGTGTTTAGTCATGGAGTCACTCACCTAACCTCCACCATGGCTACTTGTAGAGGGTGGGTCCATCATGAATACTACCATGACTGAAAATATAAATGAGCACAAGTTCCTATCACAGAATCACTCAATGTGATGTCATCATCTCATCATGACGTTCATCATAGCTACTCACGGAGGATGAATAAACACAAGTGCTAAGTCATGGATTATCTCACATGACATCCACTATGGCTACTCCCAAAGGGTGGATCCACCATAGGTACTTCCAAAGGATGGAAGAAGGGTTTTTACCTCAAATTTCTCCATCATAGAGAAGAATGCATTAACAAGGGATTGCACCTCAAACTTCTCTCTCAAATAGAATAATTCATTAAGGGCTTGCATTTAAAACTTCTCTGTCACAGAGAAGAACACATTAATGTACATCTCTAGATGTCACTAATGTTAAAACGCCTTAAAAAGGGCCTTCTAGCCTACATACATGGGACTCCATCCCATGAGTTATAGTCCTCTGACTACTGATCACTAGAGAAACGATCTCAACCTGGTCTACTCCCTCTGAAATAATATGATCAAGATCCTTGAATTTCAACTGAAGAAGATCCTCTAGCTTATCCCTTTGTCATGAAAGAAAACCCTACTCACATCCACTAATAGCTTCTTGAGAATAATTCTCACACACCTCACACAATATCTCATTACCCTTTTTGGATCAGCTCCTCAATTCTAGTGACTCCTACAACATTATTTTCCAACAACAATAATAGACAACTAATTTTTGTAATGGTAATGAGTCTAATGACTATCACAGGATAGGAAAGAACCAGAGTTTGCAGACATGTCTTCTTTTACGAATTCTAAATTTTCCTAGTGCCATTTCTATTTTGTGTCATGAGTCTCACTTTTCCAGTAATACAATATTTTCATGTCATTCCTCACAAAGAAAGAATATGTCTGTATCAAATTCTTAAATCATACCAATTTACTCATGCCCACTTAAGAGGGAACAAAAAAATTAAAGGCTTCTTCTCATGGCTTCAAACTGTTCGATACTCTCATAGTCACCCTTGTTTGAATTCTTATTACA
Source organism: Chamaecyparis obtusa (assembly GCA_027943335.1). NCBI lineage: Eukaryota > Viridiplantae > Streptophyta > Pinopsida > Cupressales > Cupressaceae > Chamaecyparis > Chamaecyparis obtusa. The sequence continues at coordinate 170,245 of BSBK01000055.1, forward strand.
AGAATGTCAAACATTGAGATAGGCCTGACTCCCTCTATAATCAATCACTGTTCAGCTTGTTTCAAGAATGACTCTCTGAAAAGACAATAAAAGATAATAATTTCAAACATTACCAAGGCAGTAATTAGAAGTAATCTTTGTTAAGTGCTAAATGATTCACGTAGGACCTCCAACCAAATAAACTACTCCTTAAATGATAGACAAGTTCCCAGTGAAACGTGACAGAATACCAGTAAGCTTGCAGGCAATGCGATCCTGACCACTGTATCCATCCAAAGAATTCATCACCACAGTACCATTCTTGAGGCAAACGCCATTACCAAATTAAAATTTTCTCACAGAATATGACTTTGGGACAAACTCCCAAACATGACAACCTTATGACAGATCAGCTACAGATGTTGCCATCTTTCCAAACAGAAAACACGCTAACCACGTTACTCAATATCACTGGTCCCCTAAAACTGCTCGCCTAGCCTCTCCTCAAAATCTCCTCTCTGACTCAACGCTCAAACCACAGACCAAAAAGTAGGGGTGTTTGTTACCCCACGTGGTGCACCAGGCATTGAAGTCCTCGCCTACTATTAATCCTCCATATCACGGCACAGGATATGATTCCTTCCAGCTCCTCTAGAATTATATGCATATATATGATTCCTTCTTAGTTATACAGTCAATGAATATATAGCCACGCTAATTGAGATAGTTGAACAATGATCACATCTTCCAAATTAACACCTGACATGAACTCTCCCTTCTGTCTCAGCATCTGAGTTAAAAATTCATTTGATGGGGCATCGATGAATTATATCATTCACTCCATAATGATCTATAATGATCTTTCGCAAATGACAGAGGTCTTATTCTAATACGAATAATGGTCTTCAGTTAATGACAGGCTTGATAATATTCAAATACGAATAAAAGATTAGAGATTGTTGTTCTCCTTTAGCACCAGAGCATAAAAGATTATTATCTTTTCCTTCTCTAATTCCTGAATGTAAATCCTTGGTGCTTATCCTATTTGGAAAATGCTGATTGGATTTGTAACTTCCCTCTAAACCAGGATATGAGCACCTACGATCCAATCTGAATGATCGTAACTTTGTATGCGATGTTGCCTCTAATCAATGATATGATTGTGACACTTGTCATTGTGGTGTCCCAATCTATCCTACCAACTTTGCATCGTACTCGTCTACTTTATTCACTGCTTCAGAAAATGATTATTATCGGTTGCCCTCTGTCACAAAATTATCCAGTCTCATATGCGAGAATCGGCCTGGAATTGAATGGATTATTTTAGAATTCTATGGAAGTGAAGTGGTGGAGCCCACACGAGGTACCCAGTATACTCAATCAGTCCTTTTATTCGGTAACTTGAAGGAGGAGGCACCATCTACTTTTTGTTTTCACGTTGTCTATTCCGATTAATATTGAAATTGTGACTACTCAAGTTGGGAACTATCTCATAAATTCTGTTGTGATGATTGTATATACTATAAACTTTATTTGCTTCCACTCGTAGGATGGATGGCAAGTTCCTTAGTCAGTGATGATAAATGGAGACTTCAGCATTATATCTGTCTGTTAGAATACTCCAGCACAAAATCAATGCCTCCAACAAGTTCGATGATCAATCTTTACAATGGCTTCCATCAAATACTATTTGACTATATTGTCTAATGGTCTTTAAAAAAAATTTCTTTGATGGAATCGCAGATGTCAATGCCTTTACCACTCAGAAACACGAGATTCTCTCTTTATATTGAGTGTCAACATTAATAATGTTTTCGTCAAATACTTCCTCATTTTTTTATAAACCTAAAGGTAATAGCCTCTTCAATTCTGAAAGTTACGATATGCTTAAAATTAAAGTGATATAAATATTTCATATTAGCATCAAACGTCAAGACACACAACAATCTCCAACAACACTTCCAATAGAATATATCTATTGCAAATACAGACCCCAACTGTCTTTGATATTCAGTCCTTGATATTGCAGGTAGTGTAATCATTTTTTACATTGAAAGCTTCCTCCCACCTTAATACTACTATATCCTTCTGGTCCCTGACGGAGATTATTGATCGAATCCTCAAGCAACGTGATATGTAATAAATTTCGTTCCTCTTATGGTCTCCTTTACATTTCTTTATCTTTTGTTCCATGAAACCTCATAGGCTGGCAGAGAACCCGCTCTGATATCATATTGATTTTATGTGCTTGTTTAACTATGGATACTGATCTTCCCTCGCAACCATAGAAAACAACTGATTGTCTCACCTGAGCATTGTTGATTCTCCATAATACAGATTGAGTGTAGTGTATTATGTTCAAGAGAGGAAGATTAATCTTCCTTTATATCTTTTGGGGTGCCCCTTCACCAAGGGACGAAACTCTTCAAAGTGGCTCCAATGATTATATTATTAATATAATATAATAATTATACAATATAATTATATTATCACGTAATAATATAATTATATTGTCTTACAATAAGAATATATTTATTATATTATCAATATAATTATTATATCATAATAATAATATTATTACAATCTTTATGTTATCTATGTCGGCCTGAAGGAATTGGACCATAGCTACAACAACATCAACACTCCCTCTTAGCTAGGGAGGAATACTCCTCGATAAGTTTTGGTTCATCCTTTCGGCGCTAACATCAACACTCCCTCTCAACTAGGGAGGATCTTCTCAGATATCTGAGTTATAGAGTAATGTCCACCATGGCTACTCCTAGAGGGTGGCTCCATCATGGTTGCTCCCATGAATGAAAAATGCAAACAAACACAAGTGTTCATCACAGAATCACTCACATGATGTCATTATCTCATGATGATGGTCACCATAGCTACTCCTAGAGAGTGACGTAACACAAGTGTTTAGTCATGGAAGAAAGATTTGGGTCCCCTCCCCGATTGACTTAATCAAAGCTAATATTTGTGAAGAAACTAATTCTTCTCATTGAATTTGAAATCCAAATGCTAAGAATTTCAACAAATCCAATTATGAACCTTATCTAGAACCATAAAGTGAAAATATTATAATAATATATGAATTGGAATACATAATATTAGAACTATTTCAATATGACAAGTAGAAAAGGGATACATTGCATGACCATCATAGCGTATTGAACAAATTTAAAATAAGAGATGAATCCCTAATATTTGACTCAAAATCTAAATATTTTCAAGGAAATATATGTATAAAGGGGTTTAGCCTATTTGAAGTTTAAAAATAGTTTTGACTAGTGAAGTAATGATGTTAATGTCGATTGATGTATAAGATTGAATCTATTGGTAAATGGATATAGATTTGTGCGCTGCCAAATTTATATGACCAAGGAGAAATTCATAAATAAATTTTGAAACTGCTGGCATAACTGATGCAGGGATTGTTGAGTGTTGATTGGTATAGGTTTGATGATAGGAATATAAATTATTGTGTTTTCATTGATGTCAACTTAATGTTGTGTTGGTTGAAAGTGAGCTATTATGTGTTTGAGTTGTTGTATCCTATATGCGGTGAGTATGTGAAGGAATTGGAGTGTGTGGTTTGAGAGAAAGACTCAATGATGTTTTATGATGTTGTATGTGTGATCGCGCATGATGAAAATGAATCTAGAAATAGTTATGATCAATTGAAGAATGATAGAGGAACATGAAGAATAGACAGTGACAGAGGATGAATGATTTAATTATTCTATCAAATCAATATGGATCCAAGTGTTGTGGTCATGATATGTTTATCTTGACTAAGATATGTTGTTGAGCCTATGATCACAAGTTGATTGGTGTAGTGGAAGGCATAGTTTCAAGGGACAGAAGTTCAGTCTATGGAAGTTAGCAAAATGTTTGAACAGGTTTGAATAGTTGATGTTAGATCGGTGACCGGTGATGACGCGTTCAGTTGTGGTGGATTTAGTTGTGATCTAGGTGTAAAGTTGATGTGGCATAACATATTGGTAGTGATTATTTGATGTTACATTGTATGAGGAGATTGGATTTAATCAAGTGTTTTAAGCATGTTGAAGAATTCAAAAGGTTTAATTATTCTTGATTTAAATTGAATGTGTCATGGATTTGAAGGCCGAGACTTGAAATTATAATTAAAAATTGGTAATGATTGTAATGTATATATATGTAAATCAATGAATTATGCAAGTGTAGATCATGGAAGCGAAGGTGTGGTCAAGTGAAGATTGAATATTATCTGCAAGAGAAGAAGTGTTTATGCATAATTATATCTAAACACGCAAAGGAGAAGTGCTACACCCAGATCATTGTACTTATTGAATCCTAATTAGTTCTGGAAGAAAATCCCTTAACTGGGAAGACTTTAACAGGTTTGAATTGTAAATCCTTTAACCAGGCAACTCTTTAACTAGGGTTTGAAATTCTTTAACAACGTTACTCCTAATAGGGTAAATCTCCTAAGAGGGCTAGAGGTAAATCCCTTAACTGAGTGACTCCTAACATGGCCTTCTCCTAACTAGGCATTTGTAAAGCTCTTAAGAGGGCTAGGCCTTTAATTGTGCACATTTCAAAATAGTACATACTATTAGTGGGTGCCAATTGCCACTGTGGTTTTCACTTGTAATCCGAGTTTCCATGATAAAATACTAGTGTCAGTTTGTTACATGTTTTGGATGGTTGTATGGTTACTTTGTTTATTGCATGCATAAAAGTGTAAAGTTGATGAATGTGGTAAAAGTATAAACCTATGTCACACTTTTATAAAAGAAAACATCAACAACACACAAACTATTCAACTTTAATGACATAAATGTGGCATTTGTGTTTATAATTTAAAGATGATGTAAATTGATGAAATGTGTAAATTTGGATAAATTTTATACCCATAATTTTGTAAAAAAAAATTGAACAAGAATTAACACATTTTTTTAATTTGTGAAATCCATTTTTTAGTTGCTAAAAAATGTTGAAAATTTGGGGTATAGATCCTGCAAAACAAATATATACAAATAATTTTTTTTCCTCTGATTTTAAAATATGTTATAGATGACATGTATAGCTAGTGCATAAAAGAAGAAATATTAGATTTTGATGTATATTTTCTCCGATATAACTACTCAAAGTCAAACTTATCTCAAATCGATATTTTTCATCTACCGTCAAATTTTCCCTATCAAATCTATATCATTTAGAAAAAAAAATTACATATTCTTGAAGAGGATTATCTTCTCTAGTGTTAAATATAAATTTTAAATTTTTTTGATATGATTTACTATTTTTTTCTTTATTTGAAGTAAGATCTTCTTGAATGTTAAAATATCTATTTGTAGTATTTTAAAATTATAATATATTAGATCTAATCAAAATACACTAAAACTTATATGACACTAATCTTGACTTTGAGCTCTACAAAAGGGTATTTTTATATATATTTTTAAATATCATTAAAAAGAGTAGAAGTTATTGAAACATCACTTGTCTGAAATAATTTTATTTCTTTGGTAATTGGACCCAAATTGGTATAAAATATGCATCTAATAAATATTTTCAATTGGAAAAGTTGAAGTACTTATCTAATGAATCTAGCTAGAACATATGTTTGAAAAAAATAAAAAATTTAGCTAGAAATACTCAAATTCAGTTGTGCTGATAAGTTAGCTTGAAACGTGACACAACTTTGTGCCTTTACCCAAATGTTGGTGAATATATTGTGTAAAGTTTTAGATCTTATAGATTATTGATTCACCTCCCACCCACCCCCCGCCCCCCTTCCTCAGTAATCTTGGATCTTATAGTATTAACAATTGGTATCACAACCTAGGTCCTCCTTATGGTAAGCTAAACAGCTTGAGGGAAAAGATCTAATGATGAAGAAAGAAGGTCCTAAGTTTACAGGGGATAACTAAACAATATGGAGTGACCAGATAAAGATCTAGATCTAAAAGTTATGGGACCACAATTCTAGAATCATGTTGTGATCAAATATGTTGTTCTGGTTGAGACTCTTACTACAAATAAATTGGAGTAGCAGAAGAATATATTGGAGGCTATAGTAAGTACTTTACCTGACATTGAATGTATTCATGTACATGGTTTAGAGATTTCTCATGATTTTTGGAAAAATCTTAAACTAATTTATGGTGGAGAAAAGCATGTGCAAAAAGACAAGGTAGATATTCTAAACGGAAAATATGATGACATGAAAATGGTTGAAGGAGAAAATATTACTCAAAATGGTCAAAGGATAAAAAATTTTTTTGGTGCTATCTAAAATTTTGGTGGTACCATTGAAGAAGAAGATATGGTAAGTAAAATGTTGAGGACTTTTCTACCTTCTTATTCCATTAGTGTTTCTTATATTCATGGGTTGAGAACAATAGATAATGTCTCTATAAATGCCAAAGGTGCATGGAAAACTATATTATGATATTGAAATCATAAATCAAACAAACTTGAATAAAAAAGAAAGAGATAAACTTTCATATTTTTAGTTCAAAACTCAATTCTCTATTCCTTCAAGCAACAGTCCGTGCAATTCTGATTTTCTAAGAAATAACCTATTTTTGGACATGGAACATGGTTTATAAACCTTCTTTTACCTTCCCAAATTGCCTACAACTACCCAATAATCGTTAAACTAAATGAAATATTCAAAACTCCTAGTTTGCTAACTAGTCCTTAGAGTTCAAATTCAAATTGTGTAGTTTCCCTCCAAAAGCCTTTTAGACCCTTTTAATGACTTTCAAGGAAACCAATAGCCTTATTAATGACCAATATGATTGAAAATAATTAACAAAAGACTTGTATATGAAATGTAAAGGAAGGGAATGGCCTCCTATAATGTTATGTAATAAAACCGGAGTAAGGTCCCAGGCTAGGCTAGAGGGTTTCTCTACCCTGCTCTTCCCTACCAATGCCTACATTGAGCGGGGTCTATGTAAATTTTTTTAACTGATTAATGCAATCTTGGCCTTGCCCTTTTACCAAAAATAAAAATAAAAAAATAAAAAATTAACAAAAGACTCGTAGACTCCAAACTCACACATTTCTAGACCATTTGGTCATAGTGACCCTTATTACATCTTTTCAAAACATTTCGGTCCTTTAACCCTTTATCAAATCCATTACAATTTATGCCTTATAAGGCTTGAATACATCATGTTTAGGTCCAAAAGGCCCTTGATTACATTTCTCATGCCAATATGGCTTTTGGATCTTCTAATGCTCATTGGGTGCTCCTCCACCAAAGTATTTCTCATGCAATAAGATTAAACATATTGCTACTAGGTGTCTTAATGGTGATCAGAAGGAAAATTTCAAAAGATTCAAAGAAAGAAAAAATGTTGTATTGCAGTAGATGAAGGTGTGACTGGTGAGGAATCATAAGATAATGAAGAAGAAGAGATAGTATTTGTTGCAGTGAAAGATGATGTTGTAGAAGGTGAAAAGGTCTTGGTTTTTTAGATGGATCAAGCCAATGAGTGGGTCATTGATAGTGGTTTTTCTCATTACATGACTAGTGAGAGAAGTAAGTTCATCAAGCTTGAATAATTTGACGGTGGTGTGGTCGGATTTGGTAACAATACACCCTACTTGGTTAAAGGAAAAGGTGTAATTTTTTTCAATGGAAAGAGTAATGTTGATGATGTCTATTTTGTAGAAGGTCTAACATATAATTTGTTGAGTGTGAGTCAATTCAATGACAAAGGATATAGACTTGAGTTCAAAGGAGGTGTATGCTCGATACTGGGAAGATCAAGTGATCTGATTGCAACTGGTAGGAAGACTACAGGTAGTTTATTCCATCTAAATAGTACTGTGAACACTTGTTTGGTTGCTAGAGTTGAGGATAATTAGCTATGGCATAAAAGGTTATATCATGTGAACTTTGATAGTTTAGTCAAATTTAGTAAGATGAATGCAGTTAGAGGTTTTCCATAATTAGTTAAACTAGACAACATGGCGTTTATGGAATGTCTGTTGGGTAACTTAACTAGTTCTACTTTCAGTACCAAGTCATTATTATCAGACAATATATTGGATTTAGTGCATACTAATTTATGTGGTCCAATAAGGACTAGAACTTATCACGGTGATAAATATTTCATATTGTTTACTGATGACTATTCAAGAATGATGTGGGAGACTTTCTTGAAGGAAAAATCTGAAGCTTTCTACAAGTTCAAAGCTTTGAGAGAATTTGTTAAGAAAGAAATAGGTAAAATTTTGAAGTGCTTAACATCATACAAAGGAGGATAGTTTACTTCATCTAAGTTTGTTCAATACTATAAGTAGAATAGAATCAAGAGACATGTCTGCACCTAGAACACCTCAATAGAATGGATTTTCTAAAAGAAGGAGCAAAATTATAGTTGATGTTGCCAAGATAATGATGATTCAAGGTGATGTATCTAAGTCATATTGGAGAGAAAAAATTAATATTACAGTTTATACATTGAATTGGGTATTAGTGAAGAAAGGAACTCGTAAGAAACCTTATGAATTATGGTAATAGTCATTCACCTAGTGTTAAATATTTCAAAGTTTTTGGTAGTAGATTCTATATCAAGAGAGATGATTTCACTAGCAAGTTTGATCCTAAGAGTGATCAAGGTATTTTTGTGGGATATTCTAGTAAAAGAAAGGCATATAATTGTTTCTTGATAAAATAACTAACAAGATGATTAAAAGTGAAAATGTGAATATAGATAAAAATCTAGAGAAATTTGATGATCAAGAAAGCAAGAAGTAGAAAATGATCAGGAATTTATGTATGTGCAACTGCAAGAGCAATAAATTGTTGAAAAGAACAATGAGGAAATGGTTCAACTGGTGGAGCATGAAGAAGAATCACCTAGACTTGAATCGGTTAACCCAATGTATGTGAAATTTAATCATTCTACTGATTATATTATTGGTGATAAAGATACAAGAGTGAAAACTAGAAGGGAGATTAGAGAAATTACATACCTGATTTCAAAGTTTGAGCCTAAAGCTATGAAGGAATCCTTGAAGAGTGAATACTGAAAAAAGGAAATAGAAGTTGAACATAATTAGATTGAGAAGAATGACACATGGACACTTTTCCCTAGTCCAAGATACAAGAATTTCATTGCTACAAAGTGGGTTTTCAAGAACAAACAAAATGAAGATGGAGAAGTGGTTTATAATAAGGCAAGACTTGTTTGTAAAGGATAAGCACAAGAAGAAGGACTGGACTATGGAGAGACATTTTCTCCTATGGAAAGACTTGAAGGGATAATAATTTTACTTGTTTATACTACCCATAAGAAGTTTAAAGGTTTTCAGATGGATGTCAAATCTGATTTTCTGAATAGGATTCTTGAAGAAGATATTTACATAGAAAAACTAGATGGTTTTTCATTGACAAAGGATGACGATATGGTGTGTAAGATACAAAAAGGCATTTTATAGACTAATACAAGCATTTAGAGAATGGTATGAAAGATTACATTCTTATCTTATCAAGATTAATTTTATAACAAGTGAAGATAAGATGTATACTTGAAGGTTGAAGGTGATAAGACACTATTAGCTGAAGTTTTTGTGGATGAAATGATCTTTGGAAGAAAATATGAAATTAGCTTAGCATTTTCTGAAGAGATGAAAAATAAGTTTGAGATGTCAATGATAGGAGAAATTAAGTTCTTTATTGGATTGCATATTTTCCAATTCAAGGATGATATCTATATCAGTTAGTCCAAGTACTTAAAGGGAGTGTTCAAAATATTTGAAATGGAAAATTCCAAACCAGTTGGTACTCCCAAGGTGATCAGATGAAAATTATCTAAGGATGATGAGTCAAGTGCATTGGATGAAACTCTATACAGATCTATGATTGGTAAGTTGCATTATGTTGTTTATAATAGATCAGACATTGCACAAGCAGTTGGGATAGTGGCTAGATTTTAAGATAATCATAAAGAATCTCACATGGTAGAAGTGAAGAGGATATTCAGGTGCTTAAAAGCGACAGAAGATTATGATCTTTGAACAAAGGTTATTTCTCTTTGAGTTTTTTACCGATATAGATTGGGTAGAAAACATTGATGATAGAAAGAGCACAAGTGGACGATGATCTTTCTAGGAGGAAGACTTGTATCATGGATAAGTAAGAAGAAAAATTGCATCTCCCAATCAAATGGAGAAGCTAAGTATGTAGCAACAAATATTAATTGTACTCAAATAGTATAGATGAAGTAGATTCTAGAAGGTATCAAAGAGAAGGTAAGTAAACTAGTGACTATATTGTATGATTATACTAGTGCAATCAACATTTCAAAGAACCCAGTGATGCATTTTAAGACTAAACATATTGCAATTAAGTATCATTTCTTAAGAGGCAAGTATAGGAAAAGTTAGTCAAGTGGGAATATGTACCAACCAAGGAGAAGCTACCAGATATATTCACTAAGTCACTACCTAAAGATACTTTTGAGTATTCGAGAAGTAAGTTAGGGGTTATTCCCGTACCTAAAGGACATTAAGATGTTGTTTTTCACATCAATCCAGTGGACTTATTGAATAATTTCCAACGTGGATTGATGTGAAAGGGGATACTCCTAAGGGGGAGAAGTTAGAGGTAAAGAAATATGTTGCAATAGTAGGTGACCTATGTAGCGTCTTTGGCATTGTTTTCAAAGGGGAGATGAACCAGAGAAGAACTAGGTAAAGGCACATGGGAAGAAGAGAAAAGAAGATCAGAAGGAGAACAGTAGGATGTAGCATCAACTAAGGAGGAGATATTACTTTCAAGATCAATGCATTATTGATGTGGTGTTGCCATCAATGCCAAAGGGGGAGATTGTTGGCATAACTGATGCAAAGATTATTGAGTGTTGATTGGTATAGGTTTGATGACAAGAATATCATTTATATTTTTGTTATTGATTTCACCTTGGTGTTGTGTTGGTTGAAAATGAGTTGTTATGTGTTTGAGTTGTTGTATCTTATGTACAGTCAATATGCGAAGGAATTGGAGTGTGTGGTTTGAGAAGAAGACTCAGTGATATTTTATGATGTTGGATGTGTGATCGTGCATGATGGGAACAAATATAGAAAAATTTATGATCAATTGAAGAGTGACAGAGAAACGGGAAGAACCAGACAATGATAGAGGATGAATGATTTGATTGTTCTATCAAATCGATAGGATCCGACATTGTGGTCATGATATGTTTATCTTGACTAGGATATGTTGTTGAGGCTATGATCACAAGTTGATTAGTGTATTGGAAGGCATAGTTTCAAGGTACAGAAGTTCATTCTATGGAAGTTAGAAAAATGTTTGAACATTTTATGTTAGATCGGTGATCGGTGATGATGCGGTGAGTTGCAGTGGATCTAGTTGTGATCCAGGTGTCAAGGCGACATGGCGTAAAAAATTTGTAATGATTATTTGATATTACAATATTTGAGGTGATTGGATTTAATCAAGTATTGGAAGCATATTGAATAAGCCAAAAGGTTTGACTATTCTTGATTTATATCAAATGTACGATGGATTTGGAGGCTAATATGTACTTGAAATTGTAATTAACAATTGGTGATCTATATTTTAGGGTTCAAGGATTGAGTGGGAATGGTTGCAATTGAAAAGTAATATGTTTTGTATATTGGATAATGCCCTAATAAGAATATAATGTATATATATGTAAATAAGAATTATACAAGTGTAGATCATGGATGCGAAGGTAAGCTCAAGTGAAGATTAAAGATTTTATGAAAGAGAAGTAGTGTTTGTGCTTAATTAGATCTGAACAAGCAAAGGAGAAGTGCTACACCCAAATCATTGTACTTGCTAAATCCTAATACTTTCTACAAGAAAATACATTAACTTGGTAGACTTTAATAGGTATTAATTGTAAATCCTTTAACAAGTTTACTCCTAACAAGGTAAAGCTCCTAACAGGGCTAGAGGTAAATCTCTTAATCGGGTGACTCCTAATAGGGTATGCTCCTAACTAGGAATTTGGAAATCTCCTAATAGGGCTAGGCCTTTAACATGGCGTATTTCAAAAGAGGGAAAATTATTAGTAGGTGTCACTTCCCGCCATGGTTTTCACCCTTAATCAGGGTTTCCATGATAAAATATTGGTGTCACTTTTTTGCATGTTTTGGATGGTTGTTTGGTTACTTTGTTTATTGCATGCATAAAAGTGTAAAGTTGATGAATGTGGTTAATGTTTGTTATTGTATTATAAAAAGTTCAAACCTGATAGATTACTGATTCACCTTGATAATTGATTGATTTTTTGGTATCAACAATCAAAAGTTAGAGTTTTATTTATTTGTTTTAGATTTCTATAAAAGAATATATATTTTGTGGGGCTAGGTTTATCTCCCTTGAGTAGGAGGGTTTTAACAGAATAACTTATCGTTTCATTTTTAATTTTGTTTCAATTTATTACATTCATATATTCTAGTTCAAAAACTTAACATGGTATTAGAGTGGGCCTAGTAAAGATCCAGAATCAGAATAGGAATATTGGAATTTAAGAGATGCAAGAAAGAGGGATTCTTATAAGAATGTGTAGCAGAAGAACCTTAGAGGGTATAATCTGACAAGAAGCTTCTTATCTAGAAGGGCATTTTTTTGCTATTTTTTATCTATGGATAGGTGTTCATTACGGGTTTTACAATCTCAACTATTGAGGATTCTCATGTAACCTTGTCCAAAGCTTCCATTTTGACATCAAACAGGAGGATTCTGTCATGCCCACCTATGCTTACATATTTGACATTCATATATATGAGGATAGAAGATGTGTTGGTTTTTGAATTTTACCTTCTCTTCCTACACTACAATTGTGTAATGGTGAAAGAATAATTGGGGGATTGTGAGATTAGATAGAGAAGCAATAGGATGATGAGATATTAGATAAGAAATTCAAGGAAACATGTGACTAAGTTGATGGCACATAACTTCAATTTTTTCAAAGAGGAATAAATGACATTCAAAGGAAGTTAAATTTTGAGAATTCAAGGTGATCTATCAAAGGGTTAATCTGCTGGAAATGAAGTTATAAAGAGAAAAACCTGATGAGCTCAAGAGGAAGAGGGAGGAATTATTTCGGAACAATACAATTTAGAGTGAGCTTATGTGGAAAAGGGAGAGTGATAGTCCTTTGTAGAGGATTGAAAACCTCATGTAGTAGTGTGACTGCAAAAGCTACTTTCTTAGTCAAACATTGGAGCCAATTTCCATGTATTGCTATATTAAAAACAATGAGAATGCTTTCCCTGTTGAGAGGGAGTCTTGGCTGAGAGGAAGTTTCATCTTTCAAATGATCTTTTATGGTGTAATACATATTTCTCTTAGATGGAGAAATTTGTGGTGAAAGCCCTCATTAATGCAATCTTCTCTGCGAGGTAAGTTTGAGGTGCAAGCCCTTGTTAATGCATTCTTCTTTTCAAGAGAAGTTTGAGGTGCAAGCCCTTGAACTAGAGAATTCTTCTCTGGGAGATAAGTTTGGGGTGAAAGACCTTGTTAATATATTCTTCTCTATGAGAGAAGTTTGAGGTGAAAGAATTTCTTAACGCATTCTTCTCTACAAGAGAAGTTTGAGGTGAAAGCCCTTGTTCCACCCTCTGGGAGTATCCATGGTGAATGTCAAGTGAGAGACTCCATGACTTATCACTTGTGTTGATTCACTCTCTGGGAGTATGCATGGTGAATGTCATGTTGAGGTAAAAAAATCACGTTGAGGGAATATGTGATAAAGGTTTCTTGCAGACATATATGGGTCTAGCCATTGTACTTATCAAGTTAAGAAACTATATGACATATGAATGATCTCTCTTTCTAAGAGGGAGTGTTAATATTTTGGTAGCTACGTGAGATATCATTCATACTTGTGTTAATGATTTCTATATTTCTTTTTCTCTACTGGTTCTCGTCTTCAGTAGAGATTCTATTTGATATATGTTTTATGTTCTTTGTTCATAGTTTGAGAGTATGTATTCGATGGAAGATGAAGTTTCATCCTTCCTTACCATCACTATTCAATATCATCTATATCCTATACAAATTTTGTTCAAGATTAAAGAGAGTCTATTTTTTGTTATGTAAAATAACCTTTATGTTACCTTCATTTAGTTCTATAGATTTTTTATATACTTTGGTAGCCATCATCGCCCAACATTCATATTCTATTTAGAGTCCATTAGGCTTCTTTTTTTAATCTTACATGGTATAAGCCAACTCTAGAGTTTCCAATCGTCACTCTTTTGTAACTATCACCGATTGAATTTTTATAATTGCAATGTCTCTATTCTTCTATCAAGAAAAAGACCTTTATTATGTTTTTCGGTTGGAGAGAAGTGGAGTTGAGAGAGTATTGTTTGTTTGATAATTTTTTAGCATAGATATTGTTGTGTGTGAGGTATGAGTGAATCTTTTATATGAAGTACATCTTATGATATATGGTATTTATATGTATGTGATCTATGAAAGCAAATTTGAGTGAGTGAGTTATTCTCATTATTGTTTTATCTGTGTGATACTTGAAGAAATTTTATATTCTATATCTACATAGATGAAGTGATTGAACTTCATATATTTTTGATTTATTGTTTTTAGGTATCAACAACCAGATATTAGAGCTATGTGTATTTGTTTTAGCATTATATAAAAGGATCTATATTTTGTGGGGTTGGGTTTTTCACCATTGAGTAGGAGGGTTTTCCCATGATAACTTATTGTGTCATTTGTTATTGTGTTTATGTTTATTTCATTCCTATATTCTAGGTCTAAAACTTAACAAGATGTGTTCTCTGTCAGGAAGATGAAGAAAGTATTAACAATATTATGTTCCACTACCCTTTTTATGGTATATATAAGAAAAATATAATGACTCTTTCCTCTATTTCTTAGAATTTGTAGACCCCTAATCAGATTCTTTTAGTTGATGTCCTCTAAGTCCTCATTCTTTTATTTTCGAGCTATGGTTGCAGGCATTGCTTCATGAAATTTAGTTTATTTGGAAAGAATGCAACAACAACATATGTAGAGGGTAAGAAAATTAACTAGGAATATGTATCCTTTGTTATCATCAACTACTAAGGAAAGTATTAAGTGGTTTCCTAGGTCCAAGAATTTAAGTACCCTCCTTGTACACTAGATTGGGATACAACTAAAAGTTGGGGATTATCTAAATGTATCTCACTCTATGTGTACCCTCTTATGGGTTTTACTAGTTATATCAATTAGGGGAGATCTCCCATAGAAATGGAAGGGTGTGGCATTCATTTTAATGAAGTACATTATTGTAGATGGTTTTTTAAAATGCTTTCATTCCCATATATTTCCTATGATTAATCATTTTAGACATAGGTTCAAGAATAACTTTTTTATTTTGTATTTTATCCTCTCTATCTCAATCAATGCCTCTCACCCAAGTTAAGGGAGGGCTTCCCCTTCATTAGCAACTTATTTACATATTATATAATTTTTACTTATCCCTCTTCTCTAGTACTGGTCCTAATACCTCTATCCCTATTCCTAATCTAAATCTCACTCTTGTTGTTGAGTTTTCCAATATCAAAGAGTGTAAAGTGGCCTCTTTATTTAGTTTGGCTACCCCTCTAACCATTATATCCAATTCTACCTCATTCAACCCTCAAAGAATAGCTAAGATGAAAAATGTGGCTAAAGGAAAGAATGTGGTGCATACCAAGGTCTTTGATATTTCTAAGGGATATTCTTCCTCTTGGATAACTAGGTCAAATTGGACCTCTAATAATTCTCCCTTTAGGTCTCATAAGTTAGGTCTAAACCCTTCCTTGGCTACACATGTCTCCCCTCCTCACTCCCTTACTTTGTCTTCCCAGGAGGTTATGTTGCCAAAAATTGTTGACAAAGTTAATAAGTTGTGTGCACCCTATAACAAATAAAATAGTATTATTCAATACATGTCATCCCAATTATATACAACCAAAAATAAAATTAACAAACTTGAGTCTTTGGATATAACTAGATGCAAGAGTTGGGTGTTGGTCAAAATCAATTCATGATGAGAGGGTTTGGAATGCTCTTAATGGCATTGCCAATACACTTAACAATTGGGGTAATATTGAGATCTATAAATCAAGGAGCTCCATGAGTTAGTGCCCTTTGAGGAAGAGAATAATAAAATATTGTATGTTATTTCTACTATCAAAAGAAACTAGGATGATCTGAAAAGAAATTTGAAGAAGGTCATTGATTATAGAAAAGAGATAATGAGAAAGAATTATGTCTTCCTCTAGATCCTCCACGAGGAACTAGAACATAGGTCTGCCTAAAAGAAAAGAAAAGAGATGACATCTAGTTCATCTATGGAGTCTTTCATGATCCATCCTTTGTCCAAGGCAAAGAGATAAATATCTCCTTTCTACATCGACTGGAGGAATTAAACAAATACTAGAAGTATGTTAAAATACTCTTCCCTTCTACATATCAGTTATTTTACAAGGATTTAATCCATGTCCCACTTTATCAAATCAGAACAAGAAGAACACTAGTAAATAGATCATGAAAAGCATGATAATCATTCCCAAAATAAATAATTTTTAAAGACCAAACCCAAGATCACAAACACTCCTATTCAAAATCTTTGTTGTGCACTTTGGGTAAATAATATGCTAATAGTTTAAACTTACCATCGTGCAATAGATAATTTCTATTTGTTATAACCATATTATTATCCACCAAACACATCCATTAAATATTTTAAAATATGAACTTCACTCTAACCCCATGCCAAATAAATCATTATTCAACTTAAAGAAACCTTTAAGAAGAGGTAACTAATTAATTGGAAACTAAAAATAAAAATACTAGATGCATTGTGGGTAAATTCCAAAGCTTTTGCATGGAACATAGTGACATGGAAGGAATTCATATTAATATGTGTACACATCATATTTAAATACAAATAATTTCAATCCAAAGAAGGAATCCTAAGGATGACAAATCAAACCCTCAATGAAGTAATAAAATCAAAACCAAATCACTCTTTATGGTAGGATTATGTATCTAATATTGGATAATTATTGAACTCTACCATTAGTGATTATGCCAAATCAAAATGAAAAATAGTAATTGTACATTAAGTATCAAAAGTTAAATGGAGTTTCCTCAAAAGATTTTTTTCATCAACCATTCTTTTACCCCAAGCATTAGACAATCTTATTGAAAAGAAATATTTCCTCTTTTTAGTTAGGTTTAATGGTTATAAATAAATTTAAATAAAGTTGGATTATTAAGATAAGACCACTTTTACATGCTCATGGGTTATATAATCGGGTAGGATAGTACCCTTTGGACTACGTAATGTCGCAACAACTCTCTAAGGAGTATTCTTAGGAATATTGAGAAGATTGACCAAGGAATGGATGGGGATTTGAATGGATGAATTCATAATCTCTAAAAATAAATATTTCAGTAGGCTCTACAAAAACTAGATTAAGTCCTCACAAGATTAGGGAAATATTGAATTATCTTCTAGCCATCAAAAAATGCCTCACTATGGTTGAATAGGGTATGATCTTAGGATATCATATCTCATCAAAAATAATTTAAGTAGATCCATAAGAGTAACCTTATCGGATATAATATTACTTTGTACTTCCATGCGAGGACGGGTTACAATAGTACCTTGTCCATGAACTTCTGCAACTTGTGACACCAAGGAAACATCACCATTAGTATCAAGTTGTTTGTCACTCCGAAGTTGACTTTCAAGGATATAGGGTTAAAATGTGAAGGTGATAAAGTTGAGAAGAAAATTTTTGGAGGTTCGAAGCTTTATATGAAGAATCTTTTTAAGGGAAAAAACTACTTGTGGCCACCAACAATAATGGGTACGATAGGTTTTCTTTACCCCCCTTATGCTTTGGTTTGTTTTTATGTGATGAAGTACCTCACTCTTGAAGGTTGGTATACTGTCTTCCATGGGTACATCTCCTATCCTTAGTTACATTAGGAATGAACATAGGAAAAAAGTTCCTTTTTTCCTATTCTTATCTTTGAGTGGTAGCATTGCTAAGGGTGTATCACCTTTTCTTCACTAAGGCCTTATCTATGACCTTTACCAATATGAATTTGGAAAATCCCCTTTTTTCATTCATCTCCATTTGTATCCCCAGCATGAACAAAACCAAAATGTGAAGCTTACTAAAAGCAGACATCAAAGTTGGCTTAATTGAAAGCCAGTTCCTAAAAAGACTAACCCAAGTAGGAAGAGGCGCAAAGAAAAAACCCTAGAGCCATAGAAGAAGATATCTTGCTTGAAGAGGTACTGATTTATACCACCCCTCTAAAAATAAAGGTTCACGCTAGCAAAAATATCACTTCAAAGGCTAAAAAATGAGTAAAAAGGTTTAAAAGTTGAGTGCTTTTATTGATTTTGATAAGAAGGAAAATTTTGATGAGATGAAACATTAGGTTAGGTATGGTGAGAGGCAGTCGACCCATTTACTCAATAAGGAAATGAAGGATAAGAAAATTATGGAGGAGGAATCTATGTTCCTAAGATGGATTTTGAGTATGAACTAGAAGAAGAGGAGGAATCTATGGAAAATATTGAAGATGATGATTATGTAGAAGAAGAAGAAGAAGAGCTTGGGGAGGAAGAGAAGGAAAAATCACTAGAAGTGAACTTAAGGAAATAGTGAATATGTTTTGCAACTCCCTTATTCTTGTTGGTACTGATTCTCTTGATAACACACCTTCTTCCCCTTTTCCAGGAAATAAAAATAAAAATCCTAAAATCCCAAAATCAAATTGATATCCTACATAAGATATGTGTGGCTCTAGATAGCTCTTCTACTATGTCTATTACTACCAAGGAACATTTCAGCTCTTCCATATCTTCTCTCTACAAGATTATTGATAGCCTTATGAAAAAGTCTCTTTTGGAGTAGTCATTGGGAAAAGAAAAATGAAGAAAATGATGAAGAGACACGAAGAGGTGTAAGAAAATGAGGAAGAACAACATGAAGATGATATAGAATATTGGTAGAGCATGCTCAAAAGACTTTCTAAGGATTGGCATATGATAGTGAATTTCAATGCTAGCTAATTTTGTTAGCTTCTTTGTTACATTCCTCGATGATAATTTATTTTTCTATTGTGATAGTTTTAGACAATAGCTATTTATTTTGGTTATCAGAACATAGTTATTATTTTTTGAACTATTGGATCATCATGAGAAGGAACTCTGGAGGTTTTATTAGTATTTTTTCAAACAAAAAATCTTAGTTGTATTATGATAATACATTATGATTCTAATAATGCTAGCAATAGTAATGTTAGGTTGTTTCCTAAAACTAATAGTTTTTATTTTTGATTAATTTTGTTATTGGGGTTTTTTTCTTTCTTTTGGTTGTAATGGCCCAAAGCAGGGGTTCTAGTGTTGTTTCTTAATGTCTAATTTTTTGTAATGGGATCAGAGCCCTCTCTCTGTCGACTTAATAAAAAATATTATCATACAAAATTGGGGGGATTTGTCTATTTGGAAGCTTAAGAAATTTAATAAAGTCCTTCTCACCAAACAACTCTAGAGGAGTTTCAAAGAAAGGAATGAGTGGACTTGTATTATCAGTAGTAAATACTTGTCATCTTATGGATACTTCAAGGAATTTTTAGCTGATAATAGACCGAGGGATGAGTGCTCAACTCTTTGGAATTTCATGGCCATGTTTGAATCTCTTATTTCTCATGGACTTAGATGGTCATTGAGAAACAGGCACAAAATTCTACTTTGGAATGACTAGTGGATTCGGGATTATCCCCTTGCTTTATCCAGTTGGCCTATTCAATTCAAAGATCTTTATATTAGGTAGTTTTGCATTTGGACATCTAATTATATTCATAATTTTGCCTAAGTGGACCTCACCTCTCTTGACCCTTCTCTTTAACCAATTCATGAGATGCTTTCGAGCATCCATATTCTACTAGTGCAAATGGAAGATTCTTATTTTTAGGACTCTTCTACATATGGTGCTTTCTCAATCTCTAATGCCTCTTAGATGAAGATGGCTGTACATTCTCCCAAACCCTTTTGGGCAATGGTATGGAATCCTTTGATTATTCCTAAAGTTAAGATTTTATTTTGGCTTCAAGTTTAGAATGAGATTCTCACAATTGATAACCTTTGTAAAATATTGATTGCTATTCCTAACATATGTTTCTTACATAAATAATATGTGGAAAAAGTCTTTCATATCCTCTTTTATTATTACTTTTGTAGAGATATTTAGGCATATTTTAATAATATTAGATCTCTCTCATGGATTTTCCCTTTATCATTCATATTTGTTGGTCCCAATGAATGTCCCCTTCCTCAAATCCCTCCCTCTACCTACTTTGATATCTTATCATTCCCCATGAGGCTTGGGGTATTTTAAAACAAAGGAATAACCTTATTTTTAGGGATATTTCTTGTCTAGTTGAGGTGGTGGCTCTCAAAACTTGGATGGGTATTAAGGTGAACTTTTAGGTAGCTTTTAATAATTGTAGGATCTTTCACTTCTTCTTTTTATTCCTTCACATTATGAACTTCATGTGGTGCATAATTGGGAGCTTCATTGGGATTTCTCTACTCCTATTCTAAAATTCAAACAAGCTAGAGATGGAGTAGTCTAGGAAGCTCGTTTGGTAGGGTGGATTAAGATCAATATCGATGGGTTAAAAAAGAAAAATCCTAGACCTACTGGTTATGGGGAGTTGCACATAGTTATAATGGTAGGTTTTTCTCAATAGTGGTCCTCCCTCAGGGAATCCGTATAAATGACTTTGTCGAGGCATATGCAGCCTACTTTGGTCTTAAGTTGGCTATGTCTAATGGCTCTAAGAAGTTTTGGATTGAATGTGACTCTTTGAACATTATAAATTATTTAAAATTTATTCAACCCCCTAGTTGGACCATGAAGAGTTTAATCTTAGAAAACATTAATATTATTAATACCTTTGAAGATTATCATATATCTCATATTTTTCAAAAAGAAAAGAAGGTTTCCAATAGGTTTGCTAACATTAGTATTGGGAAAACTAATGATAAATAGTGGGGGGCTAATGACTCTATCTCTGTCAATATCAAGTTATTATTACATGAAGGTTACAAATCAATTTAAGTGTTGTCTACTCTAGGGAAATCTAGCTTCGCTCCTTCATTTAATGACATATCCTTCTACAATTATTGTGTGTAAAGGTAGAGTTACATTATCAAAGTGACTTGCATGGTTTATTAGGCCAATTTTATTTTTAGGGTTTTTTTGGCATCCATATTATACTAGTCTCTATACATTATGAGTGGTGATAGAAACAAGCTTGAGCCAACCTCCTACCATAAATGGAAATAAAATCATGAAGTTTCTGGAATGAATTATCTATGGGTGGATTGAATTCATAAATGGAGAAACTTCATGGTTGTGATCCACGGGTTACTAAGACCTTTGTTGAGGGCTCGAACGAGGGTGTTTTAAAATTTTATGGGGTTGAAATTGTTATTACAAAAGACTTCATTACTCAGGTCTTTGATACAAGGGTGGAGGGTAGGAATATTTTTAGGGACCAGAAAGTATCTTATGAAGCTATTGGAATTTACTTCAAAGAAGAGAGAAGGAGAAGGTGAAGAGAAAAATAGGTAGAGGTTATGACAGAGGCAACATCAAACCACTCTGGGTAGATATAGTTAAAGTAATCATGTGACATCTCACTCTAGATGGTTGATTTACTAGTCTTTTTAGCTATCACTTTATGATGTTGAATCATTTTATCCATGATAAGTATATTTCTTAAATCCTTTTATCTTTTCTCATCTCTACATTATTACCTAAAGATCCATTGCAAAGACCCCTCTGTATCATTTTCCTATTAGAGCCTTATCCTTCTCATTATGGAACATGTGAAGGCCATTTGCATTAGAAAGAACCCTCCTAAAGTGGGTATCTATTTTGTGTGAAATTTCCATTACCAGTATTTGTATTTCTCATCAGACCAAAAACATTCTCATTTGAATGAGGTTCCATGTTTCTATTTGGGCAAAAGGAAATTCCCTATATGGGCCCAAATTGGCCTCATGGTTTCAAAACTAATAATGGGGATTTTGATTATGTTTCCTAAACAAGGAGTGTGTTTTTTATTCGTTCAACCCTCTATTTAATATTAAGTACAAAAAGGGTGGGGAGACATCAAAATTATTAGCTAAAGAGAAGAATAAAATCCCATCCTTATCCCACTTGGTCAGGGATGACTAGGAGTCCTCTACTCTTCCCCATGTAAATTAAGACAAAATGAAAATATCTTAGAGTATAAAAAAATAGTGGATAATTGGGACCTTGGTTTTTCAACCCCCATCTGCAGAATCATCGAGTATGGACATTCATATTAACATCTCGATTGAGAATGTAAAAGACACGCCTAATAGAAAGGCTCCTCTATAATAAAAGTAGGGGACATGAGAAAAAAAGCTAAAGATATTACTGATAGCTAATCTAGCATGTTCATGTGGTTGGTCTCAGAAGTGTATGCATTGAAGGAGAGGGTAAACTCCCTTACTGATATATCAGAGAAAACACAGGGAAATATGAATAATACTCTCTCTATAGAAAATTTTATAAAAATACTCTCCCTAATTCAAAATGTTTCTAAATATATCATGGACATTAGGGAGGCTCATCAAGAGAGAATTAAGAATTTAGAGGATTTCTTTGACAATATATACGAATAGTTTCATGTTATAGTGGTGGTCACTCAAATAGTGATGCAGAACAGCTTAGACAGACTTGGATATTTGAATGAATAGGCTAAATCTCTTCAGGATTTCTCCAAAGGTATGTTGGATTATCCTATAGGTCCTCGAGTGAAAGAAGTAAAACACATAAGAATGTGGTTACACAATGTATATGGGTATAGGTCCTATTCTTGGTCCCACTTCTAGTACTCATAGTAAGGATAAAGGTAAGAGCTCCAATAGAGACATAATTCATACGGTTTTACATATTAATGGTGATGTTATTAAAAATAATAAAAAAATGTTGAAATATTTGTAGTGAGGTTGGGTCTGTTGACCAATACTTTGGTTTCCTTTTGGTTAGAACATGCTTAGTTGTTTTTGATTAAGTAAAACAGGTTTTACAGGGTTCCTGAAACCCACCACAAAATAATATGTAGCAGTAACGAGTTCAGATCTAAGCTAAAGCATTAGAAACAGAGGGACAGACCACAAAAAGGCCGACTAAAAAGCTGCCACTATTAACTACAAGACAAAATAGAGTAAAATAGAACAAAAAGAGGCAGGCACCAGAATTAAGCCAGGCTCCTGAGCATAGCAGCAACATTGCATTCGAGGACCTCCATCTTCTTTGCTATCTCTTTGACTTTTTGAATGTCATGGGATCCATGGGAGCCGTCATCATCCCTGTTATTCTTTGTTCTAGCTCTGGTTCTCTTTTCTAGACCTTCGATGGGCATCTTCTTATCTTTCTCCTTAGTCCTCTTAACTTCCCTACAGTCCATCTTTTCTTCCATTTTTTTGATTAGCAGCTTAATGTGCTCATTAGACGCTTTGAGGATGTTATAGTTTTTTTCTGCAATACCTTTTAGGGTGTCCTCAAGTCTATTCATTTTAGATTCTAGGTGATCTACCCTAGACTCCAAGATACACTTTCGCTTTGTGGCTTTGTGGTCATTATCATCAGTGTTCTGAATTTTGTCTTTGAGATCTTCAATTTCATGAAAGAGCCATTTGAAGGACTTGAACTGGTCCAACATGTTGTTCTTAGCATTGTTAAGGAGATTCATCTCCTTTTCCCTAGCCTTATCGCTAAGAACCACCAGAGTGGGGTCAATCAACTCCTCCTTGTGGATTTTTCCATCATTGTCCTCCAAAAGTTTAGGGTTCACAGCCTCCCTTATGATCCCCATACGCATTGTGTTGATATTGGATTTCCTCCAAACCTTTTTCCCTTTTCCAAAATCTTGACTCTAGTATTCCCCTCTGGACATTTCTTCTAAGGTCTCATGCATGATAGGAGACTGGGTAGAGGGATTACCCTGTTCTTCTTTAGGGTCTTCAGAAATTGGATCTTGAGCTAATTTGATGGTTCTTGATGGGGGTTGAGGAGGGGGGGAGTTGTCATTGCTGATCATGAGATCAACAAAGAGATGGCCCGAGCAATCCTCCTTAGAATTGAGGTTAACCCCTTTGGCCTGTCCCAACATTTTTGTGGCTTCCTTATTTAAGTTTCCCTCCTCATCATCTACATTCATGTCTTCCTCCTTGTCATTATATTCCTCATCCGAGGGTATCTCCTTTCTATCCTTCTTTTTCAAAGATTTTTCAATTTTAACCAAGCTCGAAAGTCTCTTCTTGGAAGAGGACCCCTTTTTCAAGTTTCTCAACTCTTCTTCCTCACAATCCTTAGAATGCATTCCTTCACTATTGCCCGACGGGATGTAGTCCGATCCTGAATCTTCACTCTTACCTTTTTTGTCCGCTATTTCCTTGCCCAAAATTTGGGCCTTGAAGAAATCATAAATTAACAGTAACAAGCCCTAATGCAAAGTAGGGTTAGCAATGTTCTTCTCTCTAAAGCCATTAATGTTCTCATTTATAGAGGAATAGAGATAAAATAGGATAGAAACCTTTTTTTCGTGCCTGAAGTGATTCAACAAGACAAAGTGGTAGGTTCAAATTCTATCAAACCAGGTATCTAGAGTGACATATGAGATGAGGGCCTTGAGAACAAACTTCCAAAGCATTTTCAATCGCGCTGACTGATAGTAAGTACTCTTCTTGAAAATGGCCTTCTTCTCCTCATTGTATCTAACAAAGTCATTTACAGCATTATCAAAAATTTTACGATCCCTGTAAAAACATTTCCCAACTATGGGAATACTAGTGACCATATAAATCACCTCCTCTGTGATAGTGAAGGACTCCTCCTCAATCTCCACCATTCCTTCATTCTAGCTTTTTACAAAAATGTTGGTAACCGCCTTCCTACTACCATGGAGTCTTTCAATGAAGGTAGTAATTTCCCCTTTCTGCAAAGGCTCTCCTAACTTTAGTAGGATTCTTCCACTTCTTGTTGTCATTCTCAGGCTCCCTTCTATGTCATTCCCTAACCATGGCTCTAGTCTAGGTTCTCATTTCTCTTTGGTGAGGCGGAGCCTTAATAATTTCAATCTTTCTTGTTGCCTTTGTTCTTGGCTCTCTTATTTTTTTTCTTTTGATGATAAATACAGTTCTTGGGAAAGGATACCCAAAAAGCATGCGGAGGGGACGCGTAGTAATTAGCCTTTCTATCCCTCCAGTGCTTGTCATTAATGAAATAACTACTCCAAAAGAATATGCTTAGTTGTTGTTCAATGTCTTTTATTCAGTTTTATGGCTGCCTATTTTTTTTAAAGGGTTTCAAGCACATTCAAAACCCATTTTCATTTAATCAAAAATATTATCATCCAACTACCTCCTTCCAAAAATTAAACTAATGTCAGAAGTTTATCAGGAAATGTTCGATTATATCATCATTTCACATAAACTTTGGCAAATTAATAATACTTATTTCCTTTTTTAATAGAAGTGTAGTTTTTTTTTATAGGAAAATACTAATACCTATTTAAAATCATAAAACAAAAACTAATGATGATGGTTGAATATGACATATCAATTGGATTATGGATAAACAAGAATGAGCTTGAATGCATGTTATGTACTATGTTACTAAAAGTTGCACTTCTACTAATAGAAACCATAGCACCATGGATAAGGAATTCATGTTTTTGTACTATTAACAAGCTCTACAATTCTATCATAAGATATAAAGTCATCATATATATGGATTATCGTTTAGGATTGAATAATAATGAATAAAACCATAATAATTTGGATAATTATTTGTTTGTTATAGTTCTTATACAAATTTTAAACCTAGGAATGTTATTATAGTTATTTATAGCTAGACTACAAGGCATGAAGGACATTGAAACCATTTGAGATGAGTCCCTTGATAATTTGATATCTTTAATATCAACTCATACATCATGGCTCAACAATATAGAAAATAATCTTGCTACATGGGAGTTTCCTCCATATTTTACTTGAAAATAGAGTAAACTTATTTTTAAATGAAGTACTAAATTAGAATAAAATGATGGATCCTTATTCAAATTTTGGCATGATCATATCTTCTGAGTGTGCATTATCAAACATGTGGTTTATGACATACTTAGAGATCTAGAGAACATTACTCTACAAAAATAACTACAAATGAGATTTTGGAGGCTAAATATTATTAGTTGTATGTAGTTAAGAAGATGTAATAATATGTTCAGTAGTGTCACTATGTGCCAATATGACAATAAACTCATTCAAATGAAATGCTACTTCATCCTCAACTAGATGTAGAGTCATTTGAGAGATGGGGATTGGATTTTATTGGACCTATCAACCAAACATCACAAGGTAAGGAAAGTGTTTAGTATAAATTAGTTATGTGACTTTGGATGAAAAAATAATCTCTATAGATTAGTAGAGAATTTAAAAATTTCTTTTATGAGACCATCTTTTTTAATTTAAAGCACCCAAATCTATTGTATCCAATCGAGTAGCATATATTTTATATCTAAATGTATTCAATCCTTTAATAAGCATTACCAACTCACATAAATAAGATTCTATCTATACCAGATCACAAACCAATAAGTATCTCAAAGTGACCAACTAGAAATTAAAACTATAATTACAAATGTAATGGCAACCAAAAAAAAGAATTTGGAATAAAAGCTACTAGATGAAATTTATGTTTTCTTCAACATCGCATGAAAAGTAACTATAGTATTAACTACCATTGAATTTGAGTTCAAAATTCTAACAATTATAGTCAAGCTATTTATAAATATCACATAAGAACAAAATGAAAGACTCTTACAATTAAAATGAATTGCATGTGATCATATTAGAAGCATTTTAATAGACCAAGTTTGTCTAGTGGTAAAATAAGGTACACTAAATAAATCAAATTGATATATTGGGCCTTGACATTTGACTCAAAATATAAATCTTTCTAAGGAAATTCGATCACTCATCAACTTAGCATATTTGAAGTAAAATCTACTTCTAAAATATTTTTAGCAATGGAGTTATAAATTTTATAATAATTGTAGAAGAAGAATTTTCAAAAATACATAGATTGCACGCCTACTAGGTTCATTAGATCAAGGAGGAATTCACAAACCAACTTCTAAATGAATCAAAGTTCTACTATGTCTATGGGATCACTTCCACCTCTAATAATTTTTATTCAAAGTTAAAAGGACTATAAATAAAATGAGAAAAATTCAAAATGAAAATTGGTTGTTTTCTTTGCCAAAAGTACCTTTAAGACACTCTTTCTAAAAACTCTAAAGATACTCTTTTTCTAATATTTAGAAAAAAATTATAGTTATTAGGACACATTTTATCCAAAAATGGAGTAAGGATTGATAGATAGAAAAAGCCAAAGGTATTGACCTTATTCTTGTACCCACTAGTGTCAAAGGAGTACAAATTGTTTTAGATAAATCAACTTCTCAAGGAAATTAATATGTACTCTATTCAAAGAAATAAGGAAATATCCAAGGTGTTCAAGAAATGGCTATCAATCACAAAGGGAGATAAATTCACTAAAGCTTTTATGTGAATCAAAGAAGAAATAAAAAATGTGATATTCTTGGTAAGTTTTGATTATACCAAAACCTTCCAACACCCCCTAATTTCCTCATATAATATTATTTTTCACATGTTTCTCAAAAATAAAAAGGATTTCTATGAGTGGCCTATTTCACGCTTTAGTGAGTCTTTGTAATGGGTAGAATAGAAATATTTTATAATGAAAACAAACCTCCACTACAAATATTTTATGACCTGTGTAATTGAAACTATGTTATTTAGTAGGTGATGGTTGATCTATCAATAGTTTTAGCAATAACTCACATAAGATATTCTAAAAATATTGGTCTTTTTTTGGTTGTCTAATTGGAATGTTATAGTGGATAAATCACTTTTTTCATCTAGCAAAACATTTCTAACTATCATTATTTTAATATTTTATTTTTAAAAATATATTTAGTTATATTTTGAACACGTTCATTTTGTGATAGATTTTTCATTTTTATGTTACTTATTTATTAGGCATATTTATGTACAATATATTTTATTCTCTCTTTTATTGTGGTGAGCCCCTCTACTCTTATACCTCTTTCAATCTTATCATTTAATTTTTATTTTTATTTACATCTAATAGTGGTTTATTTATCTCTCTTTATCATATCACTCTAGGGTTTACATTTAAGAGGGGTTTATTTATCTCTCTTTACCATAGCCACTCAAATGGTCGTAACTGTCTTTCCAATATGATTTCTAATAAAATTCATAGAGTGAACCATATTGAGGAACATGAAGAAGAAAAAGACAAAGTAAGCTCTTTCTCCTATCTAGTTTAATTATGTATCAAAATACTTATTCATACTAAGTCTCGTCAATATGTTGCTATAACTTTGCATAGTGCATTAGTGTCTACCCTTTAAGGTATGTATACTCTTCACAATATTGAAAATCCTATGGCTTCACCCCATAGTATATCTTCTCAACCCATTAAATTTTCCACCCACTCCTTTGAATACTATATCGATCCTTCATCCCCTCATCGCGTAGTTCCTCCTTTCACAGGCTCCACCACCCAAATTTTCCTTCCTAGTGACTCTTATTTATTTTATTCCTACCTCCAACTATGTTAACACTAACTTTCTCTCTACTAGTACTCCATTTTCATCTCATTCTTTCACATCAAATAATTTCATCAACTTAAGACTAAAGCGGATACTATGGCTAATAGCCATGCCTTGATTATATATGCTCCTTCAAACTGTACAAACCTTACATTTATTTTTATATATATCCAATGCCTACTAGGTTTGTGGTATGTAAATTTAAATTTATTTATCTAAATATATCATTTTTCTATGTGTTTTGTCGTACATTCATATGCCTACCCATAATGTGGAGGTGTATAATCCTTCAAATGTCATTTAGCTTCATAGTGATCTACTTTGTGGCAAGGTTAAAAAAATCATATCTAAATTCCGCCTGTCAACTGAATTTGTAAATGTACACATCATAGTATAATGGTAGAAATGAAGCATATGCCTTACCCCAACTACCTCTAAAAAGGTCCAATTTGTATCTTAGATAAAATATTATTACATTATGTAGCTATTATTTCAAAGGATACTAACTAATCTCTACATGGAATTGTAAATGGAGACCACATGTCCTTTTAATATATGAGCATTTACTTTTCATGCATGGTTGTGAGTGTTCATGTACTTCAAAAATATGCTCAGTTTATGATTGACATGCACCTAAAATTAGGGACAAAATATAAAGGTAAAATTTATTAGCCCAATATTTGATATCTATGTTGATGGAATTCTCAAATACAATATATAAATGATTCACATTTGTATGCAAAGTTGGACTCATTCTCTAATCCTTAATCTATCCCTACTTACCAAGTTCAAAGAATGAGATGTACTCACCTCTTAACTTTTTAATATTTTTAATATTTCTAGAAAATGTTAAAAGTGATACCATATTTGACCTAACTTTTTATTAAATATAAATATTTCCAATATTTTTTTGGAGAGGTTGTATACTTGCCCCTAGCATACCAACAAAAGCTAGGATAATAACATATTTTACTTTCAATTTGACTTGTAGAACAAATGTTTTCAGCAAAAACCTAGAAAAGTTGGCATAGTTTCTTCTACCTTATTTATATTATGGAAATTTATTTACCTTTGCTACAAATATTTTCAACGAATCCTAGAAGAATAGCTATGGCTTCTTCTACCTTTATATTATGAGTATTTCTTAACTCTATTGTCTTTTTATTTTTAAATAGAGAAAAGATTAGAAGCAAATAAAATGGAAGGAAAGAAATTTATGAAGCCATATATCATTTTTTCAATAAAGAGTTTATTTCCAGCCCCTCATTTTTCTCAAAGCTTAGGGCAGGTCCCCATGCGACTGCTAAGCTTATTTTGGTTAGCAGCCACTACTCAATATTTCTAGCAGCAATTCATGGAGCTGGTGGCCCCATGATTACTAGTTTTTGTGCTTATTTCTTACCACACATTTAAAATAGAATGTTTAAATGGAATTTTAATAAAAAAATTTGTAGATAGATGTTTTGAGAAAAAATAGGAGACAATAAAAAAGAGGGAAAATATCTTGTGGAGCCATATGTCATTTTTCTCAATAAGCAGCGGCTGCTTCCAGTCCCTCCTTTTTTTCAAAGCTTAAGGAGTGGCTGCTCCACAAAAGTAAGGATAGATTCCAAATTATCCTTATCCCGTGATTAAAAAATGGCATGGGAACACTCCAGCTGCTTAAATATAAGCACAAATTGTACTTAAGCAGCCGCATGGGGACATGGGGTTAATTTCCATTTCTAAGAAAAAGAAGCTTCTTTAAAATAAGAAAAGATTTCAAAACTTGTTTTTAATTTTTTAGCAGTAGTAAATTAAAATATACATGGGGACATACCTTGCTTAAATTTAAGCAGATAATGCACTTAAGCATACTATTAGAGCATGAGGTAAGTGTTCTTATAAAATATATTGTCATTCTAAAAAATATTTGATTAATAAGAAATATTATATTGAAATAATATGAGACTAAGGTCTTCACTCTCAAAAATGGCTACTGCAAGCTAAACACTAGAAATTGACAAGTATTTCAAAAAAACATTAAATCTGTAATTATTAATTATATAAATAATTCAAATAAAAATAGTCACTGGTAATAAAATACAAATAAAATAGTAATTAAAAGAACATATCCACTCAACTGTTATTAAACACAGACATTTTTTAAAATAAAAATAAGTAACTATAAACACTAAAACAATTCAGACAAAATTTATAAACACTAAAACAATTCAGACAAAAGAAACTAACTCTAAAACACTGCTAGATACTTTTCAAATCTAAATCCTCCAAAACCTACAATTCGATAAGTCCAGAAAGATCACTTGCATTTACAGCAAGACTGCCTCAGCATGAATTCGTTATTTCCACGAACTTCCTCAAAGTAGATCTTGTTAAAACTGTACTTATTTTCCTAAATAAACAAAAGCAGGCTCCGAGAAAGAAGGATACCGGGAATTGGAGTACTTGAAGAGATTCCCCGTTGCAGAAAAAACGATGAGCCCGACCTCCGCGTCGCAAAGAGTGGAAAGTTCTTTCGCCTTTTTTATCAAACCCTTCCTCCGCTTCGAGAAACTCACATGCCTCGCCGCGGCTTTCTCTATTTTCTTCAGTTCAATTCTTTCTCTGCCCATTTTAAACCTCAAATACTTTACCTGCAAAGAGATTTTTGAAATTACACAAATGTTTTCAAAGAGCTTTTGAAATTGCACAAATATTTGCAAAGAGCTTTGCAATTTACACAAATATTTGCAGAAGAAGCAAAACTTGACGAAACACTTACTAAAATACAGGAAAATACAGGAAAATATCCATACCGGCGACGGATCCGTGCTCTGGTTATGCTCTCAAACCTCTTAAATGCAGCCTTATGTATTCAATGAAAGATAAGATACGAAAAGAAGATGCTATTTTAAGTAGGTTTTATCTCTTTCGCAGGGTACTTACTATACGAAAAATATAATTCTGGATGTTTCTGAAGTCGCCGAAATTTCCTTCCCGAAATGTTTTACGGTAAAAATTCACTCCAAGCTGTCCGGATTGAATCTGCACCTTCCACGCTTGGTATTGTACACTTTCCATTAATGGCCGAGAAGTCGATATGCGAGGGAGGTTTTATCTGTTATTAGTCCCGCTCAGTGCACCCTAAAAATAATATTCGTTCATCGATGGCCGCGCAAAATCGCAAATGATAAAATTCCTTTAATGGCTGTGTTATCTCTTAGTAGTCGCAGTCAGTCCGGCTGTAATTACTCTGTTTCCTTGAAAGGAGTGGCGGTATTTAGACAACAGAAACGATTGATTTTATCATTATTTGAGCAAGAACTGCAAGCGGCTCTGTGCAATGAATCTGCATATTATCGGAGCGCCTTCAGTGAAAGAAGACAACAGAATATGTGCAAGTTTTTGTGGTCCCACGGATTCATTACGTGTTTAACTGTTGTCGGCAGTACTTTTCGCTCACAAATGATAATAGGTAGTGGGGTTCTAATCTTTCGCTGTTTACCTTTCTCTTCTTTCTTTTTTCTCCTTTTTTCTGTGCATTTAATAGGTAGTGGGGTTTGAATTTATGGGCATTTAATTCTGGAGGTGGTGAAACATGGTATTGGATAAATCGTAAACTAAAACGTAAAATATACAAGGGAAGTTTGAAAAAGTTAGAAAAACAAACTAAGTGTCCCTCTTGGTAAGATATGCATTTTAGTTTACCATTTAGACGTTGCCATAAAAGATCTACGTAGCTGCTTCTTCATCGTTGTTATAGAGGAAGGGTGCATTATAACGGCTATGTCACGTGCAGACACCTAATTATTATAACTAGCAATCGTACCTTAGTGTGCAAAGGGTACGCAATGGAGTTATGGAAAGGTCATTTAAGTATTTGTCCCTTTGTTTTTTACTCCATCTCATCCTCTCTAGATCTCCCTATCTTTGTATCAATATATCTCATCATCTCGTCCTCTCTATCTCTCCATCTTTATGTCTCTATATGTATCTCCCTAGATCTTTTTCTATCTTTACCTCTTGATGTATCTCTTCTGTCTATCTATTTTTCTCCCATGCTCCCACTCCTCTCTCTCTCTCTCTCTCTCTCTCTCTCTCTCTCTCTCTCTATATATATATATATATATATATCATGTCATCTCTCTATCACTCTCCATCCACACAAAATATCATTGCACCGAGTTACTCCAACATAAAGTTTTATGCTAGTGAAAACAATAGTTTTAATTATTAATGTCTAATGCCATAAAATATTATAGTGCTAACAAGCTTAGAGTCTAGAAATAACATTCCACTCTCATCTTCTATTCATGCTACTCATTTCATCTAGTATTAGTAATAGTATAATTTTACTCGAAAAAGAAGATTCGACACAAATAGATGATGAAACTCTTATTAATACACTATTTTATTAGATATCTTCTTTCCTTTTATAATAGAATAAAAAAATAAATGCAATTTTCGTAACAAATGTTGATTTGGGCTATTTCTTTGATCGATGTTATTTTGTGGGTTTAACTTCTAATTGTTGTTTTTGTTATAAGATCAAGACCCTTTCTCTACCAATATAATAAAAAATAAATATTGATTCAAAAAAAATGCAAAACACACATATATATACACATTAAATTTTTGAAAAATAAATAAATGTAAAATCATTTTACTAATTCAATAATTTCTTCACATAATGTCATTTTTCATCATAAAATTTTAATTTCAAATAAGATTATGACAACAATTATAAGATGCACACTCTTTTATGCCTATCCACCCAAAAAAAAATGTAGTGCTATGTGAGTCTGAAGAATTCTATGGCACCGTTTGAAGGTAAGGAGAACAGGGAATCTGTGAATGTTAATGTATTATTTAGGATTTACACTTAAATGTGGGTTGTGAGTCGCCGTTAATTATGAGCAGGCGACGTGGAGTAAAGTATTTTCATTTCTTACATATACGAATGCACAAAGCCCTACAAATTAATCTGGATAGGTTTGATTAATGGCACAATAAATTTTCTCCATCTGACTTCTATTACTTCTCTCTCATGCCAATGTTTTGAAGATGTCAAGCTCTTCCCTCCACACTAAAATCATGCCTTTGTAAGGTTTGAGTTAGAGCTATGAGAGGAAGATGAGACTTCTAGATAACAACAAATGGGGCATCTAGGCTCTTCTCGATAGTAGCGCGAGCCCAACTTTTAGAGAAAATGGGGGAAAACAAGATACAAAATACACAATCCCTAATAGATTTGTTTAAAGGTGAAAAAATACACAGGAAGTGTTGATGAATAACTGTGAGAGGAAAAATGCAAAAGGGAACTGCAAAGATCACAAAATTCTAACTCGGGTAGAAACGTTGATACATGGAACCACACGGCTGCACACAAGTTGGTGTAATAAATACAAGAGAACAATTGATATTTATGAATGCCAAACAATACAAACAAATATTACAGTGAAGACAAGCCAAGATATCTAGGAAGTTAATATGGCTAGGACACCACAAGTTTGTGGTATCTTACCTAAGGTGATAAACTTTAACAGCAAGGCAATCACGCATAAGGCACATCAAGATAAAATAAACACAGTGAGGGATCGAAGCAGAAAGAGGTGGAGTTAGAAGAGGAGAATAAATTTACAATTTGGCATAGTAGCTACACATCATGATTTGGTCTATGATGTTGGGTCATTTTCCAATCATAGCAAAAATCTTTTGAAAATGACCTCTTCCCTGCAAGTTTTGTAAAAGTTGTCCCGCCCTGCTGCAAACCAGTTTTAATGTGTGAAGAAAATCCATAATGTTTCATGGTTTGCACTCCTAGCCCCGTGCTCTTCAATGTATCACCTTGCTCCAGTTCAGATCGCATCTCCTAATTTGCAAAATCCAGGGAGATATCCAAGTTTTAAGGTTTGCAGGAAATAGTTTCAAAATTTGCCAAAGTGTTGAAAACCCACAATGTTTTTGAAAACCCATGATATTTTCTACCTTTTTGGCCTGCATGAAAACCCTGGATGTTTTCGATCTTTCACCAAAAACCCTATGTGTTTTCGACCTCGCATTTCTTCCCTTTTGCCGACACTCCTTGTTCGTCGGTCCTAAGTGCGCAAGTGCAATTGGATGGTGGGCCTGGGTCTTCACGGGCTTTAACATGATTGGTTGTCACATGATCGCATGTCAGAAATTTCTTACATGCGACCATGCGAACGGTTACTTCTTGTGCTGGGCCCATTGGTGGGGAGGGCAGTGGTCCCGCTAGCGGTTATGTGGCATCCTATGGTTGGCTGTCGCATGATCGCATGTCAAAGTTTTCTGACATGTGATCATGCGACTAGCTGACACCTTTTCCTGAGCCTGGTGGCAGGTGGTGATGTGGCAT
This sequence comes from Chamaecyparis obtusa, assembly GCA_027943335.1. Lineage (NCBI taxonomy): Eukaryota > Viridiplantae > Streptophyta > Pinopsida > Cupressales > Cupressaceae > Chamaecyparis > Chamaecyparis obtusa. Next base: position 205,383 of record BSBK01000055.1, read on the forward strand.
TTTCTGATTGGTCGATGTGGTGGTGACATGGAAGTTCTCAATGGGGCTATTGTCAGAGGGGTTTGCAGGTTGGCCAACGTGTATCAAGATCTATGGCTGGCGTATGATCTCAAGAAATATTCTCCCCCCTTGAGATCATACACTGATCGTCCGATTAAAGGGGCTTATTTTTAGTGGGTCCAACGTGCTATGGAGATGCTGATGTGCGTGATTTTCATTGGTCAGGGAGCGGTGATGTGGAAAGTTTTCAGCAGAGATGAGGTTGTAACGTGTTTGATGTGGTGCCAATTGTTCGGTCTCGCTGACATGGTGGTTCCTGGTTGGAGGTTGATGGTGGCAAGTGCTGATGGTTTATCGCATGTTCGCATGAGCCAGTTTCATGCTATGCGATCATACGACAAACCCTGTGTGTTAGCAGTGGTGGTTATGCGGCAAGGTAGAAGGGTGATGTGGAGGTGTGTCGCATGTTCGCATAGCCCATTTCCTGGCTATGCGATCATGTGACAACAGTTGAATGTCGCCGTTGCGGAGTTAGGGTGGGTCCACAGTGCCAATGTTGTTGAGTTGCTTGATTCTGGTTGGCTGCTAACTGGTGATGTGGCCGGAGACTTCTAAGTGGGTTTGTGATCGTAGTTGCGCGACTAAAGATAAAGGTTAAGTCGCGAAGCCCGGGAAAGATAAGAGGATCTACAGTTGGGACTTAAAGCTAGTCTCAGTTTGAATATGGGCCGTCGATTCCCTGTAGGCGCCAAGATTTAACCGTTGTCTTTCAATTTTAAATTTGCAGATGGTTTTTGTGACAGGAAGTACCAAAATTGATGGTTTCAGTGGCCTGATTGGATTTGTTTGGTGGCCCTTGCTGTTGCAGTGTGGTCTAGGGTGTTCTTTGATTGTTTACAGGGGTCTTTAATGTATGTTTTTGAGCTCAAGAAGCTTTTTGCAGGTGGTGATTTGTACTAGTTTTAATGGCTATCCCTAGTGTTCTATACTGAGGTCACAGATTTTTATGATTGCAGATCTGCTTGAGATTTGTTTTCTCCAGGTTGCTTGTGTTTCCTGCCCCTGCATTGAATTTTGATGTATTCCAGTTGGTTAGGTGGGTGAAACCCTAACCCTTACCATGGTTACCCGTAGCTTGTTGCATCCTAACTTGTTTGGGATTCCAAGGTAACTGGTGGTATAAATAGTTGAAATTTTGACTTTGTAAGGGTTCCAGCTTAGAGTTCCTTTCTGGTTCCAAGGAAGGGTCCTTTTCTTGTAGATATTTCCTTTTCTTTGCATATAGGGTGTTCTTCTTTCCCTTGCTGGTTCAGAATAGAATACAGATTGTAACAGATGTCTTATGTATGAGATTGCAATAGATTTATACTTCTATCAGATTGTCTCCATTTGAGTTTTGAGTTTATTGATTATAGCATCAAGGGTGTTGTAGTCTTTCTATTCGCATTTCCAGTGAGTGTCTGCAATAGAGTTGTTTTCGTAGAAGCAACTAAATTCATGACTGGTTTTCAGATATGTATGAGCTGGGGAATCAAAGATGTCTCATGCTTGTCTTTCAGTGGATGCTGATCAATGTATTATCTGTTTATAGGTCTCTTCTAAGGGGAGGGTTAAAATCTTTTAAAAGGTGATAGCATATCTGGGTACAAAGGTGGATAGTTGAAGTATGGTCTGATTAGTGGTATATGCTTGGTGTAAGGCACTAACATATTTGAATCTGTTGTCCTCTTGTTTCATAGCTTTGTTTAGTAAGGTATTTGACTCTATGGCCCATTGGATAAGGCATTGGTCTATGAGAGACTTAGGGCATCTCAGGGGTCCTTTCAATCCATTTAAAATCATTTCCTTTAAGTTCCACCCTTTCCCTTTCATGTTGTTAGGATAGGTCTCTGGTTTTCATACTCATTCCATGCAAGTAGGGCTATTGCATGAGATATTGGTTTCATTGAGGTATAGGATACCTATAAGAGTTTGAGAACCATTCCACAGTCAGTTACCTACAGACCTATAGTGTGACATAAGTTGTATGAGTGTGTAGATGAGGTATACCTGCCTGAGTGATGTGGACCTCAAAGTGTAGAAGGATCTCTCTTTGATCCTTGTCAGTTGGCCTTTTTCCTTGTCAGATTTGGAGTGTTGAGTGAATGTGACATTAGCCCCGCCAATCCTTATGTCAATCTGACCTTTGGGGAAAAAGAACACCAACAAAATGGCGACTCTGCTGGGGAAGAAGTAAAAGACAACAAGTTTTCCTGCTTGGCTGGATCATCCCAGAGTATGGTTAAATGATCACAGAGTCTGAAGTAAAAAAAACACATGTAATATCTTCTCACTACATGTTGAGTGGCGACTCTGAGTCTCTATTTGTTCAGTGTTTTGTAGAAAAGTGTGATATATTTGCAGTCCTGACAAGCAGTTATCCTATGTGGGTGTGTTGTGATTGTGGGTTTTGAAGAAGGTTCAGAGTTGGGAGAGATTCTCAGCTGATTCAGATTTGTCCTCTGCAAAGAGGTGGCAACTCTACCAAAGTTTGAAAGGTAATTTGGAGGAGACTTCATATCAGTATTTTGCAGCATTCACAACATCTCTAGGTAATCCTATTTCAAAGCAAGAATAGTCCCTAATTAGGTGAACAAGTCATCAGTGAAAAGGGAAAATTAATGATGAAAGTTTGATCATATTTCTGGATAGAAGCTTTCGTTATTGTAAGGAGTATCAGGAATATGTTGAGATTTAATGAGGACAGTGATTGCATTAATTTGGATAAGAGTGTTGTCAAAGGAACAAGCTGTGTTGTTTTGTCAATATATTAAATAGAGTTTCCAGCCTTGACAGATCAAGTTGATGTTTCTAGGTCTGAAAGTTCTTTGTCAGATTCTAGAAATGTTAGTAGAGAGAGAGATATTTATTTGACGAGTCAAAAAATCCAGCAAACTTGCATAAAGATTCTAAGGTTTGCAATAGGAGAAAGAAAAGGTGAGTCATCCCATTCATACTATAGGAAATTTCTTATAGGTTGTGATGATATTTTTGTGGGTATTAAGCTTCAGGACTCCCAATATGCTGAAATGTTTTTAGAGCTTGGTGTGCCTGAGTCAATTAGTTGGTCTACATCCTTTAGGAATGAAGCATTAGAAAATGTTAAAGAATGGATGGCTTCATTTGTGAAGGATGAATCTTGTGATGCTGATGTTGATAATGAAATTTATGAGACAGAAGATGAATCTGTAGATATCAGTTCCTGCAGTGATAACTTGACACAAGATTTTTCAGCCCCTATCTCAGATGAGGAAGATATTTGCAGCATTTGCAGTGAGACCAATGAGATAGAGTGTGAAGTTCAGTGTTTACCAAGTAGTGAACAAATTTTAGAGCTTTTGGATGTAGAGTTTCAGAGATGTACCCCTGGGTATGTTTCCAAGATCCCATGCCTGTTTGATATTATTTTTGTTGAAGAAAGAACGAGTGATGGCATGGTGTGTGAGGCATTTGTTGAGGTCCTTTCTCCCATTTTTGATACGCAAGTGGATGGTACACATTCTTGTAGTGAATTTTATAATGTCATACTCGATGAATATGATGATATGTGTACCGGTGTGGATTCAGTCTTTCAAGAGCCAAATGTCTATGGTTCTTGTTTATATTTTGATGCTAGAGAATGTGGTAAATCTGAAGGGGCTTTCTCAGATTTTCAAATGACTAATGAGTCATTAACTGACAATGCTTGTTCCTTTCTAGAAGATGCTGATGTGATTTTTGATCAGCAAGTTGCTTCCAATTTCATGCAGTCAGATTTATGTCTTGAGAAGTTTTATGTTAGTTTGTAGAGCAGAGAGATAGAAAGGGTTTATTCTTCATTGCAAACTAATGGTCATCATGTTGATGCTTCCAGTCATGAGGTTGAGTTGGAGTGTTTCCTTTTTCAGCATGACAGTGAAAGTGAAGAGTGTGACATTTTGATGTCACGAAATGATCAACATCTATGGCAGCCTGATGACTTTATCTTGCCGGATGATGGTGAGTATGGTGATCATTTTTTATATAATGTGTTGAATGTGGATCACAATGTTCTTGGTAGGATGAATGAGAAATGTAATTTCAGCTTTCCTTTGCTAAATGGAGATGAAAATTATTTATTTGATAGAGGTAAACACTGATCATAAGTTTTGGGGCCCCGAGCCTTTTTGTAAATATTGTAAATCTTTGTATAGTTTCCCTTTCCTGTTGTGTGTTTCTTTCCCTGGTTCGGTTGCCAGTTTTTGAGGTCCTTGCCTTTTTGTCCTATGGGTGGTCTACTTTAACCTGAGATTCTGCATTCTCACATGGGCACAAGTTACCCATCATCCCTAGATAGAGCCACTATTGGGTCATTTTCTAGTCATAGCAAAAATCTTTTGAAAATGACCTCTTCCCTGCAAGTTTTGTAAAAGTTGTCTCACCCTGCTGCAAACCAGTTTTAATGTGCGAAGAAAATCCATAATGTTTCATGGTTTTCTCTCTTAGCCCCGTGCTCTTTAATGTATCACCTTGCTCCAGTTTAGATCACATCTCCTAATTCGCAAAATCCAAGGAGATATCCAAGTTTTAAGGTTTGCAGGAAATAGTTTCATAATTTTCCAAAGTGTCAAAAACTCACAATATTTTTGAAAACCCATGATGTTTTCTACCTTTTTGGCCTAGATGTTTTTGATCGTTCACTAAAAACCCTATGTATTTTTGACCTTGCATTTCTTCCCTTTTGCTGACACTCCTTGTTCACCGGTCCTAAGTGTGCAAGTGCGTTCGGATGGTGGGCTCGGGTCTTCAAGGGCTTTAAAATGATTGGTTGTCACATGATCACATGTCTGAAATTTCTGACATGCGACCATACGACCGGTTACTTCTTGTGCTGGGCCCGTTGGCAGGGAGGGTAGTGGTCCCGCTGGTGGTTATGTGGCAACCTATGGTTGGCTGTCGCATGATCGCATGTCAAATTTTTCTGACATGCAATCATGCGAATGGTTGACACCTGTTCCTAAGCTCGGTGGTAGGTGGTGATGTGGCATTTTTTGATTAGTCGATGTGGCAGCGACATGGAAGTTCTTGATGGGGCTGTTGTCAGAGGGGTTTGCAGGTTGGCCAATGTGTATCAAGATCTATGGCTGGTGTATGATCTCAAGGAATATTCTCGCCCCTTGAGATCATACACCGATCATCTGATTAAAGGGGCTTGTTTTTAGTGGGTCCAACGTGCTATGGAGATGCTAATGTGCATGATTTTCATTGGTTGGGGAGCAGTGATGTGGAAAGTTGTCAGCAAAGCTGAGGTTGTAACGTGTTTGATGTGGTGCCACTTGTTTGGTCTCACTGACATGGTGGTTCCTGGTTGGAGGTTGATGGTGGCAAGTGCTGATGGTTTGTCGCATGTTTGCATGAGCCAGTTTCATGATATGCAATCATGCGACAAACCCTGTGTGTTAGCAGTGGCGGTTATGCAGCAAGGTAGAAGGGTAACGTGGAGGTGTGTCACATGTTCGCATAGCCCATTTCCTGGCTATGCGATCATGCGACAATAGTTGAATGTCACCGTTGCGGAGTTAGGGCGGGTCCACGATGCCAGTGTTGCCGAGTTGCTCGATTCTGGTTGGCTGCTAACTGGTGATGTGGCCAAAGACTTCTGAGTGGGTTTGTGATCGTAGTTGCACGACTAAAGATAAAGGTTAAGTCGCGAAGCCTAGGAAAGATAAGAGGATCTACGATTGGGACTTAAAGCTGGTCTGAGTTTGAATATGGGATATCGATTCCTAGCATGCACCAAGATTTGACCATTTTCTTTCAATTTTAAATTTGCAGATGGTTTTTGTGATAGGAATTACCAAAATTGATGGTTTCAGTAGCTTGATTGGATTTGTTTGGTGGTGCTTGTTGTTGCAGTGTGGTCCAGGGTGTTCTTTGATCATTTGCAGGGGTCTGTACTATATGTTTTTGAGCTCGAGAAGCTTTTTGCTGGTGGTGATTTGTACTGGTTTTCATCGCTATCCCTAGTGTTTTGTACTGAGCTCACAGATTTTCATGATTGCAGATCTGCTTGAGATTTGTTTTCTCCATGTTGCCTATGTTTCCTACCCATGCATTAAATTTTGATGTATTCCAGTTGGTTAGGTGGGTGAAACCCTAACCCTTACCATGGTTACCCGTAGCTTGTTGCATCCTAACTTGTTGGGGATTCCAAGGTAACCGGTGGTATAAATAGTTGAAATTTTGACTTTGTAAGGGTTCCAACTTAGAGTTCCTTTCTGGTTCCAAGGAAGGGTCCTTTTCCTGTAGATATTTCCTTTTCTCTACATATAGGGTGTTCATCTTTGCCTTGCTGGTTCAGAATAGAATACAGATTGTAACAGATGTCTTATGTATGAGATTGCAATACATTTATACTTCTATCAGATTGTCTCCATTTGAATTTTGAGTTTATTGATTATAGCATCAAGGGTGTTGTAGTCTTTCTATTCGCATTTCTAGTGAGTGTTTGCAATAGAGTTGTTTTCGCAGAAGCAACTAAATTCATGACTAGTTTTCAAATATGTATGAGCTGGGGAATCAAAGATGTCTCATGCTTGTCTTTCAGTGGATGTTGATCAATGTATTATATGTTTATAGGTCTCTTCTAAGGGGAGGGTTAATATCCTTTAATAGGTGATAGTATATCTAGGTACATAGATGGATAGTTGAAGTATGGTCTGATTAGTGGTATATGCTTGGTGTAAGGCACTAACATATTTGAATGTGTTTTCCTCTTGTTTCATCACTTTGTTCAGTAAGGTATTTGACTCTGTGGCCCATTGGATAAGGCACTGATCTATGAGAGACTTAGGGCATCTTAGGGGTCCTTTCAATCCATTTAAAATCATTTCCTTTAAGTTCCACCCTTTCCCTTTCATGTTGTTAGGATAGGTCTCTAGTTTTCATACTCATTCCATACAACTAGGGCTATTGCATGAGATATTGGTTTCATTGAGGTAAAGGATACCTATAAGAGTTTGAGAACCATTCCATAGTCAGTTACCTGTAGGCCTGTAGTGTGACACAAGTTGTATGAGTGTGCAGATGAGGTATACCCACCTGAGTGATGTGGAGCTCAAAGTGTAGAAGGATCTCTCTTTGATCCTTGTCAGTTGGCCTTTTTCCTTGTCAGATTTGGAGTGTTGAGTGAATCTGACATTAGCCCCGCCAATCCTTATGTCAATCTGACCTTTGGGGAAAAAGAACACCAACATATGCATTGATCACTTTCAAAGATTAAAGTGGGGATTCACTCACCGGCCATATCGAACCTATAGTGAAGTGTTTGTGCAAAAGGAAACTTATAATTTTCTACAATTTTTTTTTAAATAAATATATTTAGAATTAAACAATATGTAAAAACTTAAAAACATTGTAAAAAGAAAAATTAAATGTGTGTGGGGCACGTGTGTGTTGGAGCTTTTCATAAATATTGATGATATTTTTTTTCCTATAAAATATTAATAAAAGTTAAAAGTTAAATCAATATTGAGGATATCTTTTTGTTTTAAGATATTTTTATTATAAACATTAAATAAATTTGAAAAAAACATACAATGAATTTTGAATGACTAAAAATAAAATATTAAAACCTATATACATTACGTGAAATAGTTTTCATTAAACAACTCAAACTGTACAGAACGTGTTATTTTTAGTCTGTATAAATGTTAACTTTATATAACTCTATAAGTGCTTTCTAATACACTCAGCTCTATATTTATAGAGATAAATAGAAATCAAATATGCGGGTTTGGCATTAAGTAGAAAAAATGCCTTACACAAATGCTACACTTAAAGGTTGGCCATTCTGAGCGGTTTTGCGAATCTCCCAAACAATTTGTGGGGTGGCACTACAAAATGAATATTGTTTCCTAGGAGAAACATGAAGGATTACGTGATAAGACAGAAAACCAAAATGTAGAGTGGAAGTCTGAAAACAATGAATGGTCAAGATAAGACCATAGAGAATAAGCCAAGTATGGAAACCAAGGTCATGAACATGGAATCCAAAATGATAAGACTGGAAAAAACCCTTAAGGGAGTGGCAAAGCAAAATTTTATCATCCTTAAAATGTCCAACAAGAATGTAAAGTTGCTAATTAAAAAGATGGAAGAAAAAATGGACCCTAAGACCAAGCAAAGGACTATGAAGGAGGGCAAGTAGCTAACTGAAGGACAAGGTAAAAGAACCAGGGCTAGAACCAGGAAGAATAGGGAGAAAATTGATCCACATGGTTCCCAAGTGCAAAATGTTAAAGACACGATTCAACTGATGGAGGCCCTTGAAAGCAACGTGGTTGTCATGCTCAGGAGCTTGGCATAATTGGTCATGGAGCTTTTACTTTTAGCAATGCTTAATTTTCTCCGCTTTTTCTTGTTCGGCCCTGTGGTGGCCTGTCCTAGCTACTTTGTTCTATTTTTCTTTGCTTGGTTCTCATGACTTTCTTTTGACTTTAAACTACTGTGGGTTTCAAGGTCCCTATAAAACCTGTTTTACTTAATCAAAAGCAATGAATGGTCAAGATCATTTTGATGGTAGTCACTTTTCTCACTGTTGATCTAATAAAGTAGGTTGGGCCTTTCAAAATGAAAACATCTACGATGTAATAATTCTTCATTAATGATGTGTACAAAACACATATTATAGGAATAAGAATAAAAAACATAATTCACATTTATGAGGGATATATATATATTTTTTGGAAATATTTCAATATATTGATTTATATAGTGCAAGTTTCTTGAATTCTTTCAATAGAGAGATCAATTTGAAAGTATTGATCTCATGAAATATGGGTCAATGAGTTTGACTTCAAAGATAGACTTATCAATTGATGAGCTAAAGGGACTCTATAATGAATGTTTCATAAGGCACAATATTTGTTGAAGGTTTTGTAAATGAGGTAGCAAGTTAAGTAAGCTTAGACTTAGAGGAAACTCTATGGTTAAGTGTGCTTGAGTTGGAATAGTATTGGCATGGATGATCTCCTACATGAAATGACTATTAATTGTATTATTCATTCTCATAAGAGATGGGTTCTTTTAAACCACTACTCATGAATCCTAGATAAATGAGTTTAACTAAAAAATTACACAATTGAATCCTAAAATTATTATCATAGAATAATGTTATTATTCATTATTCTATTTCAAATGACTTAACCTTTTTTCAATACAAGGATTGTAATAATATGTTCATAGAGAGAACGATTACTTTTGTAGTCTCACTATTTGATTTGTGCCTTACTATGCATATTAATTCAAAAATAATATTATTCAAATTTATTCAAGTATCACATCTATTTTGACTTATATTCCTAGAAAATATTTCTTAAGCAATCAATCTCTACCTTTGATATGAGTACTTTTTACTATCAAATTATGTCCCAAGAACAAACACAAAAAGATATATAATATTTATGCATTCTAGTGACAAATTGAGTGGGTATATTTTGAGAGAAATTGGAAAAAAAATTACTTTTATGGTTGTTAGAGGGTGAAGACTAAAAGGTAGGAAATATCTTAGAAGACATTAGTATGGAAAAAAGGGGAAAGAATGAAAGCTCAAAGGCAAGAGTGAAAAATAGGTTGACTTGATGTTGTAAATGTTTGTATGAGCATGAGCTATAAAATGAAACGTAACATAACATACCCTAATAGTAACATGATGAAGGAAGCCTTCAAGAGCTAACAATCGTAATGCCATCCTCATCTATGCTCAAAATATTTCTATGGTTTCATCAATTAGTCTTTCAAACAAGTTGTGCTGTTGCCAAATTTTGTAAGATTTTTCTAAACTTGTCTAAGATTTAGATATGTTTACAAACCTAAAATCCTAAACCCTTTTTGCCTCTAGTACCTTTATGTCTTAATTTGTTAGTGCCATATTATGGACCATCACTATTTATGTAAGTTACACCCCAAATATATTTTCTCAAATTGTGGTGGCCAATCCCTTGACCTAGTATTCCCAACATGTTACCGACTTTAGATCCCTATAATTTTTTATGCTTCAAACCATTTAAGCTCAAGTCTAAGGCTCAACCAAAATCAAGACACATGTCTCCATTTCATTTTTTTGCAAGTTCATAATTTTTATAACCCAACCTCCAATGAAAGTGTGCTATTTGTTAGTCACCATGTCGAAACCTACCAACCTTTTCATTTTCTATCTTAATTATGTCATGGTTAATGTCACACCACCCTGCTAAAGATCAATGACCCGAAACTATTTTTTGGTTTAGAAAAATTGAGAAGATTGGGAAGCTACGTCTCAAAATCTATGAAAAAACATTATGCCAAGAAGGTAACCTATTGTTAACTCTAATTTAATAAATGGCTCTCATAGTTTTACCAAATCAAGGGGCCCCTAAAGGTGTATCCTACAAAATTGTGAAGAGGAATCCACCACATGAACTCATCCAACTTGGTGATAGTGTTTCACCCATCACCTAATCCAACCAATCAAAAAGGTTTCATGAGGTCACAAAGATGGTAATGGGACCAATTTCATATCTATAAAAACACTAAATCATGACATGTAGAAAGCATTCAACTATTTTGATATCAAAAGAAAATGGCTAGTGGCACCCAAAACTCTTTCTCATATGGACAGTAATTATGGCTTTGAAACAAGTTTAAAGTTAAATTTTTCCATAATTTTTACACAAATTGCTGAAGTGTTAATTTAGAGAACTCTTGAAAATGTTTTTTGAGTTTTTATTTTCTAAATTGAAATTGGTCAAGGGATCTTTGACTACAAATTAGGGTTCCAAAAAGTGAAAAAATGGTGATTTAATTATTTTATATTGTTTCCCTTATTTGCTTTCAAAATTATAATTCCTTCTTTCTATGGGTTAGTTGGGTAGAATTTATGCCCTATGATTGGATCTAGTGTAGTTACATACATTTGGGTTTGTTTTGTAAATCATTTGAAAATCCTAGTCTAATGTTTGAAAACCCTATATTAAAAATGTTTAACTATTTTAAAAATAATAGTGTTAAAAGAAAGTTGGTGCATGACATAAATGTGTAATCGCTTAGTTATTCAAACAAAAGTAAGAAAGCATAGGGTTTCAGCATAACTTATAATTTATTTGTAGATGATTATGTTAGTTATTGATATTCCATTATCATCCTAAATTGTTTTTTATTTTTCATGAGAATTTATAACAAGGAACAATCACAAATTCTTGTCTACAACATATACAAACATGACCTATGAATATTAATTGTGCCAAATGTATTCATTGATACAAACTCGATTAAAAAAAATAGGGCTTATAATCCAAAGAAAAGGGAGTTTATGAGCGGGGAAGGAAAAAACCTAATATCTTGATCAATAACTTTAGATTGAACATAAATGTTCTATTATTCATTGTAGTTGACCAACTAAAATTTGAATTCAATACATTACAAAGGGCATACAAGAGAAATCTCCCTACATTCAAGCAACATCATCTTTCGTGTAAGGAAGGCCAACTCACTCCTACCATGCAACCCCCTTACCTTGTAGAAATGTTTGAAAATTATTTTAGGGATACCTATTATGCCTTGTATCAAATTTTTGGTTTGGATTATGAATTTAGGATTCCCAGCTGTATATTGGTATTATATGTAAACATCTAGTACAAATACTAGAGAACATGCCATTTTATTATGTTGGGCTCCTTGCTAAAAAGATTCATAAGGCCATCATGGATGTCAAGGATGTGCCTCATGGGGTTTGTTTGAGATATTAATCTTTTGTTGTGCATATGAATCTTTTTACCAATTTGATGATTTAAGAAGTGTCTTTGAAAGTTAGGACTACTAAAAATGGAATGAATTTTCTAGCCTAGGAATGGACTTATATATGGGATAGGCATCACACATCAGCTAACTATGTGTACTTTGAGAGACATATTTTTATAAAATTTATATCCTAACTTGGAAAATGTATTGAATAGGGTCTTTCAAAATAAGTGCAAAATATTAAAAAAACCCAAAGAACTTATACTACATACCCAATTCACCCAAAATTTGGTTGATTTGATATTATGCAAAGATAGCACTATTTTCAAGATTTATGGATCTCCTATGTCGCAACATATTTACCCGATCCATCCTAGACAATTTTTTTTTTTAGATATTATTTGGAAAGTGAATAATTCAAATAAGTCCAATTTGGGATTATCAAGGAAAGAGTCCTTTTTGCCTACTACCATACATGTTTTGACTTTCATGTATATTCTAAGGATGACTTAAAGATTCTAATCAAATCATTAATTTTATACCATATTCAAAATTAGGAAGAGTTGAGAAATTTGACCATGAGTGATTCATTCAAGGAATAGAGGCTTCATATAGAATTGTCATTTCTTTACATGAATTTTACGGAGAATAGGACCTAATGAGAAATTGTATAAAATATTCTAAGGTGTAGAGAGTAAGGGAGAATCGACATAAGATTAGATTTACAAAATAATTTCATAAAAAAAGGAAGGATCCTCGGTACAAGTAATTTTGGGAAGAACCCAAGGATCATGTGTTCAGATAGAAGATTTTGTATGGTTCTTGTAAGCATGATATTGATGAAGTCAAGTTTCCAAGGTTGGTCTCTAGCACTTACATTTCGCTCCTTTAAGAACAACTATGGACATATTGTTACGAGTATCACAAACATATCTAGCTCTTGTCAGTAGCATCAAAATTAATGGTATTTTGCCTTTTGAAATGAAGAGTAATGCAATTTATAATTGCATGCCAACTCAAGCAACTAAAGGTTCACCATATTTCTTCTTTAACTAACCATTTGTGTTTTTCTAAAAAATTTGGTAAAGTGAAGAAAATGCAAATTTTGATGTGCATCTTCAATTTTTTCATCTAGTGAACCAATTTTTCTATGTCATCTAGACATCGGCTCTCTAGTTTTTAAATGAAATGAAGTGCATTTGATCAACATTTCAATCAATCATCATATTGAATTCTTACCACTTCATCATTATTCAAGCACATACTCCACCCATGTAGTTACAAAAAATATATCGCCAGCCTAAGGCAATTTTATAAAGTGGACCATCTTCTTTGAGTTTTGAACCTTTATTCAACTTCAAAATTCTTTGTGTTAGTGGGAATGTTTTCTCTTGTATTCTTGCTTTTTGGATATGTCTTTGGCATAGTCATGTATTTGTCAAATGAATATTATGTCACATGTACAAGGCTTAAAGCTTGTTTCTCCCTTGTTCTATTAAATAAAAATAAAAACCATTTTCAAAGGGTTCTAAAGATCATTCTTGGGCTATAGAAATTTTTATATATCTAATCTAGAGTAAATAGGAGATAATTCCATATTGTAATTGTTAAAAAGTTATATAGATAATTTCAAATCAAATGAATATGAAAGAAAAGGTTAATGCAAATTGTCTCCATGAATGTACATTCAAAATCTATACGAATACAAAATATCGATGGTATTTTGGGTTCATCTTTGTAGTGTTTTATATGAAGTGTGATTTCTTTATAGTTTTCTTTCAAGGAGAGAATTAAATGCTTTATAAAAATCATAATGGGTTTGAATTTATGCTATGAATTTAAAAGAAGAGTTATGGAAGCTCTATATTTATGATTCATCAATGTAAGGATTTAAAAGTTATATACATCTACCAATTTGAGTTAATTTTCATAATGGATATTTTTTTTGTAATTTAACTCCATAACCCTAGGATAGGTACTCATCATTTAAGTGGCCTGATTCTTGATTTAGAATCCTTCTAATTTTCATGTTTTTATTTTAAAGAAAGTTAAGTTAGAACTGTTTGCAATACTAATAATAGTATACTTTATAAATAATGGACCCAATTTAACAAAAAACTTACATTTACTTAGTATATTTTCACCGAGAACAGGTCTTTTAATATAACAATATCTTATTGTAATAAGAAAGTAGAAATTTAGATTAAGGGATACACATCAATGTTTTGCAAGAACTAAGGAGTAGAAGACAACAATCTTATGATTGCTTCTTCTTAATTGGTCACTGGTCCAATTGTTTAATCATTGAACTTGGCTAACTTATAGAGCTTCTTTAAAAATCAATTGAAAGAACCAATAGAACCTACTTTCCTTCTAAGGTAAGAATAGGTACATACACAAGGATTTTAAAGGTAAAATAATAAATATTAATTGCATATGGTATTATAATGTATTATATGGAATACCAAGCTCTCCTAAATAGAATCAATGTTCAAATATCTCTTAATTACCTACAAAACTTGAATAACTTGAGAAAGAATTTCTCTAGGCTCATACCAAGATTCTTGGTCACTCTAGAGACACTCAATGCCTTCAATAGACCTAGTGAGTGCACAATTTTTATATGGGTCAAAATAATTTATACACACACCTTGTAGACACCTAAAATTATCCCAACACTTGTGCACAATACTAACACTTACTTGTGGCTTTCTTCTAATTTAATTTTAAATTCATCTTTTCCCTCCAAATTCAATAATTGAATTTTTATAATTAATTATTTAATTATTTAACATCCACTTCATTAATCTTTCAATTTTCATCTTATTTTGTCTAATATTTCTTCTCAATATTAGTTAAATAATTTTTTATTTAATTAATGTTATTTAGAGAACCAACTTTAATTAAATAATATAATATTTACTTAAACTAACATTTCCCATCCTTGTCATCACAATTAAATAATTATTTTAATTATTTAATTTACTAATAATTTGTATAATTGAATGAAATAATTGTTTTATTTAATTATTCCACTACCATGATGTTAACTAAGTCTTCTTAAAATAAATAAATTATACAATTTATCTATTTCTAATCTTGCATAATTAAATAAAATTTGACTTTATTTAGTGATAATTATTCTTCTAGATCCATCTCCATAAGTAATATTGGCAGTCAATCGAACTAATCAATCTATTTTGTCATCTAAGCAATTAATTCTCTTAACAAATCAGTCTTTTATTCAATCAAATCAATCTTCTATCCATTCAATTCAATCTTTTGTCGAATCAATTCAGTCTTCTTTTTAATCTATTTAGTCTTCTAACCAATCAATTCTATCAAGCGTCCAGTCAACTCTTAATTAGTCTGAGTAATTTATTTAATCGAATCAGTCTTAACTATTCATTATCAATTAGGATTATTTATTAAAATCCAAGGGAAAGTATATATAATCAAGGTAATTCTTCATTATTTACAACCACAATTTTTGAATTCTCATGTTATCATAATTGGAGCTAATCTAAGAGATTGCAATTGCAAAGAGGAGAGAAGATAAGGGAGATCTTATTAGTTTTATGTTTTCATATTCATTTGATTTGAATTATTTATCTTATGAATTCAATTATGTTTTCTCTCTTGAATATGAGTACAATTTATAATAATCTAGATCTGTGTGGTTGGATCTAATTGTTGTTATTACAAGTATACTAATTTAGATATTTCACCCCTATTAAAAATGGTGAACCCGATGTGAAAAACCTTTTGTTTTAAATTTTTATTTTATTTTTAGTTTCTGTGTAGATACAAGAACATTCAACATACCCATGGACAATTCATCATGATCACATATTTAATCACTCCAATTTTTTTAGTAGTCATAATCATTCTTTATTTTCTAATCATATTATGGTTGTATTTTCTTTTGATTTGGTTCTTTGCCCCTCTATTCACCTAACAACGCAATTGCATATTTCTAATACACGATTGTTTGTTATTGATATGCTATTGTTATTTTTTCTAATAGTACTTTACTATTTCTGTATTGGCAGGATTACTTGTTATAATTGAGAACAATTCACCACAACTGCATAAATCAGAGATGTGTCTAATTTTAAATACGACAACTACATAATACAAAGCCACATCTACACATAAAGTGATATAATTTCTTGATAAATTCCCAAAGTAGAGTAGCTCAAGAAGTTAAAATTGAATCGTCTACCCAAATATAGAAGGAAGGAAGAAAATTTCATCAACAAATATTGCAGATGTATGGTGATAACTAAAGAAGATCACTAGGACATATTTGAACAAGAAAATCTAAACAAGAATCATCATAGGTATTGGCTTATTATAAAAAAAATAGTTTGGTTATCAAGCTTAGTGACCTCTATCTAGATGAATTTTGATTTCTAAATCAAGGGATTTTGTGTTACTGATATTAGATTTGTAGCATATGACATGGAAGGAGATTGTGTTTTAGAATGGATAACACTTCCTTTGGTGCTATAAAAATGACTTTGTTATCTTTTTTCTATTTTTAGACTAAATCACGCTTCATTTTGGACTTAACAATTAATTGATTTGTGTTGTGTGATTGGTGTGCTTGTACATTCTATTATTTAGAACCCTTTCTCATTTTTATTAAAGAGGCCTACTTGAGGATTTCATCACCCCAAGGAATGAGCTCAAAGTAGTAAAGCCCTTGGGCCACTATAGAAATAAGGCTATGGACAAATCTTTATTTTATACTTGACTTCTTAGGCTTGGTGTGTCAGTGATAGCTTAGATCGGGCCTACATTCATATGGATAAAATTTGGTTGACTAGAGACTATAGTCTCACCCATGAAACCATTTTGGGTAAGCACCACCAATTATTATTAAAAACCTTAAGTTCGAGGCCACCCATTATGTATTCCAAATATTATAATATTTTAGTTCTAGGGGAGGGAAGAATCTTCCCCCAAGACACTCACCATATGTTTCCTAGGAGATTTTAGATTCAATTGGGGAGTAATTTTGTTTCATCCAAATCTAGAAAAAATTAAAAAAATGGGTGTGACACTATTGTTTGAGTTGACAGAAATCCAACTTGTACACTAAAATATTGTAATGAAGCTTTTGACCTTAGGATAATAGTTGTTTGAATCTACTTTCATTTGTAATTTTACCAGTAACAATCTTGTGATGTGAAAAATTCATTGAATATACACAAAGCATACAAGGTCCAAAATTTGTCAAATAACTATACTATTGTATGTGTGTTTTTGTGTTTTCAAAAAAAAAAATCAAAATTGATTGTCAAACTATTTCAAATAAATTTTTGATGCATCTAATATCAAAATGACACATCTATTGCTTAAGTGACACAATTATCATTTTTAAAAACTACAATTGCAATATTTTGCAATGAATTCACTAAAAATAGAGTTGCAGTAGACCATATTTTGTGATGCAATTACTTGTCATTTTACCAGACCAGAACTATCTATATTAAAACATTACTAGTCACAAACAAAACAACAAATCTGCAAATTATTAGATGCAGTTTCTTGGTAAAATTAGGGTTTAAGACCAAACAATTCTAGAACAATACTAGGATCAATTTATAAACTTACATATTGTCCAAAATTACTATTTTTTGTAGTTGACATCAGAGAACCTATCTTTCATTTAGAGTTTGTATTTTAGGGTTTCCCACCTTGTTCCATCATTAGGTTTTGGCCATCATTTCATATCATCATTTTAGTGTTACCTTGCATACCTCTTAGGTTCTATTGAGGTCTTTCATACCTTAGATTTGGACATCTTTATCTTTTAGAGTTACCTCTTGAAAACTATAGAATATATCTTCATTTGGATCTTTATATAAGTGGTGGCTAGATTATTTTTGACCTCTCCTATTAAAATCATCATTTTATCAAAATTGTCTTGTCATTTTCATTATTACTTGGTGGGTAAAAATTCTCTCTCATTCATTTAAGGTTTCTCCTAGAAGTCATAATCCTAAAATTTTCAACTTTTCCCTTAAAGATTTATAGGTCTAGATCCTTAGTTGTCATTGTAGCTAGTCTTGCATCATTATTGATCATTTCTTGAAACCAAAAAATCCAAAAACATATTTTCATTCCTAATTCATTATTATAATCATATAATAGCTAGTCTTGTATTGTTATTAATCATTTCCCAAACTCAAAAAAAATTGCCTCCTTTTTAGTTAGTGCTATAATCATCCTAGTCAACCTTGCATTGTCATAGTCTCATTCTTACAATTATAGATGCCATTTACTCAATCAAGTTAATAAAAATGACATATGGACTCAAATCACGAACCCAATTTTAATCCTACTAGTTCTATTAGTTTCAACTTCAACACTGCCATGGTTTTACAAAAACCACCTAGAAGTGGGACTACCTAGCCTCCCCCTAGTGGTGAAATACCCTTGGAAAAAATTCAAGAAAATTTCACCCAAGAAGAGATAGAAAACATGTCATAATATCTTAAGTTTCTTTGTGTCATGAATGCCTTATTTTCAATAGACCCTGATAGATACAAGTCCATCTTATTACTCAAAATAGGGACAAAATACCATTTGGTGTTGACATCTCCACCATTGTAGGGGGTAACCAAATGATTTCTACTGGGGTTACACTATCAAACTCCTCACAAGTGTCTACCATTCTACCATCGAGTAGCACAACCTATGTTTCAACACAATTTATAACTTTAGCAATACCATATGGGATCCAATACACAAACCCACTATTCTATTCTACACCATCATCTGCTACAATCTCCATGTCCACAAGCCAAAATAAAAATTCTATTGTTCCATCTAGTATATTACAAAAAACAACAAGTACCATATTTTAAATACTAGTGACTATTACACACCTAGCGCGTCAAGTCCACTAGCCCCTCGTCCAAGTGCTACAACCAAAAACATTACACAAGGAGGAATTTCCAATCAAAACCCTAGTGGTAAAACTATCACTTTTCCAATCAAAACCCTAGTGGTACAACTATCACTTTTCGAAGAGGACCTTTCACCCAAAATTCTAGTGGTATGACTATAAATTTTCATCTTTCAACCAAAACCATAACGGTATGAATACCAAATTTCAAGGGGTCTCCTTTAATAAAAACCAAAGTGGACATAATGTCAAAGAAACACCTCAATTTCTTCACACAAATCCTTTTTCTCAATCCAATTTGACATTTACATATTTCACATTGCAAAGCATGTCCACCTATGTTTCTACTTATGCACATGCCTCAAATATGTATCCAAGATCCCAATACAACTATTTTTATTTAATCAAACACACATGTATCAACATCATAATCCATTTGTGGATCCTAATCTTGGCTCCAATACAAACATTTTCTTGACACCTATAGAGATATTAGCACAATAGGTGAAAAATATCTAACAATATATATCCAATATGTAGACTAGTGGCATAAAGAAAATATATATTTCCAAAGACTTAAGTCCCTACCCCTTTCACTAGACTTTGTATATGCTACCCTTTCATCTAAATTTCAAAACACCTAAACTTGATAGATATAAGGAGAAAGGACACCCAAGAGATCATATTCAAGAGGTCTTTATGACTTTTATAGAGCTTTCTCACAATGACATTTATCTATTGGGCATCTTTCTATAAATTCTTAGTGTTCCAACCATGGAATGGTTCTCACATCTGCCATCTAGAATATAGTCATGGAGTTAATTAGTTAAAAAATCATATCAAACTATTCTCATAATATTACCATCTAGAATTCATAATCATGGATCTATGTAACATAAAATGGAAAAGTGGAGAACCCTTTGCGTCCTTCCTACACCATTGGAGGAACATAGATAGAAATGTACCATTTCCTATTTCTAAGAAAGATAACATCCAAATTTTTATTGAGAATTACCAAAGTTCAAAATAATGTGTGCTTTGCACTCCCAAAGTATATTCATGTTTAAAAAATTTGGTGAATAAGGTTTAAAATCTTAAAGAGGACTCACTATCAAGGGGAAAAAAATCAACAAAGACACCAACGAGACCAACCAATATATTCAATCTTTTGACAAATTTAAATATTTCACAACCTATAATATTTCTACAAGGGGTACCCCCTCTAACATGGTCGACACCAATAATAATGTCCCTCACAATAAAAATATATCAACCAATCTGACTAATGAACAACAACATGTACCAAGGAGACAAAATCTACAATACAATTTCACAACTCTCACTGAACCAATTAAGGTTGTTCTAAAATGGTTGATCCAATCTAGAACTACCACATTACCAATAGTACGAAATTATAATCTTGGACCTTTTAATCCATCATGGTATAATGATAATGAGTTTTATGAATATCATCGTATCAAGGGACATAAAACTACCAACTATTTTTAGCTCAAGCATATTATCCAACATTTAATCGAAAGAGGGGAGATAGAGGTTAAAGATAATCCTAAAACAACAAAAAATTATCACACTATCTTTAAAGATCCACTTCATAATTATGACGAAGATAAGGCCTCAGAGTTTGGGAAATATAATAATGCTAATATCATTAATCATATCCATCATGAGCCTGATCATACTATCCATGTCATCACTGTCTGAGATCAAAATCCTGACTACATGGTTACTACTAGAAGATCTAAGATTACTATCGAGGGACTTCCTTCTAAGTCACACACCCTATCAAATAGTTAATACAATGACTTGGACCAATTAAATAAAACTCATGTGAAAATATCCATATTCGAGTTGTTGTGTTTATCACCCAAACACAAAGTAGTCCTTCATAAAGCCTTACAAGAGTCTTTTGTTCCAACTGACATAGACATTAATGCATTTTAGGACATGGTAGGGCATGTTTTCACTATGTACCATGTCACATTCACTAAGTATGATTTACCTACCCACAATCCATTTCACAATGATCCACTCCACCTTGAGGTCTATGTCGATAAGAATGAAATCATATGAGTCTTAGTAGATGGTGGAGCAGGTCTCAATAATTTTAGCCTCAAGTTTTTTGAAATATTGAGATTCTCTAAGAATTTTGTGGAGTCATCTTGAATGATCATTATCAGAGCCTATGATGTTATAGAATGCCCTTAAAAAGATGTATCACTTTGCCTATCAGAATTGGCCCAATAACACTGTTAGAAAGTAAAGATCCCTAAGATAACTGAGAGGGGGGGGGGGGGGGGTGAATCAGTTATCAGATAATTTATCCATTCAACAGCTTTAAACAATATAATCAATGTACCGATCAACCATAGAAAGATAATCATACACAATTGCACAATAACACAAGATATGTTAACTAGGGAACCTCTTGAAAAGAGTAAACCCCGGTGGGAATGATGCCCACAAAATGATGCACTAATATGAAAGTTCCTTGTTAGAGGATGGACCCTGTTAGGAGTCTTATGAAATACATTCAGTACATATAAATCCCTATTAGGAGATTTTGAATCCCTGTTAAAAGATTCTAACCCGATTAAGAGTTTATGGAAGACAGAAGGACCCACTGCCCAAACAGCTTCAAGGCAAGATCTCTAAACCCACTGTCCAAAAGATCTTAGAATTATTCAACAAAATAATATGAAATATATTACCTCCTTCACACTGTGCCAAAACTGCACTCTCTGCTACACAAGCTCACAATTCCAGATCTGTGTACTCACAAGTCTTCCTTCATCACTGAATTAGCTCTTTTCTTCACTTCATGCATATATTCGCATCTCACTCTTCATAGTACCCATTAAAATAAGGAAAACATTCCTTCTTATATACCAAACTCAAATAATTAAAAATGAGTCGGTCCTTAATTACAAAATAATAAATTCTACATGCTACACACATAATTCACATAAAACAGTCGGCTTCCAGTTACTGTAACTTTCTCCAAACATATCCTCAAAGTTTGCACTATGAACCACATCATCATTAATGAGTCTCCAACATCCTTTTAACTGCACAAAATCATATTCCATCCCAACTAAGAGATATCCTCCGATTTCCAAACATCGCTACACAGAAACACTATCTGAACACTGCTTTCACCAAAATGCTCATAACTCTTACAAATGAATGAATTTCTTTTTGTGATGTTAACCATAGGTTAATAACACACCAAAGAACATACCATGAACTACGCAAAAGCCAATCTATAATACAACATGTGCGCAAAAAAAAACTGTACCTTCTTTCCTGCTAATATCCAGAATATCACTGTGTTGACATCAATGACAATCCAAGTCATGAATGCAACAACAACTGCTACAGAATGATTGCCAAAACACTTTGCATTCATTCCTAAAAAACACATGAGACAATATTCCAAGTACTTGATCTTGAGCTTGGTTATGTTATTATCCTTGGTCAACCATAGATACATGCCATGTAATTTGTATCATCCACCTATCACCAATCCTTGAAGTATCATATAATGGGTCATAAATTATAGTCCAAGTGATATAAATCCTTTTTTATATTGCACCAACATAAAGGGGTTGATTTCTAATCAAGAAACTTTAAATTTTATACCTCCCAATTATGTTGACCCATCTCCTTCTCCAAAGTCTCCACTTCATAGATTCACCATTCACTTCCCTCTCTTATCTCAAGATCAATCTCAAGGACAAAGGTTGTGGGAATTATATATATGTTGATTCCTTTTGTGTGGGAAATTTACCTATCTCACCATGCACATATAAAAAATGGAGAAAACCACTAAATTTCAAGAGAAAGCTCATAATCATATATGGACTACCTACAGTCTTTACTAGGTGGGGGCTTAATAAATAACCAATGTTAGATTGGCTCTATAAAGATGAGGAACCCTTTCCCATAAAACTTCATGTACATGAGTATATGAGAGGCTATACCATAATATAGAAATAGGGATATGATAGGAATAGTGGTCTTGGCATAGAAAATCAAGGAGTGGTACAACCAATACTCTCAAATCATAATCCAAAGCATAGAGGCCTAGGGTAACAGTCATAGCCATAGGAGTGGTGTATGAAGAAACTAGGATGATTGGGATCCTCCTCCTCACCCTTTGTTAGCAATAGAATTACCTATCTAGTGTTGAACACACTCTAGATGCTAAGAGGGGGGTGAATAATCATAAACCAAAGCAATACCACTTAACTTATATAGTTACCACATGAAACATTAAGCAAGTAAAGAGTGGAACCAACAACACATGAACACTAGATTTATATGTGGAGAACCCAAATTGGTAAACCCCATGCTTAACACTTGTACAGAAAGAATAATTCACTGAGGTATATAATCAATTATTAAAGATGATAAGAGATCGCTACTCTGGAACTATAGTTAGAGGCTTGTTGTCAATACAATAATGAATAAAAATAGGAGCTCACTTCTCCGAACTTGCAAAAAGAGGCTCACTGCCAAAGTAGTAACATACAATACAAAATTATGTACTCAAGACTCACTATCTTAGGAATAAGGTACATACAAATCCTTACAAGAATAAAGAGAGATTCTCCAAATAATGCAACTAATCTATGTTACAAGTAGTCATTTCCATTGCACCAAATGATTGACCTATTAATGCCTGATACAATCACTTGACTTATAGAAGACATAGGAGGCTGTTAAACCATGTCACAAATCTCAAGGGGAGTGCTGGCCATTTTTCCAACAATCTCTCCCTCAGTGTTACTCGAGGGAATTCAAACCTATGACCAAAATCTGATACCACCTTTTACAAGTAGTGGTTGTTGTTGCATAAAAAAATTGACCTATTAATGCCCGATACAAGCAATAGACTTATAGAAGACATAGGAGGTTGTTAAACCATGTCATGAATCTCAAGGGGAGTGCTGACCATTTTTCAACAATCTATGCAACAATGTTAACCTTAGTAGCATGCAGTTATGACCTTTTGTTCTTTGCCACTCTTATAGAACTCTTCTCTACTGAAGTCCTGTATACATTCACTGCTTCACACAGTATTAACTTGTTTCACGCCTTACATTTTTTCAAAAAATAAATTACACTTATATAAAAGATGTATCATTAGAGATTACAACAAGTTCGACCATTTAAAAGAAAATATTACAATTTCAGTTAGAAGTCAGCCAATGTAATAGAAAAATATAATAAGGTCCTATTCTAGAAGTATCTGGACCAAAACATAGACTGGAACCAATTGGACAAGAGATAACCATTAAATGCATAGGTCACATATAATAAAAACTCATCTGGATAAGAGATAATAATTAAATGCATAACCCAAACCTAAATATAGAAGCATGATCCACTTTAGGAGTGATAGGGTACCGTGAACATTCTACACATAGCCCAATTCCAAATTTACAATTATTGTAACGACCTTTCCATCTTAAACATGTAAAAACATACTAGTTAATGACTCACCTAAATTTCCAACTATATCTAGATATCCACACCCTATAATGGGAACTACATGCAATGTTAGAAATACTAGAAAATTCCAATAGTCCAGGTCAAAATTTGTCACAACACATTACTAGACCAAGAAAATAACTGAACAAAACTGTAACACTAGATGACATAGTTTCTAGATCACTAGGAATGATTTCTATATCACCCGAGAATGCCATAACCAAGACCAAAAATTAAATCTATCTGCATAATTACCATAAGACCTTCAACCCTAATTTTTAGAGAAGAAACCTTGTGGAAAGAAAATTACACATTATTAACAAGTGTAAAACTATATTTTTTTATTCACAGAACCATAGACATCTGGACCACATAGTCTTATGGATATAGAAGTATAATAATGAAGCACTATTAAACATTGTGTTCACTTTTTTTTTCATTGAACTACCTTATGCCAAGTAACTTATTGCAGTGATAATATCTCCCATTAAAAATAAAACTCCTTTTCAAACTTCTATGTTTATTAACTTTGTATCCTACTTTATGGAAACCAAATATTTTTTGCTAAAAGGAGAGTACCTAGAATGAATAGGAGAAGGTTTCTAATTCATCATGTTGGTGTCCAAAATGATGCTTAAGCTCTAATAGGCTGCTAGTATGCCCTCAGATAGATTTTAGGGGTGGTTAGCTCCAAAATGTAATGAGGTCTTAGGATAACTGGACCAACTATAGGGACTTAAAATACCCTCTTTTGCTTCTGGCTCTGCAAAACCAAGGCGGGTGCACCTAACCTAGCATAAAATATACTTCACACACCAAGGACTGGGTTCATATAATAGATGGCTAGATAGTAAGAGGGTACTAAATGATAACCACACATTCATTGACTCCTCTTTACTATGGGGTAGGACCTTATACAACCAAATACTGAAAATCTAAAGGATGGTTCTTAATCTTATATGTTTGAATCATAACAATCTAAGTCAGGATATGTCAACAAGGAAATACTCATCTAGGTCAGTGCCTCATCCATTGGGCAAGTTTTCTTAAATAGATCACATACACACACCAGAATTATATCTGAGATTCAAAGCCATAAACACATCTATAATCTCCTTTACTACTTATATGAAATCCTCACATAGACAAGAGATAGACCTGTGTCTCATCTAAAGCATAATTTAATCTAATCCTTGATTAGAACTAAAGAATGAAGACACATACGGAAACAAGTATGAAGTGAACTAGAAAGTTCAAAATCTATCTGCAATGACACAAAGGAGAGATAAGGATCATATATTTGCATTAAGTATGAAGAATCCTTAAATGCATACAATCAATTCAAGCATAACAAGCTTGCAAAATACAACTTAGTCCTACAACTTTCATTCAATTGCCAACAAAAACTAAGTTAGATCATTACAATTCAGACTGGGCAGAGGACTCACAACCGAAAAATCTTGAATACCAAACTCCCAATGCTACAAAATGATCATGAAAATCCCTTTATACCAGTGTTACAATACAAGCATAATGATCATTTGAAAACAAGATTCAAATCCACCTAACCCCACCAAGAAATTAACACAGACAAGACCAGGATCAGGCCACCACATGCAAGCTCAAACAGTCAAAAACTAACAGTTAACTAGCCCTGTACTGGTCCAAGTACCGAATCATCATCAGACCCTAAGAAATTAGGCCAAAATGACCCCTGAAACATGCTTCAAGGTACTGAATCATTTATTCTCCTGTGGCAAGACATTCCTCTGCAACTACCATGGCAACCTGGACCACAATGCAATGCTTGGCTATCAATTCCACCCACTTTGGCCGCTCAAAAATTGAATTTCTGGTACTTCCTTTCTTGAAACCCTCTACAGAGTTTGAATTTGAATCCTAACAGTTACCTCATGGCGCCATTAGAAAATCAGCGGTCCTCATTTGAATCTCTATTATCTTTAAGTTGTGACTGTCTGATTAATTCTATCTCGCGGGCTTACTTTTCCTTTTAAAATAGTGCCCGATCAAATCTAGCGAATTGGTGACAAAGACCTCCACCAATTCGTGAGATACCTAATGCCTTTCGCTAAAAATCCAGTGACTACATGACCATTATTCACCAAGTCGCTAGTCAATCAAGAGAATCACCAAATCCTTTCGTGAATGCGTGACAGGACAACACTTTATCGACACCACCAATTCTTTTTGTCCGGACTGCCAAAACCTTAGACCCCACCTGGGTCTGCATTCAAACCTTATCAACTGCTAGCATGGACCAACTAGAGATCACCACGACCTCACCTACCAACGGGACCACCAAACAACTGTAGACGGGCCCCAGCAGACGTGGCACCCTGTCGCATGATCGCAAGCCATGGAAATGGCCCTTGCAATCATGCGACAAGGCCATGAGACTACCACATCACCCACTTCTCTGCATCCCCCGGGCCCACCGATGAAACGCCACCACACTGCCATGGACACGTGTCAACCAGTCGCATGATCACATAGCCAAAAATTGGGCTATGCGATCATGCGACAGCCAACCCAAAGCTACCACATCACCACCTCTGGGACCACGGAACAACAACCAGCAACTACGAAGAGCCGGGACCCATGCGGACATGTGGCAAGTGGTCGCATGATCGCATGTTAGAAAAGTATGAGATGTGGCCATGCAACAGCCAATAAGGACATGCCAACTGTCACCCCTCTAACACCGGGCCCAGGAAAATTAAGGCCAAAGACTTAAGAAAAATTAAAGCTTGCAGGGCATGACTTAGGAAAAATTAAAGCAACCGGGGAACCTGAGACTTAGGAAAATATTTTAAAAGGGACCCGCCATCAAGTCGGACCTGCACAGCTAAGACCGGCGAACAAGGAGTTTCGAAAACACACAGGGTCTATTTGAAAATTTGAAATTCAACAGCTAGTTTCTGAATCATTACAAGGGTTTAAGGACCAGGGAGCTAGAAAAATTTGCAGAGACCAGGGGAAAAAGGCTATGGCCATGAAATTTTTTGCATGTGCTAACACATCATCCTCTTTTTCTCATCTATGTGTATCAAAATCTTCTTATTCATCACTTTCTTCTAGTCAATTGATTTCTTCTTATTTTCTAATTACTTTCGATCTACCATGTTTATTTTTCCATTTACATGCTTTTGGTCTTCTATATTTAATTTATTTTGATATATCACATCCTTTTTGTCTTCTTATTACTTTTGGTCTATAATTCCCATCTTCTTTTAATCAATCATGTCCCTTTTGTCTTCTTCTTTCTTTTCATCTACCATTTCCATCTTCTTCTAGTCTATCATTTCCTTTTTATCCTATTCTTTATTCTAGTCTACCATGATCCATTCGGCTTCCCCTGAATCATCTGATTCAACCTTACTTTCCTCATCATCCAAAGTAGAACTCACTTCATCTTGATTAAGTTCCCATTCAAATTCATCTCCCCATCTTCCATTGCATTGAGTTACAAAAAAAAGATTCTCACATTTGTCTTCAATGTAATAGATATTTCTAGCAGTCCTATAACCTTTAGAAAAACTTTTACTAGTACATGTTTCTTTCTGATAACAAAGATATAAATTTTGAACATAACTACATAGCCTTTCGGACACATTTCACTAACACTTAAAAAATTATCTTTCAAACCTTCAACATAGTAAACATCATCCATTCTATGCCTGCCATTATTTGAAATGGTTTTAATGCCTTTGATTTGTGCACTTCTTTCTCCTGCAAATTTGATTGTTCTACCATCATATTCTTTAAACCTGATAAATCTTTTCTTATCTCCTTTCATAGGATTTGAATATATAGAATATATGATTCATGCTCCTACAACAACTTTAGCATGTAACTGCACAATCTCCTGTTTCTTTTGAGAAATAGATAAAAAGGAGGCTCCTCGATTATTTCATTAGTATCTTCATCTTTAGAAAACTATTCCTCCATTTAACATAATCTCATTTTACCTTTTCCTTTGAAATTAAATTTCTTCTTGAAATCACCTTTCTTTTGATTGGCTTTTATATTGTCATCTTTTGATTCACTAAGATATTCCTTATATTTGCAATCATTAGAAAAATGTCACATCCTTCCATAATAAAATAAATTAAGAGGTAAATTACCTTTTTATCTACCAATGCTTCACTTGAATATTCTTGAAAGATATGTTTCAACATCCTCTACCATCTTGAATGACTTAGGTTCAACATCTTAAATAGATCTTAGTGTAGTCCCCCTCTTTTCTCTTTCAGCTTCTACAATCCTAAATGCAAAAAGTGGACCAATAAGATGATCAATTGAGTACTTACTCAAATCATTGCTCCCCATTATTGAAGATTCTATTATTATGAACTCCTTTGGAAGGTTTAATAAGATCTCAAGTATGACATAGATGTCCAACAACAACTATGATTACATGAGAAACATCAGTAAATATGGAAATGTAGCTTTCAACACTTTCATCTTTTTCCTCTCTTAGGAGGGTAAAAGAACAATTGATTGTCACCTTTTGGGCTAACTCAAATCACTCGGCCCAGTTAGACTCGGTCGCTCCTAAGATGACCAAGTACACATAGGCACCACGCATCGCTGAATGACATCTACGTGGCCTAGTAGATTAGGCCGAGTGGTGCTCGGTGTTGGAAACTACAATTGAAGCAATTATTGTATTGTCATGGATGTCGAGTCTGCATTTTTGAATGGTATACTAGAAGAAGTTTACATAGAACAACTAGAAGGTTTTATTGATCCAAACAGAAGACACATGGTGTGCAAACTAAACAAAGCATTATATGGATTGAAGCAAGCTCCCAAAGCATGGTACGAGAGGTTACACAACTACTTGATATAGATTGGATTTTCAAGAACAAATGACACAAGCAATTTGTACATGAAGGATGAAGAAGGTAAAGGTATCTTGTTGGAAAAAATCTTTGTTGATGACATTATTTTTGGTGGACAAGATGCATTATGTAAAAGTTTTTCAAATGAGATGCAAACTGAATTTGAAATGAGTATGTTTGGTGAGATCAAATTATTTGTTGGTTTACAAGTATATCAGAAGAAGAACAAATTTTTCATTACATAGTCTAAGTATGTTAATGAAATACTGAAAACTTTTGGGATGGAAGATGCTAAACCAATGGGAACTCCTATGGTTACTGGACAAAAGTTATCTAAGAATGATGATGCTGCAGAAGTGAATCAAACTCTGTACAGATCCATGATTGGAAAATTGCAGTATGTTGTACATAGCAGACTAGATATTGCATTAGCTGTTGGGATTGTGGCAAGATTCTCTGCCAATCCTAAAGAAACACATATGATGGCCATGAATAGAATTATGAGATACTTGAAAGGAACTATTGACTATGGTCTATATTATAAGAAGGATGACAAATTTGAACTTTGAGTTTATACAGATGTTGATTAAGCAGGAAATGTAGATGACAGAAAGAGCACTAGTGGTGGATCTTTCTTTCTTGGATAGAGATTAGTCTCCTGGACAAGCAAGAAACAAAATTGCATTTCCCAATCTACTGCTGAGGCTGAGTATGTTGCTACTGCTGTGAACTATTCAAACTTGGTATGGATAAAACAATTATTGATAGGCATGAAAGAAGAAATCACTGAACCTGTTGTTATTTTCTATGACAACACAAGTGCTATCAATATCTCTAAGAATCCAGTGATACACACTAAGACCAAACACATTGCAATCAAGTATCACTACTTGAGAGAATTAGTACAAGACAAAGAAGTCCAAATGGAATATGTGAATACAAAAGAACAATTAGCAGAAATATTCATTAAAGCTTTACCCAGAGAAGCTCATGAGTATTTGAGAAGTCAATTAGGGGTTCTTCCCCTAATTGAGGCTCCCTAGACAAGCTAGGAGCACTGCATCAAATGTGCTACAATAGAAAATTTGACAAATTGATGCAGAAGATTGTCACACTTTAGGGCTAGCCTAGAGTTGTGAAGAGAAGCAAAGACAAGGAATCAGTCATAAGCAAGATGACAGAGGAAGAAACACTGAGCTGCACAGATATTATCTACATCTTCTGGATGTATGTTTTAGTTGCTGCTTTGGCATTTTTTTCAAAGAGGGAGAATGTACTGATATGATAACACATGATACTAAAAAGTAAGAGGGAGATGAACTGAAATGAAGAATTAGGATAGAGGGAGATCTGAATACTTTTGATGGTCACAGAAGTGGGGCTTACAGGATTCTGAATTAGAATGAAGCTAAGGATATTATAAATAATTTTCTGATGGACAGATAAGTTTTTTTTTTGGATTGGTTGGTAATCCATGTGTTATTCAGGTGATATCATATGGTGTTGCCATCAATGCTAAAGAGGGAGATTGTTGGAAACTGCAATTGAAGTAATTATTGTATTGCCATTAATGTCAAACCTTAATTGGTAAGACTGTTGCTACTTAGGAAAGTACTATATCTATTTGAGTGTTTCTAAGGGGCTAAGAAAGGTTGGTAACAATAGCACCTAAGGGAAAGGTTGAATTATCTTGATACTACAAAGTGTACTTGACTATGTTGCACAATGATGAGATAATGTATTGTTTATCTTAGTAAGACTGAAGAATAAATTGGTAAGCTTAACCGAACAAAGAAAGGTAAAATCATGTTTAAGCTGAGTGATGTTATTTTCGACCGAGTTAGTATATGCTGAGCAAAAATATAGTGTCGACCAAGCATCAGTAAATTGCCAAGCAAGGTAGTGTAAGCCGAGGAGACAGTTTTAGTAATGACCGAGTATTCTACATGAAGAGCGAGTTAACAATCACAGTATTGACCGAGCATCAACAATTTTATATTTGAAGAGAATTTAATTTTGTAGCCGACATTGTTGACTTCTTGGATTATGTAAAATGTGTTGACTTTATTTATTGATTGTTTGGAAGCATTAAATGCATTGTAAAACATTTTATTGTAAATCTTTAAGATATTTGAGATGATTCTAGAAAAGGAGTCGAAGAACATGAAGTGGGTAGATTCAATGAATTTGACCTAACCCTAAGATCTATGATTGAGATTAAGCGGCAAAAGATGAGTTAACCTAATTGAGGAAAATATAAGGGAACCTAAGCATTTTGTTATATGTACATGGTGAACAGAGAATGCTAGAAGAGGAAAGTTTTATTGACTGAATAAGAAGAAAAGGCTGAAGGAGAATTGTGGTGATTGCTTGAAGGAAAGTTCCGAGCAGATCAAAGATGGAAATGGAAAAGTTTCAAAGTCAGTAAACCAGCATTAGTTTACGGAATCAGATCTAATATTTGCAAAGTGAGTTGTATATTTTTGAGATAATACTATTGCTACTTTCTAACCATTGTAACAGTCAAAATCCTTTTAACAGAGGTTGACCTAACAATCATATGTTAAATCCTTTGAACAAGGTTGCATTCTAATGGAGTGTATGTAAGTCCTATGACTAGGCTCACTTTTAACAGGGTGATTGAAATACTTTAACTGGGTCACACCTGATAGTGTGTATTGTAACCTTTGATAGGGTTGGCTTTTTACCAAGCTCACTTCAGAAGAGTGAAAATAATAGTAGCATGTTACAAAGTGGTTTTTCCCATATTGGGTTTCCACTATAAATCTTGTTGTTAATACTTGTGTGAATGTTTAGATCTGAACATTACTATGTTTTACAAGTTAAGTTACAATAAGGTAGTGGATTGCATTGTTAGTTGTTTCTATTATTGAATCGGTGATGACCAATTTTGTTTTGGTTTTGGATCTGATTTAAGGATAAGTTTATGAGATTGTTTTATACATCCAGACCTGAGAACAACTGATTCCCACCCCCCTCTTTGTTGTTCTAAATCATATTAACACTCAGCCGAGTCTATATGGTATTTTAAATATAAAAAAACATCCTAGGCCCCTCATTTGCACATTATTTGGTTGCTCACGAGGGGCCGACCCCTAAGGCTAAGGGTACTTAGCCGAGTCTACCTAGCTGGCATGCCATGTTGGTAGCCAAATCCCCAAAAACACAAAAACACCAAAATTTTGCACTTATGTTGTCCCTTTCTCTGATCAAATTAGAAAATGTTAAAAAAATAAAAGTACCCTTTTCTAGATCTCGAAAGTATGATTCTGGATGTATAAATTTTATATTGTTTCAACTACAAAATGTTAAACAAATTTGCTAAAAACTACATATAGGTATATTAAAATTTGAGAAGATGTTGATTTAAAAAATATAAAAAAATACTAAATCAATTCAGAAATTGACACTAGAGGAGAGAGTCCTCTTCAAGAATATGTAATTTATTTGGTTTTTGGTATAGTTTTGATAGGGAAAAAGTGACGGGAGACAAAAACTATTGATTTCAGGTAAGTTCGACTTTGAATACTTATAACGGGTAAACTATAGATCGAAAACACTTCTTTCTTTTTTCCTGCACTAGATATACATTTCATCTAAAACATATTTTGAAATTGGAGGGAAAAATAATGTTTTACTTATAATGATTTGATGGGAAGTAAACTCCCTGATTTGTAGTATTTTTCATGATATAAAAAATAGACCTAAAAAATTAAAAAAACATATTATTTTTTGCTCAAATTAATTTTTAAAAATTATAGGCATAAAATTCATCCTATTTTACACATTTCATCAGTTTACATCATCTTCAAAATCTCAATATAAATGTCACTTTTATGCCCTTGAAATTTTTTAGTTTTGGTGTTGTTAGCCTCTTCCTTTGTAAAAGAGTGATAGGTTATTGTGCTTTTACCCAGGACCTAATACTTATGTTTGAGATTCATCAGTCTTGCTTGTTTTGTCTTTAAATATTCTTGATATATCAGGTCTAGCTTATCACAAATGTATTCAACACCTTTCGAACCTTTCACCTATCTAAATTTTGTGTCACATAGACTACTAAAAATTATTTTTCTTTCTTTCGCATTAGCTTCCTTTTTTTTTTCTTCTTTGGTAGTCAATGGTCTTCCAAAAGGAGGATCCAAACCAGTTTGAATCATCTCCCAAAATCCATTTTTTAATGCTTCTAGATATGATTCCATCTTGTCCTTTCAATAGAGAAAGTGTAAGTTATGTACCATCTAAGATCTTCTAGAAGAAAGTAAGCTTCTTGAAGAAAAACCTTATCTAATATCAATTTTTGAACATACTCTAGATGCTAAGAGGGGGCATGAATCAGCATAAACAAAAATAACACTACTTAACTTATACAGTCACCACATGAAACATTAAACAAGTAAAGAGTGTTAGGGTTTATATAGATATGAATAATAAACAATATTACGATAAGGCAGAAACCAAGAATATAGAAAAAAAAATAACATAGATATTTAACATGGTTCACCCATTATCATGGGCTACACCCACCAAATAAATATTCTTCCACTTCTTTTATTATCCAACAATGAGAAAATTACAATCTAATAATTTCACATTACATCACCACATATTTAAAAGCCTTTTAGCTAGTTTGTCAATGTCAGTTAAAAAATTAACCCTAAAAATGCTTGACCAGTTAACCTAGGCAAATGCTTGACAAATTAACCTCACAAATTATTAAGAGTGTACAATATAGCATGATTAGTCACCAGATACCAACAATCTCCCACTTGGAGAGTTATCCTATAGAAACACTGCTACACCTAAAGCTCCTATTGGATTGATGCACATGAACTTTATTGTTTCTCATTTCCACTATGATCAATCTTGAAGACCAATAAAAATGGAGCAGGAATTCAGTCTCTATTGAGTTACTACCTTTGTCAACATATCTCTAGGATTCTTTCTAATATCTATCTTGTCCAACTTCAATTATCCATCCTCTAAAAATGAACATATGAAACGATACCAAAGCTAGATGTGTTTCATCTTAGAGTGAATGGATGAGTTCTTTGCAAGGTAAATTACATTCTTAATGTTACTGTACAACCTTCTATTCGCTTGTGTCTTGCCCAATTCCTCCATAAGCCTTTTTTACCAAATCATCTCCTTGCTAGCCTCTGTAGCAACAATATATTTTTCTTCTATAGTTGAAAGTACTACAACCTTTTGCAATTTAGAAATATTGCTGACTGTTGTGCCACCTACAATTAAAAATAGGATTTAGTGCTCCTCCAACTATCGATATCTCCTACCAAATTTGAATCAACCTAGCCTTGTAAAGTGGAATGGGAACCTTGAAAACATAAAAGACTAAGTTGTTGTACCTCTCAAATACTTGGGAATTCACTTTACTACATTTCAATGCTCTTTTCCAAGATTTTTCATATACCTTCTCACAAATCCCACTACATGTGTAATATCTATCCTTGTACACACTATGACATATATCAAGCTACCAACTACTAACTTGAGTATGGAACTTTAGACATGTACTCCATCTCCTTTTGCATCTTGGAGCTCATCTCTTTGGACAATTTAAAATGACTAGGAAAAGGTTTACTAATTAGTTTTACATCTTGTATCTTGCATATGTTCAATACCTTTTCTATGTATAATCTATATAAGACAATGTCAATGTGTCATTTTTTATGTCCCTAGTTATTCTCATAGCAAGGATTTGTTTTGCTGCACCCAAATCCTTAATAGAAAATGATTATGCTAATTTTTTTTTATGTTCATTTATATGTTGCATATTAGATTTGATAACAAGCATATCATCAACATATAGTGATAGGATAATATAAATACCATTATCCAATATCTTGAAATAAACACAATGATTAGAATGACATCTTTTGTAAACTTGTTGAACTATTAAACTATCAAATTCTAAATACCATTTCTGAGGGGCTTGTTTTAGCCCCTACAAGCTATTCTCCAACCTACCCATAAAATTTTCCTTATCTTTCACCTCATATCCTTGTTATTACTGCATAAAAATCTCTTCCTCGAAATCTCCATGGAGAAAAGTTATGTTCATATCTAATTGTTCCAGATGCAAATCTTCTCTAGCCACAAGACTTAGAATAGTTTGAATTGAATTCATTTTAACAATAGGAGAAAATATCTCATCAAAATCAATACCTTTATTTTGTGCAAAATCTTTGACCATAAATCTAGCCTTGTATATTTTCTTTCCTCCATGTTCTTCCTTTATCTTGTAAACCCATTTGTTAGGAAATTCTATTTTACCTTCAAGAAAAGGGTTGTAAGACATAATAACCCGACCAAAATAACCTTGGACAGAATAACCTAGTAAAAATAACCCAATGACAAAATAACCTAGGGTCATAATAACCCAGGCCAAAATAACCCATGGTCAAAATAACACATGGACAAAATATCCATGTAAGAATATAGAGAAAGAATTTTTCTATAAATTACATGTCTATTGCTAAAACAAATTATTCTTCAAATTTTCAATTAAAGTGCTAAATTATGAGCAACACCTCTTATATAATCTAAAATGTTCCAGTTTTCATAACCATTAACCAATCTTTTTAGTCTTTCTTTGAGTTTATAGTATTTTTTCCTGTGGGGTTGCCCAATGTATCCAACTATATATTTCTCTATTTTATTCTCTTGGAAACCCTATTATTTTTCTAATGCTTTGATGATTTTCCAAATTGATTTGTGTAATGCTTGAAGCAATTCACTAAATCATCTATGTCATCCCTCAATAGTATTATAATTTTTGGGAAGATCACCTTGAATAGTTGAGTAGAAATTCAACATTGTGATTGGAAACTTGGGTGATTGTTTATTGCCTCTTCTGGTTAGTCTTCTAATCCATGTGTCTTTAAAATAATTAAGTATGGGTTGTAGAATCTCCTCATGTTATGTATAATAAGGAGATTATAGAAGTGTTTCAAATGCATCAATTACATTTATCTGAGGCATGAAAGATAATGGAACAATTTTCTTGATCTTAAATGAAAATACTTCATCAACATTTTAATGTGCTTCTAGAGCTTCTTTTTTGTAGAATCTTGAGTCGAGCACGCCCGGTGACCCCACAATAGTGGGTTACACTTTTTTGGACATGCTAATTTTTGTTGAAATAACACATTTTTAATAAAATGTGATGATTTAATCCTTGAGAGGTACCATTTGAAGAAATTAATTAAAAATGGTTAGATCAAAGCCTCTTAGATCAAAAAAACTTTGATGTAACCTCTCTAATCCTCAGTCATGCCGGTAATGGAGTCTTAGGTTGCATACCTATTAAAATGCTA
Source organism: Chamaecyparis obtusa (assembly GCA_027943335.1). Classification (NCBI taxonomy): domain Eukaryota; kingdom Viridiplantae; phylum Streptophyta; class Pinopsida; order Cupressales; family Cupressaceae; genus Chamaecyparis; species Chamaecyparis obtusa. The sequence goes on from BSBK01000055.1 coordinate 241,814, forward strand.
ACAAAAAATCACTTTGGCTTCATCTTTTGGAAGATCAAACGAATTCATTTGAGAAATCTATCTGTGTAGTATTGTACTACTCAAAACAATCTTTCAAATAATTATAATGTTAATATATATTATGTTTATTATGACTTCATATTTTTAGTTTTATAAAATATAGATATTTCACCGCATGTCAACCTCTATGTTCGACACTTATGGAAAAATAGTGAACAAGAGAAAAAAAATCCTAAAAATATCTATGCACTAGGTAATGAAAATATTACAATTGGACAAATACACAACAAGTTACAAGTTACAAAATGAACGTATGTTAAAATTATGTTTATGTCAACTTTAAACATTAATAAAATATGAAATATTGAGGATATAGTTATAAAACTAATTGCAATAATTAGATATGGATGTTACAAAACTAAATTTTAAATAATTACATTGATATCTATATTATGAAAAAATTTATGCTTTACGAAGCGAGTGTCACTCTTTAAAAATGTTATTTACAACAACGTACTAGTTTTCAAGGGAGATAGAAAAATAGATTCAAATCAATTCCAAAAAAATTTTAAAAATATATTTAGAATCTAAGCCAAAAATCTTAAAAGACTCTAATTTACTTCATCTTCAAATTTGTAACAGCTTCAAGGCAATATGTGTCTGAATGTGAAGTTTTTTTTATAGAATGTATATTTCAGTGTCAAAGTAGGCAAAAAAGTGTAGCCTAGTATTGTGGGACCGCACCATGTCTTTTATTTCATTCAATTTGTGTTTGATAGTGATCATCACAGGTTTTGGAGGATGATCATGTTTTGTATTGTTAATCACATCACCAGATTTTATTTATAACACAGTATAATACCAACTTGAACATTTATTCGTAAAATATTTTACACAACATCTAGTCATTTTATTGATGTCTTGTCAATGAAACAAAAATTTGTAACCATTTAGAATAAGTAATTTATTTTCTTTGACTTGTTAAAAACTAAATAGGCATTGTACATATTAAAAATTATGAAGAATATGTTGGTTTACAAAAAGTATATTGATATTTGTACACACTTTTAGAAAACCCTAGGAAAATTCAAAATAATGTTCAAAAAATATATTACAAAATATCTTCTTTTATCAATTTGGATTTATCCTCTTCTTATCACTCAACACACTCTTACTTCTTCTCCCCTTCCTCATTTCCTTATTTCTCTTAATTCTTCCACTTTATGTATCTTCTTAATGCCTCTTCATAATGCCTTTTTACTTATATCTTTTCATAATAACTATTAATTAGATTATTCCCACGAAATTTTCTTTGTTTTTATAATTATTTACCATTTTAGACATTATTTAAGCATATTAAAGGTGTTTTAAGGCTATTTTAGGGGTATATAATGGATATATGGTGCCTCAAAATCCATTATATCTTAAAATCCTTTTTTATCTTAAAAAATAGTGTTCTAATTGATTGTATGTCATTTCTAGTTTACTAGCTTGATCTAAAATGACCATGGATTATTATTTCCATGGGTTATTTTGACCACAACTTATTTTGTCCATGGGTTATTTCATCCTTGGGTTATTATGGTGGCGTTATTGTGTCCAAGGTGATTTTGGCTAGGTTTCTATATCTGTCCATACCAAAGAAAATTCACTAAATCTCAAGCTTGATTTTTTAGCAACAAATCCATCTCCTCTTTTATTCCTTACTCTCACTTTTTCCTAGTTTCAACCTATATTAATTTTTCATAACTTTCTAGTTCACTAGAATCAATAATTAATACATAATATAATGAAGGAGAGTATATTTTAGGAGGTCTAGTTATCCTGGAAGATATTATTAATGGAGTTTGAGGAACCTGTTGTGGTTCTTTTTGTTAAACATTTTCTAGCACTATTGGGACTACATTTACTTGGATTTCATCAATCACCTTTGTGTTCCTCTTCATGCTTCTTTCCCTCTTCTTGGGATTTCATCAAGCAACTTTGTATCGCTAGGATGCATTATTTGTGTTCCTCTTCTTACTTCTTTCTCTACATTTGATCCTTGTACATGACTTTTTAATTCAATATGACATCTCTACTTGAAATGATTTTATGATTCTCAAAATCCTAAAAACGATAACCAAAATCAATAATTCCATACCCAATAAATGTACAAGTTTCTTAGATTTTGCCTCAAGATTTGATTGAATTTCTATATCAATATGGACAAATTCTTCACAACCAAAAGTTTTTGGAAATGAGTAGTTTAACTTTTTGTATATCAATGCCTCCTCTAGGATACCACCATCCAAAGAACTTGAAGACCCTTAATTTATCAAGTGAACAATAGTATCTACAACATCTACCCAAAACTACAAAGGAAATCTATTAGAATCTGAAAAGATTAGTAACCCATAAAACTAGTGCAAAGAATAGATATCTAAACTATGAATACAAATGATACGAAATCAAAATAGAAACACAGAGTTAGTCTCCAACAGGGTAATGCAAATGCTAGAAGAAAAATAGCATTAAGAGGATGCAAAAGCAAGCGATATGAAATATAAACCAGGTAGCATGCTTATATAGACTAGGAAGAGGGAGGAGGTGGAAACACTGACCAATGAGGAGCAACCATCTATCGAACTAAAGATAAAAAAGTATCTTCCCAAGATAGCTAATGAATGCTCATACATAGGAAGGTGACACCTCGCAACCACTCACCAAATAAGACATTTTTATTAACATAAGAGAGATTAATAAAAGTTTAGGAAAAACCTAATAATATAGGGAAAAAGAAATAACCCACTAGAAAATAAAAGCCTACACTAACACCCCCCATAAGAAAAGCTTAGGTGGATGTAGAAATGGGTCCCAAAAAATCAAGCCTCATGAGGAACCCATGTACATAAAATTTCCCCCCAAAGAGAGAAAATCCCCACCCCCAAAAAAATAGAGAGAGAGGAGGCCCCCCCAAAAGTAGAGAGATTCAAGACTCCGAGTGAGAGGAAGAAGCCCCCCAGAAGATGAAACCTCCTGCACCCCCAACAAATCTCACAAATAAAGGAACTTTATCCTAGTGAAGGGTTTGGTGAAGATATAAGAAACCTTCTTGGAAGTCAGATAGTAGAGAAGGTCGATGACGTGGCCATGGATGAGCTCTCGAATGTAGTGCATATGGACCTCTATGTGTTTGGTCCGCTGATGATGGACCAGATTCGGTGAGAGAAAATCTAGAGCATACCTTGACTATGTGATGGTGATCCTGAAAGAAGACTGAAAGATCTCAATCCCGAGAAAGTAATGCTAAAATCCCAAGTCATTCATCAAAAACCTGTCATGAAGGGAAGTTTTGACAACCCCAATGGTGGATGAAGAACTCCATGTGATCAACAAGTCATCAACATACAAAACCCAAAATAGGATTGAATCATCTTGCTATAGAATGTAGACATTGGGAATCAGAATGACACTGAGTGAACCCAATTGATAGAAGGAAGGAGTCCATCTTGGCATACCAACCCCAAGGAGCCTGTTTGAGGCCATGGAGAGACTTCTAAAAAAGACACACAAGTGAAGAATCCTGAAGGAACCCCTATGGCTTCTCAATGTAGATCTCCTCATGAAGTTTACTATAAAGAAAAGAACTCTTCACATCCATCTAATGTACTTCCCAAAAATTAGCTACAACAATGACAAGAACAAGGCAAATGAAATTCATTCGGGAAACTAGCACAAAATTCTTAGAGTAATCAATCCTAGGAACCTAGAAGAATTCTTTGGCTACCAAGCGAGCGTTATTCTTGTCAACCGACCCATCTGCAAAAATTTTTGTCTAGTAGATCCACTTACATCAAACAATTTTTCTTCCCTTATGAAGAGGGACAAGATCCCAAATGTGGTTCCTCATTAAGGAACTATACTCCTCCTGCATAGTTGTATCCCACTCAGGAATACCATAAGCCTCATGAAAGGACTGTGGATCTAAGGTAGTAGCAATGAAGACATGTAGAGTATCTTGGAACTTTGAATGAGTCTACCTGGTGTCTAATGGATCCACAACCCAATCACCTACAGACTGCAAGGTTTGTCTAGCCCAAAGTGGACTAGAAGATGGAGAATCTAGAGGAGAATCATAAACCTTTGAATGATGACTAGGAGAGGAAGGAGGTGATTCCTCTAAATCACTCTTTGCATCAGAAGTCAAGGTAGAAGACTGCTTAGGTGAATATGACTCATCAGAATATCTGTCATGTATCCCAAGTGACTCCAATGTCAAAGTAGAAGGAGTTGGAGAAGTGATAGAAAGTGAGATTGAAGAGTCCTCCTCAAAATGAACACTCCTCTCAATGAACAACTCATATGTAGTAGGGTGGAGCAATCAATAACCCTTCACACCATCATGATAACCTACAAATATGTAAGGTCTTCTCTGTGGATCTAAGGCCTTGCATTTCTCTACAAGAATGTGGGCCCATGCAGGAAAACCAAAAACTTGAAAGTGCTTAACTAATGGTTTTTGACTGCTCCAAGCTTAAAAAGAAGTGAATCCCTTCAAGGCTTAGTAAGGAACATGGTTTTGGATATAACAAGCACAGTTAATGACCTCTACCAAATACTATAGTGCACAAGATCTGGAGTGAATCATGCAATTTTCCATTTCCTTCAAGGACCTATTCTTCTAGTCTGCAACACCATTCTACTGAGGATTGTATGGAACTAAATATTGCAAATCAATCCCCTCTAAAGTGAAATACCTCTCAAACCAATGGTTGACATACTCACCACCATTGTTAGTGTGTAAAAATTTGATGGCTTTCTTGGATTGCTTCTCTACAAAAGTTTTGAAGTCTTGAAAATGATCAAATACCTCTGACTTTTATTTGATAAAGTACACCCAAGTATATCAATAAAATTCATCAATAAATGTGAGGACATATGGGGTCCTGTTGAAAGAAGGATGCTGAAATGGACTAGCCAAATCACTGTGAACTAACTCCAATATCTATGAAGCTCTCCATGTCTTACCTTTGTCAAAATTTTCCTTAGGATGCTTACTGAGAATACAACCTTGGAAAACACACCCTAAAAATGGAACTGAAGGAAATCCTGTGACCATGCTTTGCTAGTTGAGCTATTGCAAGTAGCAGAAGTTTAGATGGCTAAACCACTCATGCCATAATCTACTCACATCACTAGACTGAGTGAGAAAAATAGTCAAAGGAGGATCAGGAACAAAGTGATAAAACATATAGAGTCATGAATGATGATCTATTCTCCCAACTGCAACTGTAGAATCATTGTATAACTCACGGATTTGTACTGAATTAGGAGTGAACTCAACCCACTTGTCTGAACCCGTGTGAGTGATCTAGTACATCGATAGAAGATTAGTTAATAATGAGGGCACACAAAGAACATCATGGAATGTTCCATCCCTAACATAAATAGACCCTCTCCCACACACCTCAATAGGAGTTTCATCACCCATAAAAATAGAAGGCATAGAACATGGCACCAAAGATGCAATTTCTTCCTTAGATGAAGCCATGTCATGCGAAGCACCCGAATCAAGAACCCAAGTGGATGGTGAAGAAGCAACTGCAACAAGGGCCTTGCCCTTTTCTTTCCCCTTGCTTTTCTCTTTTCCCTTGTTAGACCCCTCATTAGAAATATATTTGATAGACTCAGAAACACTGATATTCTTCATCTCAAGAATGTGTGTCAAGTGATCAATTTGTTTCTTCAGACATTTATATTCATCATGACCAGGTATTTTACAATAGGCACATTGGACCTTCTCTTTCTTAGGCTTGTTTCCCTTGGAAGATTGGGTCTCATTAGATACTTTTGAAGAAACCGGTATTTGATCCTTCTTCTCCTTGCTATGCTTTTGTTTCTTATCCTTACTATTGTTGTTACTACTTTTTCCTTTTGGTTCTTTTGTTCCTTGGTTGGTAGCCAAAGCATGTGACTTAGAGGACTTAAGAGTGCCCATCTGGATTAGCTTGTCATGTTTCCAAATGAGATTGACAAAAAAATCATCTAAAGATGGCATGGTGAATTGAGTACCAAGTGCACCCTTAGTAGCATAGAAGGTAGAAACAAACATAGAATATTCTGAACTTAGTTTAGAGAGAATACTAGAAGAATTGGTTGTTCATCTTTCTTTTCAATTCCACATTGTTTTAACTATAGCCTTATTGATTTAAATTTAGTGACAAAATCTTGAATTGTGTTGAAATTCCCTGGAGTTAAACTAATTAGTTCATTCTCCAACATATGACCCCTCATTAAATCTTGTGTGCCAAATAGTGTTTTTAGCTTTGTCCAGATTTCTTTTGGTGTATTCAAAGACTCAATGTGAAAGAGAAAATCAGGAGAAACAAAAAAACACAATGTTCCATATGCCTCATCATATTTGTTAAAACACTTAGGCTCATCTTCATCTTTAGAAGGTTCAGTTTCAAGTCTCACAGTTATCCTATTTAATCCATCTTTCCTTAAGTAAATCATCATCTGTGATTTCCACTCAAAGTAATAGTATGGAGTTAGGATGGGCACATTTGTTTTATCCATGATGAAGAAATATAGAGAAGAAATGTCAAAAAGAAGAGAACCCAACCAAGACAACTACCCCTTTTCACTCAATTTGAAGAACCCCCCCCCAAGAAAATATGATTTGGCACTTTATATTAGTGCATTCACAACTACCACTAGCAAGAAACACTAAGTGGTATTGATTTCAATGCATTACAAAACCCTCACGAAGAGAATATGCTGAAATACAATTTTATCACAATACTCAGAGAAATAAATAGCACCACTACAATCTACTCAAAAAATCATGCACTTTCAAACAAACAATCGCCTCGATATGAGGTCGTATGAGAAATTTATGATCCTTTGAAGTTTCCAAAATAAGAACCGTGCAATGTCATGACTGAGAATCTACCATTTCTATAAAATCTCTACATCAAAATTAAAAAAAGGTCTGTGCTAGTGCATAGAGCACGGAAAAATAGCTAAAAAAAATTTAAAAAATCATGAGAAACAGAGTTTGTATGAGAAAGAACAGAGCATTTGAAAAATGCCTTCAAATCTACAGCTGCCAATGGAGAGAGGTACTACTATAGCTTTCTAAGTTCAATTTTCCAAAATATACAAATTGCATGCAAAATCAAAAAGATGCCCAGATGTTTTTTCTATGATTCGAACAAAACCCAAAAGACATTTTTCTTGATAATGTACAAAAGATGTAGATCTAGTGTAAACAAGATGCATTTAGCTACAAAAAATGACCCCAACAACCAAAAATGACATGCAAAGGATGAATTTGTTACCTAAGACAAGTATAGCTTGCTGGAACCTGCAATATTGATTGAAAACACCAAATATGCAAGATAGTTGTTAGATTTGAGCTTTAAGCCCCGGTTCCACAGTTGTGTGTGGCGATCTCTGATTTTGGTGAAATGAAAGCCAAATATGACTTTCTCAAGCCTCCTAGACACTTTGGAACAGCTACAAATGCTACCAGTATAACCAAAAATGTTGCAATCACCCATATTTCATAAAATACATGCAAACCCCGAAGATTAAAAAAGTTTCCATCAAATGTTTCTGATTCTCAAGATCATCTGGAGATGCGAGAGAAGAACATATTGGGTTTTTTGAAAAATCTAATAAGATTTATTACCCCCCCCCCCCCGAATCTCTCTAATATGGAAACTAAAATCTACTCTTGCACATAGAACAACTTTGATACCATGTTAGAATTTGAAAATATTACTAACCCAGTTGACTAGTGCAAAGAATAGATATCTAAACTATGAATGCAAATGATATGAAATCAAAATAGCAACACATAGTCTCCAAGAGATTAATGCAAATTCTAGAAGCAAAATAGCATTAAGAGGATGCAAAAGAAAGCGATATGAAATACAAGCCAGCTAGCATGCTTATATAGACTAGGAAGAGGGAGGAGGTGGCAACACTGACCAATGAGGAGAAACCATTTATCAGAATAAAGATAGAAAAGTATCTTCCCAAGATAGCTAATGAATGCTCACATGTAGGAAGGTGACACTTCGCAACCACTCACCTAATAAGACATGCTTTATTAACCTAAGAGAGATTAATAAAAGTGTAGGAAAAACCTAACAATATAGGGAAAATCAATAACCTACTAGGAAATAAAAAACCTACACTAACAAAATCATGCATGCAATCTCATGCTCCTTGCACACCCCATGATAGTTTTGTTCATTCTTGAAGACATATCATTTTCTTGTGGGGTTCTAGGAATAACCTTTTATCTACAAATACCATGGTATAAATAATAACTATCAAACTCTCTAGTGCAATAAGTTCACCTTCATTATCTGATCTGAGATACTTTAGGTTATTTCATGTTTGATTCTCATCCCAAGATTTCCATTTCTTAATAGCTTCAAATACATCAAATTTTATGGGAATGAAATAAACCCAAGTTTTTCTAGTTGCAACATCAAATGAAGTAACGTAATAATAAGAACGGTCACCAAGATATGGTATTTGGGTTGGTCCTCATACATTAGAATGCACAAGTTCTACTAACTTTTTACTTTTCTTTTCCTTCCCAACTATATAAAATATGACTAGGTCTTTTATTTTCCATTAACATATTTTTCACAAAAAATTAAATCAACTTGTTTCAAACCTGGGAATAAATCCTTTGAATGGATAAGCTTCATCACCTTCTTACTCATGTGCCCAAGTTGATTGTGCCATAGAGTTGTATCTGTTCTAGTGGAAGTTAGGGAAATAGAATAATTAGTATTACCTATACATAAATATAATGTACCTACCTTTGCCCCTTTTTCTAATATGGTTGAACCTTTAGTAAGATTCCATGAATTGTCTGTGAATATGACTTTGCAGCTATCACTTCCTTTTTGTCCTGGTGATTTAAATCTCTTCTAAAATTAGGAACATGTCTCACCTCTTTCAAAATCCATTGATTACCATTTGTTAACTTTATATGTATGTTTCCCTTTCAAACAATTTTGCATGGTTCATCACCACCTAAATAAACTTGTCCAAAATCACCTTGAACATAGTCTAGAAAATATTTTCTATAGGGTGTGGTGTGAAAATAAGCACTTGAATCTAATGCCCAAGAATTAGTAATATTATCTAAAGAAATAATCAAGGAATCTTGCAATACATTACCTACCACATTTTCTTCCTTATTTTTTAATTTTTGTCCATCCCCTTGTTTTCCCTTTTGAGACCAACAATCTTTCTCCATATGTCCTTTCTTTTCACAATGCCAATAGTCCATGTTTAGCCTAGGTTTGGATCTACCTTTTCTCTATTTTCCACAATCACCTGGGCTCTTTCCTCTTTCCCTATATTATCCCCTATAATGAATATTCAAAGCATAACCTGATGTCTCATGAGTACTTTTGCATCAGATTTCCTCGCTAAGGATAACACCAACAACATCATCAAATTTTCAAGTATTTATACCAGAGATAATGTTACTTATAGTCATGACCAATCCATTCTAGCTTTCAGGAAAAGAGCATAAATTCAAGAGAAACCCAACCTCATCATCAAAGTTTACTTCTACATAACTTAATTGACTAGTAATTGTGTTAAAATCATTAAAATGATCATTAACATACCCACCTTCTGGTATCTTCATATTAAATAAATGATTCATAATAAATATCTTATTAGAGGCTAATTATTTCATAGATAGATTGTCTAATGCATTCAGTAGATCCTTTTTTATTATTATTTTTTCTATATTTAAAGCCTTCTATGATGCTAGGCGTAGTCGTATTTCTCCTAGTGCCTTCCTATCAAGAACTTCCCATTGTTCATCTAACATAGTCGTCGACTTCTTTTCTTTTCCATCCAATAGTAAGTAAACATCCTTTTGATATAAATAATCTTCCATTTGCATCCTTCATAGCTAATAATTTTCTTCGTTGAACTTATCAACCTTAATCCTACCTTCCTCTTCCATTTCTCCCACTCAAATCTAAGATTTCCTAGCAAATAAGTGAAATATACACCACTTTGAAACTAGTTGTTAAGGTTTAGGAAGATAAGAGAAATAAATAATATTAACATAATGTAAAAATAGGGAAGATAGAAAAATAAATAACATAGATATTTAGCATGGTTCACCCAATATAGGCTACACCCACTACCAAAATAGTTATCCACTTATTTTATTATCCAGCAAAGATAAAATTACAATTTGATGATTTTATATTACAATGCCACTTATTTATAAGCCTTTTGAGTAGTTTACCAATGTCAATTAACAAATTAACACTAAAAATGCTTGATGAGTTAGCCTAGGGAAATGCTTGATTAGTTAACCCCGTGAACTTTTATGAGTGTAAATTATAGCAAGATCAGTCACCGCATACCAAAAAAGAGTAGAACTAGCAACACATCAACATCATATTTATACATGGAAAACTCAAATTGGGAAAAACCATAGTGAGCTCTTGCCCACAAAGAATAATTCACTAAGGTATATATAATCTGATTACCAAAGATGATGGGACCTTGCTACTTTGAAACTAAAAATAGAGGCTCACTACCAATACAACATTAATGAATATAAATAGGAGCTCACACTACTACATTTGACCTCATTTTTCTACCAAAAATTTTGACCATCAATTAAAAAGGTTTAGGTTGGTTGGATTATAGAAGGAAAACTTCCTTTTTTTTAATCCATGCCCGTGTTAGTCAAAATTTTGACCAATACCATGTAGGTCAGAATTTCAACCAAAACGGGCATAACTTTAAAAAGAAAAAAGATTTTGTATCTCATTTCATTGTTTGGTTTTAACTTGGAGTGTGTGAAGGAGCTAGAGCCTACGATTGTTTGAACTATTATTTGGTGAGAGTAAAAGGAGGACCACCTGCTTGTGAGGGTTGCCACTGTGATTTGGTGTAAAAGGAGGATCGCTTGCCTGCAAGGGTCACCAATGTGATTTAGTGTAAAAGGAGGACTGCCTGTAAGGATTTCCTTACTCTACATTTGTTTGGCATTGTTTTATTGGTTACCTACTTAGGGCCCATGAGAAATGTGCTAGGGAATCATGTATTTTGTATTCACTGGCATGTTTTTAATCATTGTTTATATACATTTGATTCAGAGATGAACTTGTAGAGATGAACTTGCAAAACCCTAAATTTATGAATCACCGCATCATGTTACACTGTAAATGTACTAGTGTTAGGTTTATGATTGTAAGGTTGGAAGAGGAAATATTTCAAACAAGATTGAGAAAACTATGATTTTAACATTTTTTTTACTGGTATTTGTTTTCTGCCGACTTTGTGTGGATTGGAATGTCAAATCTAACTCCATAGAAAGTCTACCTGGAGTCGTAGCTTTCAATTGCGACTGGTCTAAGATTTTTTGGTGGAGAAATATGAAATAAATCATTTGATAGTCATCTATAGACCATTTTTGACATAAATCAGGGGTAGTCAGCTTTCTATGAACTCTTTTAGACTAGGTGTGACTGTCTACACACTATGGCTTCAGAAGTGCTGAAAAAGACCCCAAATAACAAAGCAACCATAGAATCCTTTCATTCCCAAGACTCAAAACCTTCATCAATCTTTAATAATGTCTAAAAATGAACAAACCTCAAAGGAATAGGGCTCAATCCATCGAGAACCCCAAAATCCCCAAATTTAGCACTTCTAAACCCTTAATCCAAGGGTTTCTTAAATCTCCTATCTCTGATCACTTCTAGGTCCAATAGGTAGTTTTTTCACCATTATATGATCATTATAAGATGATCCAAATTGTAATATATGTTCTTCCTTCAGACCAAATGGCTACTGTTGTAGCATACCAAGCAAATTCATTAAGTTTCCTCTATAAATTATGGTGATCACCCAAACATTCTTCCTTCTCATTACATTAATGGATTAGGGAACTATATTACGTGTTAATACTCAGTCATTACATGTGTTATAGTGGTCATAGGTCATGGAATGACCATATTCAATTGGAAACTCACAAAACTATCGAAGGAATGGCTGAAACTACTCTGCCAGTTAGAATTAATTGAGTAAAAATACAAATACAGAACTCAAAAATGCATAGATGTGGTCTAGGATCAATATCTAACTATTCCAAATGCATTGAAATGTAAGAAAATGACAAAATGAATCCAAAATCACTCTAATAACTCAAGGAAATTACATTTGAAAGAATTTTATTTATCAAAAACTCAGTACAGTCCGTACACCAGGCCTCTTCTGCCTTACAATGAAACTTTGGAATATTTGATGGACTCCTAGAAACTACCCCAACCAATCCCAATCGGTTGGATGGATTAGTTTGCACTAAAACATAACAAAATCCAATTCCCTCCATTTTCTAATAATCGTTGCATTTCAAAATCTTGAATTTGCAACATTACAAATTTGGAGTTTTTGAAACTTTTAAAGATAATGAACCCTTAAGACTTTGAAATGTGACCCAAATGAACTTATTAAGAATTATTAAAATCAAATCTAAACTATTATAAACTTTTAACACCAAATACCATCCTAGGCTCTTATTTTGGTGCTAAGGCCTATTAGGCCTTTTAAGACTTATTACATATTTGCCATTTGCATTGCATGGAATGACCTTATAGGCCATTATAGGTGCCAATACATTACAATTGATGTCTTTAGATGTCATTGGGTGCATGGTTGTCATTATGGACTCCTAGTAGTCTTTGGATGTTCTAGGTGCCCCTGCACCATGTTCACCACCTTTGAAAGGATTCTTGTCCCAAGAATCAGTCCTGGCATTGGATGTCTGAGTTTGAACCAAAAGTTTCAAAAAAACATCAGCCAACTCAAGATATGAAAACATGTCTAAATTCATTAAAAAAAATCATATTACATCTCATTAAATAATTTTGAAGTCAGATTGGGCAATAAAAGTGAAAATATTATGCCTTCCAAATGTGCACAAAACTATTCAAAACTCCAATGAAATGTAACACCATATCCTAGCAATCATTTGAATCCATATCAACCATAAAAATAAACATTTGTCAACAATATAGTCAGACTGTACCCTCACAGGCAATGACTGGCAGATTTTAAATGAATTTACATTTCCATTGCTTGAACATAGTTTACATTCACTGTTATGATCTGGAATCGATCATTAACTTAGTTTACATTCACTGTTATGATCTCTATAATTTGGAACAATGGAGTTTTTAATTTCTAGTTTCTAGAGTGTATTTATTTTGATGTTATGTAAATTTAATTTAAAAATCAATAATATCAATACAAGTATAAGCATTGTTAAGTGGATTTGTATTCTCAATTCAATTCATGCAAGAATATGATGTACTTTACATACTATTAAATTTTTTGACAAACTTTCACATATTAACTTTTGAAGTAGAACTAAAGGCAATGCATTGTTCTTAACTTGTTATTAATAAAAAAATTATTGGCAAATCAAAAATCAGTTATTGTTCATGTTGTAAAACTAAACTATTTTAACTAAAGTATACATGCGGTTTTTACGGGAAGAGGTTGAAAAAACTATAATATTGAACAAACTAAGCGGAATATGTAAACATTTTCTACACTATCTCTTTTCTCTATGATTGATTATAAATATCATGGTGTTTTATGGAACTTTCATTCATTGTATCATGGTTGTGCTCTACTATTGTACTTAACCTTTAACATATCTCCAATGATTACAATGACTTGCACATGCTTGTACCTTGTGGTTGTTCCATCTTCTTATTGTGATTCTTTTCGATTTAAGGCATGATATGTCAATGTCAAGTCTTATTGTATTTATTCTATTAGGACTTCAAACTGAGTGACATTTCCTTTTCACATGAGCATAGAATTCAAAATTGCCTCTAATAGAAGAAATTGTTCATTAATAGTAGATAGATGTGTTTTTCCCTATGATCTCATGATAATGGCCATATTCAATAACTCTATAACATGATGGTTGTTCCTTTTAAGAGAGATGGTTGTTCCATTGTTCTAAAAACTACGCTTTGTTGTCCTTTTGACATGATAGAATTATATATCAGAAACTTTGAGGTTCTCTTACCTTTTGTATGTCATGGTTTCACCTCTATGTAGCTAAATCTCACTTTGAAAATGATCTTCTTTTAGGAAACAATGAAAATCTTCTATGGGTCATACTTATTGTGACTTCCCATGGTGCACTATCATTGTTTGTACACTTTATTTTTCCAATTCTTTTAAATTGTCACTGTCTTTGAAAATTAATGTCATATGTTGCTTACATTTGATTCAATTTCCATATTAATTACTCTCTTCAGTTGTATTAGGAACTTTTTCCTTAAGCATGTGTGATGCAAACCTAGATATAAATGGGCATTAATGCATTAATGCTCAATTGAATGCCTTAATGAAGCTCCCAAAGAAAGGCCATCTGGAATCTTTAGAGTAAATAATTTGTACTAGGTATGGACTCACCTCCACTACAATGCCAAATTCTGATGTGTTATTATCTTCAATTGCAAGTTACTTTTGCAAAAATATATTGTATATCTTTACAGACTAGACAATGTGACTGTACAACTCCATAATATATTCTCTATAATCTCTAATAAAAAATTGAAGTGTAAATTGAAGTAAAGTCTTCCTTGGATAAAATTCCAACCCTTGTCTACTAATTACAATACTTACCTTTATAGTTCACGTGACTTCCCTAGGGATCTGTTAGAACTAAAATAAATTTTTTATATGCTAGTTGGCCAACTATGCCTAGTCAGCCAACTAGGAGACATGTCTTTTGGGAGGTAAAGACTCATATAAATGAAGGATGAAACTCTTCATCCAATGAAAAAAAAAAATTCAACACAAACATATGTGAATTATATCCAGACAATAGCAGACTATATATAGGCAAAAATGAATTAGATGTAATTGCTTCAACTTTACATTCTTGATTTACTTCAGCATCAAGAATAATATCCACAGATTTAGTAGTCTAGTGAGGAGATTTGTGTAACTCTGAAAATAATGATAACTCCCAAAGTACTTATCCTTTTGAATATTTCGTGGCCTAGTGAGCATGATTTGTTTGTGTATTTGTAAATCTTGTATAATCTTATAATATTTTTTTTTATTATATACAAGATACTACTAATGTTTGTATGTTTACATTTTGTATATTTATAGCCCGTGAAGAGAGTCCACACCTAGCAATATGAACCAAGAACAAAATAATGAGACAATTGCTAGATTGTGGTCTCAGTTCCAAAGAAAAGATGTTGAAAAATGTAATTGTCCTTGCAAAAAGTGTAAGGGCATAAAGAATCAAAGAATTCTAATCAAAATAGCCTAGATTCATTGTAGGTAATATGGTCACATTGAAGGGGGGCACGATTTTCATCGATTGGTGAATGTGGATTTCCAATTGGAGGAACATGGAGGTGTGAATATCCAAGCTGACAATAACGCTCCCATGGAAGAAGATGATCATGTGGCAGAGAACACAATTGAAGACAATGGTGTTGGCATAGCTGATAATGTGCCAGAGGACATGATTGAAGAAGATGGTATTGGTGTAGCTGATCAAGATGATCATGATGATGGTACTAGCGCATCTGATAATGATGATGAAGATGGTCTTGATATAGCTATAATTGAGAAGGCATACGAGCCCCTATACCAAGGCTCCCAAAAAACTCTTCTCTCCGCTATAGTGTTGTTGGTGAACTTCAAGGTTATGAATGGTTTATCCAATGTAGCAATGTCACATATGCTAAGGTATGCCATTTTTGACATCTTCAATGTTAGCATACCATTATGATTCATTATATTAACAATTCATATTTGTTGTTGTAGGTTGATGGTTGAGTTTTTCGTACCACCATCAAACATTTTTCCTCGTTCATACCGTGAATTATCTACCATTATGAATCAAATTGGAATGAAGTATCAGACAATACATGCATGTCCCAATGATCACATTCTATATCATAAACAACATGAATTTGCAACAAAATGCCCTATTTGACATACTAGTAGATATTGGTCAGATCAAATAACAAAAAAGGTGCCTCACAAGAGTCTTCGGTACATTCCCCTTATTCCACATCTTCAATGATTATTCAGGTGCACTAGCTTGGCACAATTTATGGATTACCATGCATGAAATAGAAGTCAAGATGACATTATGTGAATGCCTGCGGATGGTTCTGCATTTAAAGACATAGAAACAACATGGCCACAATTTAAAGAAGAACCTTGTAATCTCAAGATTTCAGTGGTACCAGATGGTGTCAATCCATCTGGAGATATGAGATCTACTTACTCAATGTGGCCTATTTTTGTTATTAACAATAACATTCCTCCTTGGATGTCCATAAAGAGGGAGCACATAATGTTGTCAATGATTTTACCAGGTATTTTTTCATTTAATAGTTATGTAAATTAATTTATAAACACCGCATCAAGATGGTCATAATAATTATGTAATGTTTTTGTTCATTCAACTAGGTAAGTACCAAGTTAAAGATATGAACGTGTATATTGAGCCCCTTATTGACAAGTTGTTGATTTTATGGAATGGGATCACTATGTATGACATCTCTAGACCAATAGGACAAAGAAAATTTCAATTCCATGCAATGCTTGTATGGACAATACATGGTGACCCTAGGCTAACTCATTTTTGCGGTATGTTATATATTCATATTAAGGTCATGCATTTTTGGTATGTTATAGTGCTTACACATTATTGGTGTATGTTTAAGTTGTGCATGATAATTGTACATGATCCAATTGTATGATATCTTTTAGGTCTTCAGACAAAGGGTAAATTCGCATGTCCAGTTTGTGGTCCAAAGATGAAATCTCATCATTCAAGAAGTTTAGGAAAGCAGGTGTTCGATGAGTTTAGGCACTTTCTCCACAATAATCATAAGTATCAAACTATTGAAAAACATCTTTTTAATGGGAAAGAAGAGATGGCATCAAGGCCATGAAGAATGACACCTTGTCTATGGAAGTTAAAATACAATAGACTAAATCGCTGAGGTAATGTCATTCCATCTGATGATTTTTGTTTGAAATTTAGATTTTGATATTATCTTTTATTTACTAATGATGTTATTGATGCTCGTGAAGGTCGTCAAGGCATCAATGACCAACTTCCTAGAGGAATAAAAAGTTATCCTAGTCAATTTAGTAGGTTTTCGTACAACAAGGATCTCCCAATCATGCATTTGTTTGATGCTATGCATATTGGAAAGAATGTAACAAAGACACTATAGAAAATATTGGATGGAAGGAGTGACAAAGAAAAAATGGCCAAAATTTGTAATGACATTCATGAATCCAATCATGCACTGAAAACTTTCATTGAATCAAATAGCAATGGAGATCGCATGAATACGAGTGCCCTTCCTTGGTTATTAACTGAGCAAGAAAGTGATGCATTAAAAGAAGTCATAAAAAAACAAAATTTCCAACAGGATTTGCTGCAAATATAAGCAGTCTTGTACCAAAAAAAGGTGATTTTGGGCCAAGGTTGAAAATACATGATTGGCATACCTTTCTCAAGGTAAGTCATGTTCTCTATTTACAATATATTTGTAAAATTGCATGTACTTTTTATTATATTATTTTACAGTATATTGAAAAGATCATTTTTTAATCATTACAGTACGTCCTACCTCTATCCCTCCCAAACCAGTTTGACAACAATGTTAAATGAGTTATATACGATCTTGGATAATTCATGAGGTTAGAAGTGTTATTATATTTATGACTTTCTTTACTTTTTATTTAATTTATTGTATATTTTAATCTAAAATCTTGTTTATATGTTCTTGCAAGTTGAATCTCTTTTAGGTGGTTATCATCTAAAGAAATTGATAAAAAAGATATTAAATATTGGAAGAGAAAAATTCCCTAGCTTATGTGTGAAATGCAAAAGTTTCTACCTCCAACTTTTTTCAATGCTCAAGAACACTACCTCATACATCTAGTTGAGGAGATTGAATTGTGTGGACCTATACAAACTAGTTCAATGTGGATGGTTGAGAGGCACTTGAAATTTATGAAGGGCTTGGTTCGACAAAGAACACATCCTGAGGGTTCTATGGTGGATGGATATATGGTATACTAGACCATGGTGTATACGAGTGAATATCTTCCCAAGTTTGCAGCAAATATCCATGTAGATCTCATTTTAGATCCCAACTCTATTAACAAATTTGAATGGGAGTACTTGATGGGGAAAGGTAGATTGAGGAAAGTGAGAGGTAATTATATAATGATATTGTAGTTTATTAATTCTTATAGATCTTCAATATAAGTTGTTTCTAACAGGTCTATTTATTTTCTTTACAGTTGGTCGTGAGTGGGATGCACTACATTTGTATATTGCAAACAATCTTGATTGGATGACAGTATGGATTCAACAATCTCAAGAAAATGTTCACTCATTAACATGGGATGGTGTTGCATCATTAGTTAAAGAAGCTCATTGTAATGGAGATCCCAATGTTACACCAATGGTACTTGATCTAGTATATGGTTTAAGAGGTAGAAAGGTACGTATAAGTTTACTAACCATGACCCATAAGTTTAATATCAACTCATGGATCGATGCAAATAATCTTGACATGTTTGAATAATTGTAGATCAAACACCACAAAGCTATGTACTACCATGACCATAAATTTTGCATAAAAAAGTTAGACGACACGAAGAAAACTTATGATTCTAGGATAAGTGTAGTCTTCGAGGTCACTAATATTTCATCTAGAAATGACATACATCCTCAACAATCTGAAAATCGATACTATGGCATTTTGGATGATATACTTGAGTGCGACTTTAATTCATTCAAATTAGTTCTATTTTTTGTCAAATGGTACAGGCTATGACTAAATTAAAATGATCCTGATACGACTGCTATTGACCATGATAGTGGATTTACAATGATTAATACAAGGTCATTTGAACCAGTTGGAGATGAGCCCTATATTCTTCCAAGCCAATGTGAGCAAGTGTTTTACTTTTCCGTTCCACATAAACTAGGTTGGTCATTTGTTGTTAGAAATGATCCAAGAGGAAGGCCGGTACAATATAATGTGATGGAAGAAGAAGATACTGAAGAATCAAAAGACAAAGTAAATGATGATCATGGATGATTGTTACACAATGAAGAAGAAGAAGAAGAAGAAAATGATGATGATTCTGGTGATGCCGATGATATTGATGGTGATGATGGTGATGATCATGATGATGGTGATGAAGATGGTGTTGATCAAGGTGATGATGGTCATGATGATGATGGTCATGATGATGATAGTCATGATGATGATGATGATGATGATGATGATGATGATGATGATGATGATGATGATGATGATGATAGTAGTCATGATGATGATGATGATGATGATGATAGTCATGATGATGACATGGATGAGGAGGATGATCAATAACATGATCAATGAAATGTATGTCAAGGTATGATCAATGTCACGTATGAGGTATTGATTTATTCATAGAAATTTGAATTAAGTTATTATGTGTTGAACTCTATAGTAATGGAGTATATTTTGCATCATGTAAATTTTGTCTTCTATGTAATTTTTAGCTTACATATCATGTAATTTTTGGCTAACTTAAGATAAATGATTTACATATGTAGAAAATTTAACACCTTTGACATGGATTGACAGGTATAATTTATTATTTGGTTTCCTTCTCTTTAGTTAACAAAATATATAGATCCTACTATGTCTCTCATTTGATGGATTGTAGGTATCACCAAATAGGTATTTGTCTGATCTATCTTCCTCAAGTGAGGAAAATGTGGGAATAGAAGACAAAAGTGAGACATCTAGTAGGTCTAAAATGGGGAGATCAACTAGAGGTCAAAAGATTAGAAGAAAATTTGATAAATGAATGCAATTTTTCCTTGCTGAGGGGGTTTCATGTTCTTATGATAATGAGACCAAAGGTGACATGAAGGTTCCCTTAAGGTACACACATCTTCAGAAAGAATGGGTACCCAAGGAACTACCTCCAGTTAATACTAATTTTTCTGTTAACGAAAGGATATATCGCATAGCTCCATCTTCATTACATGGTTTGGGCTTATTTTCCATCGATGGCATAAAGGTCAGTTATAATCAAGTTGTTGAATTGGAGTATGTAGGACCTTGTTACAATTACAAGAATTGGATGCGGATTGTGCAATATAAAAAAAGTATGCGTAGGTATGCATTGTTAGCAAATTATATACAATGCAAAGAAAATGATCAAACTAAAAGGCTCGCTATGTATATTGATGGAAAGCCAAAAGCAATAGGGAATATTGTAGGTTTTATAAATAGTTCTCGACCTGTGTCAACTAATAAGTGATCGAATTGTATATTCGAGGCACGCGAGGGAAATCATGTATTTATATGTGCGATAAAATCAATAAGTGCAAGAGAAGAGCTCCTAATAGATTACAATTTGAATCATGTAGATACAAAAAAATTCCCTATCATGGGACTAGTAAGTATAACATTTAAACCAATTGCCTCCAATTAATATTGACTCCAATCACTTCTGATTGCTAAGAATTACTAATCTTTGTCACAGGGTGACATGGATATTCCACCTCAAGATACAAGTGGGGATGTTCCTCATAGTACACCTTCTTCATCAAAGGTAAACCTTAATTAGTGTAATTCTATAAATTATATAGAAACAAATGTCATATTATTATGTTCTTTTCTTTATGGCTTTGGAGTTATTTTGATAGAATTTTACTGATATTGATGTCACAACTTGATACTTATTGATAGATAAAAGCAAGAAAGGTAGTAGATCAATTACGATCTGAAGTTGAGGCGGCATTTATAGATGACGTAGAATCTAACTCTAACCATGTATTCATGGCTACTCAAATAAAAACTAAATATGGTAAATAAATTCTTAACCTTATAATGGAAGCAAACGAAACTGAGGATTCAAAGGAACTCAAAGAAGAATTGACATGTAGAGTCAATTCTATTAATGTAAGCAGTAATTAATCTTAAGCAATAATAAAAGTTCAATAGATGTTTATATTTTATACTATCTTATGGATCATGATCTAAAATATGATGTGTTCTTCTTGCAACATTTGTTGACACGTGTGAAATGTCATCAACATGGTGAGGGTTGTAGCATCGCACCACCTTCATGTAAATAATCTTTAAACCTTTAACCATTGATTTAACCTTTGTATGCATTATTGACTCAACTTATGTTTGGGATGCTTCTAGTACGCCATTTAATCTTTATCCATTGCAAATGTCTTTGCTAACAATGTATTCTTTAGCTCATGATGAAGTGCAGACATCTCCTTCGATTAACATTCCTCATTTGATGGTTGCATTGTCCGCAACAAGGTGCTTGCAGACATCTTCCTCTGTACCATCTACAACTGGTAAAACCTTATTTTTCTATATTTTGTTATGTGCTAATCATGCATTGATTATTTTTCTTGTGTGAATTTTATACACTATATGGACCTATTTTGTGCACTAATAGATACACCTACACCTGGTACAAGAACATATCAGACTAGTACTAATGAAGATCAACCATTTCCTGGATCAACCCGTGTTACTAGTATTGGTTCATTTGCGGGGACATTGTTGTTGAACAAGAACAATATGGTTCCGTTAAAAGTACCAAAGCTTTCAGGTGCTTTAAAATTGTTTTTATTTATGGTGTAATTATAGTTTAATTATACATAACTTATTTTGGACTAATAATCCCATGGTATTTTTGTAGGAAATGATGTTTTTTTATGAAACTCTTTTTGAAATGATATTGAAGCTATTTGGGCCCACCATACATAAAAGGTACATAGCTTCATAATATTGGTACAATATTTTTCTTATCTTCCATTTATTGTACTATATTAAAGTTATGATATCTAACAGTTTTGGTTTTTGAAAAAAGGTGGAATGATCAAGATGCTGACTTAAAAAATCAGCTCATTAAATCTTTAGAGGATCTCTTTGGAAATAAAACTTTTGATAGAGTCATGATTCTTAAAAGAGCATCCAAACATATAAAGACTGTGAGGGACCAATATAGAAGGGCTCTAAAGGATAACCCAAAGTCGAGCATCCTCCTATGATTTCACCGATGGAGTGGAATGAAATAATGGAAGATGCAAAAGAGAAAAGGCTAAAGGGTGGTGGAATTCAACCAGAAGATGGAAAATGAAGGTATGTCATGATAGTATTAAGTAGAATGTAATCATGCACTAATCAGTGATCTTTATAAATATATAATCTAACATGTTTCAAACTTTTCATAAACTGCAAGACACATCAAAATCCACATAAGCAAGATTAACAAAGGTTGGCCAACACAAACTTGGCTCTGGTGGCTATATGAAACTTCACTCTCGACTTGTAAGTAGCAGAATTGGAATTTCATATCAAATTTTTATGTATAAGGTTGCAAACAATTCTATTTAATCAAATCATACATGTAAAAGTGACAATATTAAACAAAAAATATAGGGCACAAAATTCAATGCAGAGTCCATGGATAAAGACAAGAGAATAGACTTGAAGGAAGGCTATGTAGTCGTGGCTGCATGCCTACGCCAAGAATCCCAAAGCCATAATGAAGAATCTGATGCACCAGATGAGACACAGGGAAATTGGTCAAATGAAAAGTAAATCAAATTGAATAGTTAATTTTGAACATAAATTGACTATTTCATGATAACAATGTGCATGACATTTCACTACAGCCTTCAAATCCTACCACAGAACCTAGGTGTGACAAAGGCCATGATGTGCATCATAGTGTTGGAGGTATTAATTTTCTATTGGAAATAAATTATGTAATTATTAATAGAGTTTAACATCTTTAATTGCAATTGGCTGTGTAACCTTTTTTTGAATATTTTAGAGCATGTTGAGCATGTTAAGGTGGCAGAAGATCAAAATGTTATTGTACATGATGATGTGGCATTGTCAAGTAAAGAAAAATGCATGTTATGTTCTACTGGTTAATGAAATACATGTAACAGTAAAAAAATGTATGCGAATTTAACCCATTTACTTGTTATTGTAGTAGACCCCCCTTTAGTGCAGCAACGTTGTCCTCCTCGAGACATGAGGAAGCATCATAATTTGAGATCAAAACCACAAGAGGAGGAAGATAATATTGATGCTCCTGTCAGCCTTTACCTAAATAAGAAATCTAAGAAAAACCCAAAAAAGAAATGATTTCTTAAAAATGCTCTTTGATAGAACTTGTTTGATTAACTTTGTTGGATAATGAAAGAACGTTGTTTTAAGTAATTATCTATGAATGTTGTGTATTAATATTGAATTATATGTCATGTTAATGAATATTGTTATGTGTTAATGAATTCTTGATTAGTGTTGCATATTAATGAATGTTATGTTATGTGATTGTATTGATTGAATGTTATAGTTCATAAATGGATGATTGAAGTGTGTAATTAGATATTAATGGGGAATTTAAATTGATGTTAGGGGAGGGGGGGTGAGGCCAGACGAGCTTCCACCTTCACATGGTTGGCCTTGTTAAGTAGAGAATATTAAAGTATTCTTGAAACCAAGTGAAGCTCAAACTAACATACCTTCATTATTTAATCAATTTCATTCGTTCTAGGTCTTTTCTCCTAAGTGCATTTTGAATGTGTCATTGTCAAGCAACTATCAAATAAAAAACTAGAAGGGCCAATAGTCAACTTCTCATTGTCATTGTCTGGCATGATTCGACTTCATTTTGTGTAAGTATCCTTGTATTGAATGCGTCAACCTCTCTTGGCCTAATGTGGATTATTTTATTGGTTTATGTTTTTGAGTCAGTGAAGTGTTAAATCAGATATCAGTTGGATCTATAAGTAGCATAGATATTCTATAGCTAATAGCCTAATACACCCACGTGAATAAATTTAGTTGTTGTCCCCTTAGGATTTACTTAAGAAAATAGTCCTTATGTGCTCAAAAGTTAGTTGTTTTAGTGCTGCAATTGTAGATGATTGTATGCATGAATTCAATGACAAGAACTGAACATTAAGAAATAGAGAAATAACACAAGATAATATTGTAGAGAAGCGTGATGTGGTGAAAACTATTGCACAACAAGGCTGTACCTGTTGAAGATTTAAATGCCTATCTGTTTAGGTCTTTGCAAATGATGACTTGATGCAGTTAAGTATCAAGCACCTAGTGAAGGGTGGCTAATCCAAGAAGCTATGCATGCACAATGATGATCTCTTAAAAGTATAATTACAACTCTGAATAACAACATTCCATTTCTTCATTGGTCAAATCTATTGCAATCTTTTTAATGATGGTTCTCTTTATGATGTTTCTAATATTTTGGATTTTCATTTGACCATCCTTTGTGGTTATTAATTGACTTATCTTGTGTACATTTTTTCTCATCCAATGCCCTAGTGTGCCAAATGTTTAGTTTGATTCCACAAACATTGTATAAAATTTTCCTATCATTGTTTCTCTAGTAAATCTATTTGTGTCCATTGAGTCCTATTATTCCCTTGAAGGTTTTATTGGGTAATATAAGTTGTGGAACTTTTTTGGTTGACTTTGTTTTTGAAATGGTGTGGGAACTATTGGGCATTGCTCTTGGAAGGGTTTACATTTCTTATAAGGTTTTTTGTAAGCTCTATGATAATGCTTGACATCCTTATATGGCAGGCAAATGAATCCAAGAAGGAAGCTTTTAGGAAATATTTGGAGTCAAGCAGCGTGCTTGATACCCTCACAAAAGGTCTATGGTAGTTCTTCTTATATGATGAAATGTTGAATCTAGAAAAATAATTTGTGAATTTGCATCTATTTGTGAGATAATATATTAATATTGGCAGTTCCTCTTAAATGATGAAATGTTGATTTTAGAAAAATAGTTTGTGAATTTGCATCCATTATTTTTGGATGCCCGAATGTTATGTTTCCCTTGTGAGGATTCAAATTAATTTGATTGATATGATCTTCGAAATGTGTAGTAGTCTTTTAGATTAATGTGATTTGTATTATCATATAATATCTCTGCTCTTATAAACTACCTTGTTTCCATGTATGATTTATAGTTATTCACTCCAGTGTTCCAAATATGAATCTGGATGATATCTTTGAGCAAAAGAATGAGGTTGCTAAAGTTTTTGAAGAACTTGAAAAGGTTGATATATTCATATCAGTTTCATTTATTTATTGATGTGTATTGTCAATTGATTACTGTAAAATATCTCTTAAATATTAAACACGATGAAATTTGAATGCAGTATGATTCAATCATTCATTTCGATGCTTACAAGCTATGTCAAACTATGGATATGAGATAGTTCAAATACTTATTGTGGATATAGAGGTTGATGTGCATGTCAAGAAAGCAATGCATGAAATAAATGCAGGCAAGACTTTTACATCCAATACTAAATGTCCTTTTTACCATGATATTGCTGGAGATTGCTAGCATATACTTTTGCATTTTTAAAATGGGTTGATGGTATTCATTTATTTAAGAAAACCCAACTCATTATCCTCAACTTTGTTCATATTTTTGTTTATATCTGTTTAGTTTATTTACCCAAAATTTCTCTCAATTTCACCATCATTCATTTCATTGTTTTATATCAGCTGCAAGAATGAGGGTGGCAACGCAAGAAAAAGTAGAGGCAAAGAAAATTTTACAAATCAAGAGAGCAGAAGGGGAAGCAGAATCAAAGTATTTGTTAGGAGTTGGCATTGCTAGGCAAAGGCAAGAAATTGTGGATGGGTTGAGAGAGAATGTGCTTTCTTTCTCAGGGAATGTGTCTGGCACAACTGCAAAGGATGTGATGGATATGGTGTTGGTGACATAGTATTTTGACAGCATTAAAGAGATTGGAGCACATTCCAAATCTTCAACAGTGTTCATACCCCATGGACCTGGTACAATTCATGATGTTGCTCAACAAATCAGAGATGGACTGCTTTAGGGATCACATGCCTCTCATCAGTAACTGCCATCACAACAAAATCAGCAACAACATTCAAGTTAATGGACATGGTGATGATATTGTTTTAGGGTTTGAAGCTTTCCTTATTTTATTTGTCAGTATGCACCAACACTTCCTTTTATGTTATATATGTATATTTTATAGATTTGTATATTTATAATTTTAAAAGTTGTATATAATATACGTTGGGAGATAATATATTGATATTGGCAGTTCTTCTTATATGATGAAATACTGAATCTAGAAAATTAATTTGTGAATTTGCATCTATTTGTGAGATAATATATTAATATTGGAAATTCCTCTTATATGATGAAATGCTGATTTTAGAAAATTAGTTTGTGAATTTGCATCCATTATTTTTGGATGCCTAAATGTTATGTTTTCCTTGTGAGGATTCAAATTAATTTTATTGATATGATCTTCAAAATGGTGTAGTAGTCTTTTAGATTAATGTGATTTGTAGTATCATATAATATCTCTTCTCTTATAAGCTTTCAGGAAATATTTGGAGTCAAGCGACGTGCTCAATACCCTCAAAATAAAACATCTCTACTCTTATAAACTTTGAAATTGCAAAATAAATTCTCCTTGAGACATACTTCTCTAACTTATTACATCTAATTTAGAACAAGTACCCTAAAAAATTTTATAGGCCCATACAAGACACCCACCAAAATATAGACCATCAATTTATAGAACCCTTGCAAGATATCCCAAGGAAGAACAGGTAGTGAAAACCAGATAGATAGAAAAAAAAACATAACCATATGCTACCTCACCTATTTGAGGTAAGCCAAAGTCAGTCCAATTCTCTTAACAATGGTACATATCCATCCAAGTGTAGCAACCTTCAAATATTTGCAACAGTAAAGAGAACCCTGATATTTTATCAGCCTAACATAGTCTTTGGCCACTTTGGCAATCAGATTGTGAGCAATATTGATTTTCTAGCAGGAATTTTTTTTTAAAAAGAAAGGTTTTCGTAGCATTATCTACCACTTGAGAAAAAGTTTCCATAGCTAAATTTCCTTGCCACAGTTAATATTGCTCTAAAGACTTACAAGCTAGTAAGTCCTCAGCTAAAGGGTTGATAAACTAAATAAAGTTTCAAACATATGAATAGATAAAACTCATACAAGAAAAAGCTAGAGCCAAATTGAATAGCATTGGCTATTTGTTAGCGGAAGGTCCCTACCAGAACAGACACATTCGTCACTTCATTAAGATGACAATTGTGTACTAAGTTTCCTAACTGTATAGGTCATCATCATCTTTATTATATATTGTAGCAAATACATCTGAAGCACCAGGAAATCTAAATTCAAAACCAAAGCCTCGAGATTGATGTAGTGTTTGTGCAAAGGCTTGATACTTTTGAATATCAGCATCACTGACACTTCTTCGGGCATATTTCATTGACTCCTCAAAATGAGAAGCCTTTATTTCAACTACCTCATCACTATCATCCTCATCCATTTCCTTGGGGTTCTCACTTCTTTTTCTTTCACGTTCAATATTATCTTGTAAAAGTGCAGAGGAAAGAGAACATGACAAATTGAAATAATAAGATACAAGTTGAGGAAAACTGAATCAAAAAATGTAAAATTCTAATAAACCAATTCAAAAAAAACCATTAAGAAATTCATAACCAAATCTAGTTTGCAAAAGCTGCCACAATTGAAACTTACCTTCTCAATATTTTCTCTAATAGCATACTTACAAGCCCACTGACAAATCTCTATAATATCTCATCAATAAATATAATGGACAGGGCATTCTTCTTAGCCTCCTCAAAAGCCTTCCGGAGATTTCTTTCACTTTCTCCAGCCAACTTTGACATGATCTTAGGTCGATTGATACAAAAAAAGAAGGCACCAGTTTCATTTGCCACTGCCCTAGCAATTAAAGTTTTCCCAGAACTAGGAGGCCCATAGAGCAGAATACGCTTTGGGGGCTTCACACCAATAGATTTGAAGAGTTGTGGGCATCTAAGAGGAAGCTCTACCAATTCACAAATCACCAGTTAGAGCCTATCTCTCAAATAGTTCAAACAAAATGAAAAAACCCACAGTTTCACGCAAAGCAGAGCAGATGGATTGTTAGAGCCCAAAGTAGTTTGGAAAATAGAATCAGCCGGGACCCACTGGCAACAAGAAGCAGAATGAGTGTGGACACCTAAAGATAAATATCTAGAATAATCATCGATTAGGATGTCATTGGTGATTAGTCTAGATATTTATCTTCAACTTTTTTTTAAACACTCCGCATTTCGTCGAAAGTCTGGCCTAGTTTGGTCTAAAATTTGACCATGCTGTGTCAAAATGTGGCATCGTGGGTTTGGCATCCTAGTCGGAGCCACTAAATATTTTGACCAAATGTGGTCGAAATAGGACCATCGTGGGTTTGGCATCCTAGTCGGAGCCACTAAATATTTTGACCAAATGTGGTTGAAATAGGACCATCGCGGGTTTGGCATCCTGGTCGGAGTGACCAAATTTTTTGTCCAATATTAATCTAAATTGGTTGAAAGATTGACCAATATACCAACACTTGCTAATGTTATTTTTGGCCTAGATTACCCTCATTTTCGACCAATATTGGCGTCGATTATTCTATGGTTGCAGAAATGGGTCTATATTTTGATGCAGATAATAGAGACGAACCAGTTGGTTGATTATTCAACCGAGTTGGGTAGAAAAGTTGACCATTAGTGCATCGAAAAATGGTGCAAAATGTACTAGTGTCACTACTCCAAACTTGCAAATAGAGGATCACTACCTATTGGTGAATAGATTTTTCCTTCAAAAATAAATGCATAATATGACTCACAATGCCCTAAAAGAAGGAAAAATATCACCAACAGTTGGAGATGTTATCATTGAATTGATAACTTTCCTCTGAATTTTGAGAGGTACAACTCCCTCTTTAAAGATATGTAGTGAATAAAATTTGGGGTATGCTTTTTACCAGAAAGAAAAAAAGGTACATTAACATCTACCCATAATCATGGAAATAGATGCAAAAGATCAATTAAAAAGGAAATGTTGCAGACAAATAAATCAAAGTTTAATCATCTACATTCATGAATATCACCTAGACTGAAAATAGACAGAGAAATTATTTCTTCTTGTATGAATAAATTTCCAAAAACAAAGTTCTGGAATAAATTCATACAAACAATCTTTAATGACAGAAGGGACATAAATAAGTGATCACGCTGGCCCAAAGTCTAGTTGCAATCAAAAGAAAAATATAGACAATACAAAGATTTTGAATATCATCTTCATTTCATTCATGCCTCAATAGAAATTCAAAGACTTCTATTTCTGTACAATAAGACTATTTTTATAAAAAAAAAACTGACTCCTGTTACAAAAAAGAAACTAAAATCAGTTTCTCCCCTCCTATCCTAGCACAAAGACTTCTCCAGAAAAAGAAGAACCCTATCTTCCTAGAAAATTCTTTCTTTTATAATCCTTTTTCTTCCCCCTCATTGAATCTGGAAAATATTATTAGTCTTTCCTTTTTTCCCCACGTAGCTCTTTTCAGTTAAAATAACTGATTCTTTAAGATCTTTTAAAGAAACAAAACAACCTTTGTTTCTTTTCTCAAGCTTAATGTTTTATATAAATTATAGCCATAAGGATAAAAATGAATATTTTTATCATATCAAATTAAATACGCTTTTATCCCTTGACAGTTGGCATATGTTGGTGATGAAGTGCTGTCAACATTTTGTGACTGTCATTGACAGTTTTGACACTACTTAACTCAGTCATCCATATCTCACGAACCAGACAGAATTTTGACGATCGCTCCAGTGAAAAGTTGTAGAACTAGGATTTATCAAACATATAAAACAATTAGCCCGATCCAACGGTGGAATTGGGAGTTATGCCCCCCACCATATGACTTTTTTTACTGCTTCCTACAAATCTGTGGTTGCTTGTTACATTAAAAACTCTGAACATTCTTCATGTCCATGCTTGCATTTTGATTTTATCTTAAGGGACAATTTGATTCAATTCTAGAGACATTTTAAAAA
This sequence comes from Chamaecyparis obtusa, assembly GCA_027943335.1. Classification (NCBI taxonomy): domain Eukaryota; kingdom Viridiplantae; phylum Streptophyta; class Pinopsida; order Cupressales; family Cupressaceae; genus Chamaecyparis; species Chamaecyparis obtusa. Next base: position 271,903 of record BSBK01000055.1, read on the forward strand.
CCTCTAAAGTCATAGGAACTTTATATCATTTCTCATACAAAAATTGGTTAATCATGAACCCAACTGTGCACGGTATTATTGATGCTCTACATATGGAAATGTATCTGAAGTCCATGAGTTCACCATCTTACCAAAAAGAAAGTTGTAATAAGGATGTGGAGACCATTGTAGATACCTTTCTTGCATTAAAGAGTGGCCATCTATCAAATTTTATTCCCTTTTTTCGACAGCGGTCAACTATTCCATTAATGATTTGGAAAGATCATCTTTGCACATTGGAGGGCCCTTACTAGTTTTGTTGAATCCAAACTTGAATTGAATATTTCAACCCATGAAACTCTTTGCATCAATTGAAACAAAAGTACCAGACAAAACCTAGAATCTGAATGCTGCACTTTGAAATCACCAAGGTCGCCTATAATACTGAACTTGTCAAGCCTTCGAACTGAATTCCAAATCTTTGAAGCTCTGAACCTATGAATCTGATTATGCAAACTGAACCACTTCGAACCTCTTTGAACCTTGGTTTGAAGTAGTTCAAAGAGGTTCAAGACCCTAAACTTGAAATTTTATTTTCGAGGTCTATATGGGTACCAACACTACCAAAGTAGCAAGATATAACAAAAACTTGTGCACCTAAGGCTCGCTATCTTAGGAATGAAGTAGATACAACTCTTTACAAGGATAAAGAGATTTCTCCTGATAATGCAGGTGATTTATACAACACTGTCAACCTCAATGGCATGAAATTACTATCTTTCCTTCTAAATCACTATCACTAAACTCTAGTCTGCTGATTGTAGTTCTTTATTAGCTCACACACTATTCAGTTTCTTCACACCTTACATTTTTCAAAAGTACAAACTATATGTATATTCAAGATAGATTATTGGAGATTAAATAAAAAGGTCATGTTGGAAACCTATTATGGGTGTATATGATAAAATATGGATGGGGTCCTAGAACAATGATTTGCACATAAAAGAGACCCCAAAGCCAATATTTTACACATACATGGAATTGCAATGATATGGAGAGTACATATAGAAGACTAATGTTGAAATGAATAAATAAAGGTATTTACCTCTTAAAAAGAATTGACTGAAAACCCCTTCAAACAATCTTAGAAACTATTGATTTTCGCAATCTTGAATCAAAACTGTGAGATCAACAAAACCCAAAAATATTTTTCAATTTTGATGGAGGTCATCTTTGACCCAAATAGCAGGGCAAAGTCTTACCCTGGGGCACAATCCTACCCCCCACTGAAGGTTGTACTTCACCCAAAATAGCTCTGACAGAAATTCTATTCACGGATCCCAAAAGTTCATCGAAAAGGGTATCTAGATCTGCACTTCAATTCATTGTCTTGTACCTGTACCTGCAAGAAAAATTGTTTTTTTGTTTGGATGAGGGGTTTTCCTTAGTCAAACCCCAGTTTGGAATCAACCTTAATAATGGAATTGAAATAGAGAATGCTAGCAAGTAGTAGAAGTAGATATAACAATGAAGCTATGAAATTCAATAGATATACAATTGTATTTCAGATGTAAACAAGTATATTGATATGAAAGCTTGAACATAACATTAAAAAATGTAAATCAAAACCTCCATGATTTTATGCTTGGAATCCACCTTGAGGGAAGAATGAATGGATCTTGAAGATGAATAAATGATCTTGAAGGAAGATCACACCACCATGATGGATAGATCTAGGGTTTGAATGATGAATCTTGAATGCTTGTGAATATCTCCTTGAGAGCTCTTGATCATGAAGTTGCTTGGTCATGAAAAGTGTGGATGTGAAAATGAGAGAGGAAGGCTTCCTTTTATAGTGATATAGGGCACAATCCTCAAGAGGAGCCACATAGGGGAATTAAATTCCAATTGGGTCCATACCCCTTGAAATGGACCTAGATTAAATTCAATATAGATTTTACCATTTCAAAACCCGAAACAACCTACCCAGAAGTGGGAAAATAAAACTTTTTAAAGCCTGACATCCTGAAACTTTCAGAAACTAAAATTTGGACCTAGGGTTAGGGACGAGGTAGTCTCTTCCCTAGGTCAGGGTCAAGGTCATCCTTGACCCTTCAAGTCAAAGTCTTTAGATTCTTAGAGAAAGTTTGTCAGAAAGAGGCTGAAAATAGGGAGAGAGAAGCAGAACAGGGGGGAAACAATCAGATTCATGAAAAGACCAATTCAAGGCACTTGACATGACCCCAAACCACTTACTCAGAGGGCTAAATTCTCTTAACATGGAAGTGCTTCCATTCTAAGATGATACATTAAGCCCCCACTTTAGCAAGAGTATGGACTCGATGCAAACTCTTGGTAAAGGAGAAGAAAGAAGAGATCCAAGTGGATTCACAATGAGATAAAATAACACTTAGATAAGGACACAAGCCCCCAAGCTAAGGATTATAACTCAACATACATGCACAAGGGTGTGAAAAGAGAAAACCAAAAGAGCAGGGCTTAGTACAAACCCAAATCAACTAGTAGACAAAACCTTGCTAAGAAATATTTCCTATACTAATATCATATTTGGAAAGCTATCATAAAAGCATAAATGATTACATAAGAAAGAAAAGAGTAACACTTATAAATAACATAGCTTCATGATCTAGTCTTACTAGCATAAAAGAGAAAAGAGAGAAAGGAGAAAGTGATTACCTCACCCAGTAAGATGCCCACCTTACCATGAATCACCAAGGGAGGGAGAGCCTGAACAGGTGGCCAAACCTGATAGTTCACCCATAAACTGTGCTTTGAAATTGTAATGCATCTTCTGATGGCTTCTGGAATACCCATAGATCCACCTTCTTGTCTCACTATGAATATGAAATGTGTGTCTCCTCAGGATTTAGCAACTTATGTACGTTAGCTTCAGAAGATTTAGCATACTAGAAATTGAAAAATGTGTGTCTCTTCAGGATTTAGCAACTTATGTGTGTTACCTTCAGAGGATTTAGCATATTGAAAATTGAAAAATGTGTGTCTCTTCAAGATTTAGCAACTTATGTGCATTACCTTCAAAGGATTTAGCATATTGAAAATTGAAAAATGTGTGTCTCTTTAGGATTTAGCAACTTATGTGCATTACCTTCCAAGATTTAGCATGCTGCAAAAGAAAAGGTAAAAACAAAAATGCATAATATAGAGTGAGGGAGGTCCTATATATGCCCCCCTCCTTAAGATGGAAAAAACATACTATTTCTACATGTTAAGGAAGGAAAAAGAACAAGGATAAAGCCTTCTTCAACATCAAGACAATATCCATAGACAACACCTAGTCCAAGCCAAGAAGGTCACAGCTCCTATGAGGCCATGGAAGGGACAAATGCAAAGATATCATGCGAGAAGTGAAAAAGTAACCCTTGTGAGGGATAGTACACTATTCAGCTTCCAAGGTTAGAGATTTATCAACCATGGAAACCCAATGTCAAACAAAGAAAGAGGTTGTGATCAAGGACATAGATCCTTAATGTAAACCAAAATTTTCATGTATGATTGGATATCACATAATAGATATATACTTCTTAACTAGGGGAACAATGGAGCCTAGAAAGATAGAATATAATTAGATAGCATCCTTGCCCCCCATGTGTAGGAACAAAGATGGAAGGGGACCTATTATATCACTCACAACACTATACAAGACAACGAGCCCCCAAGTATTAGGCTAACATTGTTTACATAATGTGGAGCTCCATAATAGGAACATAAATGTTATTTAGAGAAAATGAGATTGAAATACAACTCATTGCCACATGATATATAAATAACCTTACTATCAATGAGCTGCCTAATCTTATAATGTAAAGCATGACATTCATTAGAAGAGTGATCATGAAATATATGATATAAACAAAAAGGAAGAGTCTTCAAGTGTGGACTATGTTTCTTTTTTCGTTTAGGTCTAGTAATCATCTTAGCACAAAGGAGTTTAGGCAAAAGAACTTCTTGGTCAAATTCCTTCTTAGTTTTATCATGTTTTGAAGTGTTATTTGAGATGTTGTTAACATTAATTTGTTGTTGAGGATTAAATCCCAATCCATGAGAATGCTCATGCCCCCCAGTGTGTAAGGGCATTTGAACTCCATGTTTATTCTTACCACATCCTTGACCATTGAATCCTTGTTTAACAAGGAAATGATAACCAGGACCATAACAAGAAGCCATATCAGAAGGAGTCAATGGAACTTCAGTAGTCACAATATCATCCTTAGTAGATTGGATAGATTCATTGTGAGTAGAAGAAGTGACAAAGTTATATGAAGTGATTTAGAAGTAGAAGTAAAAACTTGTTGTTCAAATTCTCTTTGTTGCTTCATAAAATCAAGATCATTAACCTTATAATCTACAATAAAGGTAGGATTAAAATCCAAGGTTCCCCAATCATCTTCAGGAAGAGAATTAGAGGAAGGAGGATTACTTTTCAAAATAGGAGTAGTGTGGTTTTGAATATTCAAACAAGGATTTGGTGCATCATCCACATGAAGTGTATACATCTTGTTGTTATGTATAAACTTGACTTTATGGTGAAGGGTGGAAGGAATAGCATGCATCTCATGCAACCAAGGTCTACCTAAAAGAAGGTTATAATTGAGAGGTCTAGGCATAACATGAATAGGTGTATTCAAGATGACCAAACCTACTTTGATAGGTAAGATAATGATGCCTAAAGTGTTCTTAGCAATGTTATCAAAGCCATGTATAGGAACATTGTCAGGTTGAATAGTTCAAAGATTGGTGTTAATCACTTTGAGCATGTCCACACTACAAACATTAAGCCCAGATCCATTATCAATCAAGGTCCTATGAATGGTACTTTTTATTGATAGAAACAACAACCATAAGAGCATCATATTGATTATGAACTTCTTTAGAAGGTAAATATTTTTTAGTAAATACAATGTCAGGAGGACCTGGGGTAGCATGCATGCATTGTTAGAAGTTATCGATGCTCTCTTGATTAGGAGGTGGAGTGGAAAGAGTTGCTAGAGATTTTCGCAAGGCTTCATAGTTGGTAGGTGAAGTTTGAAGAAGCTCCCATAAAGAAATCTTGGCAGGGGTATTTTGCAATTTTTTTTATCAAATCATACTCCTTGCTAGGAAGATGGGGTGGAGGAGGAAGAATGGGTTGAGAAGGTGGAAAAGAAGTAGAAACCACCAGATTAGGTTGAAGGTTATTCCTTGTATGATATGTGTGAGCTATCGAATCTTGGTCATTGAAAGACTCTAAAGACTCCATAGGTTTACCTTTGATAGTAATTCAAGGGGAACCTTTGACAGTCAACAAGGGTTTCAGAAAAACCATATTAGTTGTCTCAACACTACAAATAGATTCACAAGAAGAAAGCAAATAAGACATCCTAGGAGGAAATGAGGTAGGATCTTGATTCTCCATAAGATAATCACTAATAGGGAGAGCATTAAGGGAATTCATATCATTATCCACTAATGCCTCATCAATAGAATGAATTCCAAATGGAGGTAAACCATCTATAATGTCATCTTCTTTCACCAAAATGTCCGCATAATGGGAGTGTATTGTAGAAAAAGAGTCATCATCATGTATGAATATGTCATCCATTAATAAATCACCCTCTTGTATCAAATATTCTTCATGAGGAGGTGATAAATCAATGTCTTTATCCAAGGGTTCATCCACAATGGTTTCATGAGGAAGAGAGTAATCAACATCCAAATCCAAAGGTTCATCCCAAATAGGAGGATTATCATCCCTATCAATAAGGCATTTGAAAAAACTTAAAAATAACTTGTGAAACATGATAACGAATAAATAAATCCATGTAAAATAGATCTAGATATATCCAAATGCATTCAAATGAAATTTATAAGCATGAAAAGAAAATCAAACACCATAAACACAATAGAGCATCTAATTCCACAAAAGAAAGAGTAATCATAAAACGGGTTAACCAAAATGTAAGATGAAGGTGAACACAAGATAATATAAAGGGAAAGCTAACACAATAGGGCATCTAATTCCACAAAGGAAAGGGGTAAGCGTGTCAGGTTCACCAAAATGTATATGATAAAATATGGATGGGGTCCTAGAACAATGATTTGCACATAAAAGAGACCCCAAAGCTAATATTTTACACATATATGGAATTGTAATGATATGGAAAGTAAATATAGAAGAATAATGTTGAAATGAAGAAATAAAGGTACTTACCTCCGAAAAAGAATCAATTGAAAACCCTATCAAACAATCTCAAAAACTATTAATTTCATATTGTTGAACCGAAACTGCGAGATCTACAAAACCCAAAAAATATTTTTCAATTACGAGGGTGGTCATCTTTGACCCAAATAGCGGGGAAAAGTCTTACCCTAGGCCACAATCCTACCCCCCACTGAAGGTCATCCTTGACCCAAAACAACTCCGACAAGGATTCTATTCGCGGATCTCGGAAGTTCGCTGAAAAGGGTATCAAGATCTGCACTTCAATTCATTGTCCTGTACCTGTACCTACAAGAAAAATGGTTTTGTTTTTTGGATGTGGAGTTTTCCTTAGTCAAACCCCGGTTTGGAATCAACCTTAATAATGAAATTGAAATAGAGAATGCTAGCAAGTAGTAGAAGTAGATCTAACAATGAAGCTATGAAATTCAATAGATATGCAATTGTATTTCAAATGTAAACAAGTATATTGATATGAAAGCTTGAACATAACATTAACAAATGTAAATCAAAACCTCCATGATTGTATGCTTGGAATCCACCTTGAGGGAAGAATGAATGGATCTTGTACTAAGATGTCAACGAGTAAACCAAATTTTATTCCTGGCTAGGCATCTCGATTAAAAATAAATACCAAATCAAAAGGAATTACAATTATACTAATATCTTTAATTAGGCCTAACGACAACGTTATACTACATTAGGTCATTAAGATTTATTGATTTAAGCGTTGTGACAATATATCAAGGGAATCTAATTAGCTAAATAATAGCTATACAAATTTCATTATAAAATTAAGTTACAATTTAACTTAAAATTTCATATAATTTATACCATAATTCTCGTCCATTAGAACATACGATCAACCCTTTAATGGCTTAAATCAGAACATAATTGTTGAATAATAATTATATTAATTATTAGTATTTAATAATTAATATAATTATTACATAACAAAGTAAATAAATTATTAAATAATAAAATTAAATATTATATAATAATCATATTAATTAATTTAATTATTAAGTTTCAATCTAAAAAAATTAATTATCAAATAATATATAAATTAACAACATAATAATATAAATTATTTATTAAATATTAATTAATATTATTTATTAATTAATATAAATAATAAATAACATGAAAAATTTGGGCAATACTATTAATTAATATAATTATTACTTAATCAATTATGTTTTATTTAGATTCATTTAAATTAGTAAGGGGTTGAAGTATGTTTTCCTCGTATAGATATTATAGTTTAATTTTTAGTGTATTAAAAAAAAATGTAATTCAATATTTTGATTATCGGTCTTGTTAGGAACCAATTCATTATATAATAGTTTGATGTAGTCCTTGACCTAAAATTAATGCCATTAGCAAGGACAAATTCATTTTTTTTAGAAGTGACTAGATTCCAATATAATGGTTAACTAAAGTTTAAATTTTGGACATTAGATCTTAAGTTTTTAACCCTTTTATTACATGTATATTCTATTGGAATGAAACTTGAACCTGTTAGTCAACCCGGGTATTAGATGAGATGCTCATTATTCTTAGGGTGGAGTGTTGATGATGACCACTCGTCATGCTACCCCTCAACCAAAAGTTAACCAACTCTCTCTCAAGTTTAACCATTCAAACTTTAGATAACCGATAACCCTAAACTTAACTCATTCCTTTCAAAAAAAAAGAGTTGGTGTGTTTTTGTGTGCAAATTTATGGGCATGACACTTATTTTTATATTAATTATTAGTATAAATAATAATTAATATAATTATTACATAACAAAGTAAATAAATTATTAAATAATAAAATTAATTATTATATAATAATCATATTAATTAATGATATTTAATTAATTTAATTATTGAGTTTCAATCTAAATAAATTAATTATCAAATAATATATAAATTAATAACATAATAATATAAATTATATATTATATATTAATTATATTAATTAATATTATTTATTAATTAATATAATTAATAAATAATATAAAATATTATATAATAAAAAAAAATGAAAGGTAACAAATTTTTAAAAAAAACCTGGGTGTAAGTTAAGGTATCATGAATTCTTTATCTATGCTCTGGTTCCAATGTTGAAACCTAGGTTGACACCCACTCTCTAGATTTGGAGACTTTGTTAGTTTGGAGAAGGAAGGCTTAGAGGAGGCTCTTCATCAACTTTCTTCCTTAAGCTTGGATTCTAGGTTGGTGGCATTCTTCATTATACTTGTTATATTTTCTTGTGAATGAGCTCTCAAGAATATTTTCATTCTTGCATTGAGAAACTGGTTTTGTGATATTATGTGCTTATTGTTTTGTGAATCTTGTTATTGTATGTGAGTATTTGTTATGTGAATACTTGAGCTTGTTGTAGTGTATGATTTCTTTGTTAGGTAAATGTGAAGTTTGAGCTCCAGAAAATTTTTTTTGGTTGTTATGTATTGTTTTTGTTAAGGGAGTTTTCTCAAGGCCACACTCACCCTTGGGAGAGAAGAGTAGCCTTGGGGGTGAAGGGAATTTTGGGACAACCATCGGGGAACCAAAGCATAGACTTATGTGTTAATCAGTTCAAGCCAAGGTTGCTTCTAGTGAGAGGCAAAAACCTCGTTTTATCTTATTTAGTTCATGAAAGTAATGTGCATGAATGTATTTAATTTATATGTAAATTGTTAATGTAATTTATGTTGTGCATACCCAAGTGGATATGCCACATGGCTTGTGATGTGTCTTTCTTGTTTGTGTCACTTGACACATGTGTGTGTACTTGTGGCCATGACATGTCCACTTGGGGATTGGATGCCCACCAACCCAGGATGGTACCCCTTTAGGATCCCCATGTAAACCTTTGGTTAGGAAGCCTTAGAATAAGTCAAACCATGTTGAACCGAATTCAAACTTCAAGTGAATTTTAGGAAGGTTAAATGAGCCCTTTGAGTGTAGTTAGGGTCTTTTTAAGCCACCCCACTTGATGTACCTTGGTTTGGGTGTTAAATTTTAGTCAATATTGACCCCATAACTCATTTATGGTCCTTCAAAAGTACCTCTCAAGTGAAGTTTCGAAAATGGAGGGTTGGCAAATGAGGAAAAGCCCATTCCTCTTTTCCCATTCTTGGCCTCCATATCATTTATGAGGGGAGACAAGGACGGATGGAAAATCTCCATGAGCCATGCCTATTAATGAGGGTTAGTTGGGGGTTTGGTGGGAGACCTCTTTTAGTAGAAATTTTGGGGGAAGAATTGGGTTGACACCCACTCTCTAGATTTTGAGACTTTGCTAGTTTAGAGAAGGAAGTCTTGGAGGAGTCTCTTCATCAACTTTCTTCCTTAAGCTTAGATTCTAGGTTGGTGGCATTCTTCATTATACTTGTTATGTTTTCTTGTGAATGAGCTCTCAAGAATATTTTCATTCTTGCATGGAGAAACTGGTTTTGTGATATTATGTGCTTATTGTTTTGTGAATCTTGTTATTGTATGTGAGTAGTTGTTATGTGAATACTTGAGCTTGTTGTAGTGTATGATTTTTTTGTAGTGTATGACACTTGGTATCAGAGCCTAGGTTTCAACATTGGAACCTAACCCCATTACGTTTCTTAGATAACTTTAACCTTTTTTGAAAATTGTTAGGATGCCTCGCTTTACGCGTCAAGCTCAAAGATGTATTAGAGGACGAGGGGCTAGGTGAGCTCCCTCGGGTCGTGAGCAAGTTGAACAAAGGGCTGAGATATCAGCAGTTAATTAGCCACCACCACCACCACCCAATCCTAATCAGGAGGTCTTGTTAGACTTACAGAACCTCATCAGGGTTATAAGGGAAGGTTGCCTCCCATTATTCCTCAGTCAGAGCACCAGTTGTCTGGTGGACATAGATCAGAGGCTAGAGAGAGGACTAGGAGCCCTCCACAAGATCATGAGGAAGGACAATGGACAAATGAGGTGGAATCGGTTCACATGCTAGAACCACCACCACCCAGTTTAGTTCAGAGGGTACCCCGTGATGCTGGGGACCATATTAGAGATCTCCTATGATTATAGCCTCCTTTGTATTATGGTTATATAGAGGGTACAAATGTCAATGCATGGCTTTTGAGCTTAGATAGGTGCTTTGGGTTGCATCAATATGATAGCAATGTCAAGGCCCATTTTGCAGTACACCTTTTGAGAGGATGTGCTTCCACATGGTGGAAATAGGAAGAATTTAAGAACAATACTACTATGGACACTATGACTTGGGAGAGATTCCTAGAGAGGCTCTGGAATAGGTACCTATCAGAGCACTATAGACAATGGTGTATTGATGAGTTCCACGAGCTCCAGTAGAGGGGACTCACGGTGCTACATTATGAGACCCGATTCCTTGAGTTGTTACCTTATGTAGACTACATGAAGGATGAAAAAATATGAGTCAACCATTTGTTAAGGGACTCAATGATTGGATATTAGGACAGGTTCACATGACCTCTCTAAGAACCCTTCGTGAGGCAGTTGAGATGGCTTTGGTTGCAAAAGAAATTTGGGGTAAGTCTAGGGATGCTCATGACAGGTCTCAGAACTATAACTCAGCATCACAGTCATATGGGCACCAGAAGAGTCACTAGAATAATAACAATAGGTATTCCTCAGGGTCTTTTAATAAGAACCCACAGCAACCAACTCAACAAAGTAAGAAATAGAAGCCACCACTGGGACAGTAGGGCTCTAAGCCCAAATAGTGGCAGACACAGGGACCGAGGAAGGATCAGTGACAGTAGTATATAGATGCACCCCCAGCACAGACTCAGTAGTCCTCTTGGGTTTTAGTGGTTCTAGTAGGACTGGAGGATAGCAGTTCTTGAGGCCACAGGGAGTTCAGACTTTCACTGCCTGTAATAGCCATTCAGTTTCTACACTCGAGATAGACTTATTTGATGATTATATTTTGATGCTCTATGGATTTACTGATACTTTATTTTATGGTTTTATCACCTTAGAGGTTGGATGCACTTTCAATCATGTTATTTTGATGAAAACTAAGATATTTATTTGGAACCTTTATGTGTGATTAAGTGAATGATTACGATGTCATGATGATATTTAATTGCAATTGAGTTACAAATTCAATGATTATGTTATAAGCTTAATTTAGTGATGAATTATGTATTTCATGATGAGTTGTACGTATGTTATAGATGAATGATTATGCTATGTGAATTATGATATTTCAAATGAATTATCTAGATCATTAACGTTGTGAATTTACATGTATTTATTTCCTTGGACTACTGTTGTTGGACTTTAGTGTGCAGGGAATTAGACCATGGTAAATTTGGGGAACCAGAGTATAGACTTATGTGTTAATTCGTTCGAGCCAAGGTTGCTTCTAGTGAGAGGTAAAAACCTCATTGTACCTTATTTAGTTTGTGAAAGTAATGTGCATGAATGTATTTAATTTATATGTAAATTGTAAATGTAATTTATGTTGTGCATGCCCAAGTGGATATGCCACATGGCTTGTGATGTGTCTTTCTTGTTTGTGTCACTTAACACATGTGTGTGTACTTGTGGCAATGACATGTTCACTTGGGGATTGGATGCCCACCAACCTAGGATGGTACCCCTTTAGGATCCCCATGTAGACCTTTGGTTAGGAAGCTTTAGAGTAAGCCAAACCATGTTAAACCCGAATGCAAACTTCAATTGAATTTTAGGGAGGTTAAATGAGCCCTTAGGGTGTAGTTAGGGTCTTTTTAAGCCACCCCACTTGATGTACCTTGGTTTGGGTGTTAAATTTTAGTCAATATTGAGCCCATAACTCATTTATGATCCTTCAAAAGTACCTCTCAAGTGAAGTTTCGAAAATGGAGGGTTGGCAAATGAGGACAAGCCCATTCCTCTTTCCCCATTCTTGGTCTCCATATCACTTATGAGGGGAGACAAGGATGGATGGAAAATATCCATGAGCCATGCTTATTAATGAGGGTTAGTTGGGGGTTTGGTGGGCAACCTCTTTTAGTAGGAATTTTGGCGGAAGAATTGGGTTGACACCCACTCTCTAGATTTGGAGACTTTGCTAGTTTGGAAAAGAAAGGCTTAGAGGAAGCTCTTCATCAACTTTCTTCCTTGGGCTTAGATTCTAGGTTGGTGGAATTCTTCATTATACTTGTTATGTTTTCTTGTGAATGAGCTCTCAAGAATATTCTCATTCTTGCATGGAGAAACTGGTTTTGTGATATTATGTGCTTATTGTTTTGTGAATCTTGTTATTGTATGTGAGTAGTTGTTATGTGAATACTTGAGCTTGTCGTAGTGTATGATTTCTTTGTTATGTAAAGGTGAAGTTTGAGCTCTTGAAGATTTTTATTTTTTGTTGTTGTTATGTATTGTTTTTGTTAAGGGAGTTTTCTCAAGGCCACACTCACCCTTGGGAGGGAAGAGTAGCCTTGGGGGTGAAGGGAATTTTGGGACAACCATCAGGGAACCAGAGCATAGACTTATGTGTTAATCAGTTTGAGCCAAGGTTGCTTCTAGTGAGAGGAAAAAATCTCATTGTATCGTATTTAGCTCATGAAAGTAATGTGCATGAATATATTTAATTTATATGTAAATTGTTAATGTAATTTATGTTGTGCATGCCCAAGTGGATATGCCACATGTCTTGTGATGTGTCTTTCTTGTTTGTGTCACTTGACACATGTGTGTGTACTTGTAGCCATGACATGTCCACTTGGAGATTGGAAGCCCACCAACCTAGGATGGTACCCCTTTAGGATCCCCATGTAAACCTTTGGTTAGGAAGCCTTAGAGTAAGTCAAACCATGTTGAACCCGAATTCAAACTTCAAGTAAATTTTAGGGACGTTAAATGAGCCCCTAGGGTGTAGTTAGGGTTTTTTTAAACCACCGCACTTGATGTACCTTAGTTTCGGTGTTAAATTTTAGTCAATATTGAGCCCATAACTCATTTATGGTCCTTCAAAAGTACCTCTAGAGTGAAGTGTCGAAAATGGAGGGTTGGAAAATGAGGACAAGCCCATTCCTCTTTCCCCATTCTTGGTCTCCATATCACTTATGAGGGGAGACAAGGATGGATGGAAAATCTCCATGAGCCATGCCTATTAATGAGGGTTAGTTGAGGGTTTGGTGGGGGACCTCTTTTAGTAGGAATTTTAGGGGAAGAATTGGGTTGACACCCACTCTCTAGATTTGGAGACTTTGCTAGTTTGGAGAAGGAAGGCTTAGATGAGGCTCTTCATCAACTTTCTTCCTTAAGCTTAGATTCTAGGTTGATGACATTCTTCATTATACTTGTTATGTTTTCTTGTGAATGAGCTCTCAAAAATATTTTCATTCTTGCATGGAGAAACTAGTTTTGTGATATTATGTGCTTATTATTTCGTGAATCTTGTTATTGTATGTGAGTAGTTGTTATGTGAATACTTGAGCTTGTTGTAGTGTATGATTTCTTTGTTATGTAAAGGTGAAGTTTGAGCTCTTGAAGATTTTTATTTTTTGTTGTTGTTATGTATTGTTTTTGTTAAGGGAGTTTTCTCAAGGCCACACTCACCCTTGGGAGGGAAGAGTAGCCTTGGGGGTGAAGGGAATTTTGGGACAACCATCAAGGAACCAAAGCATAGACTTATGTGTTAATCAGTTTGAGCCAAGGTTGCTTCTAGTGAGAGGAAAAAATCTCGTTGTATCGTATTTAGCTCATGAAAGTAATGTGCATGAATATATTTAATTTATATGTAAATTGTTAATGTAATTTATGTTGTGCATGTCCAAGTGGCTATGCCACATGTCTTGTGATGTGTCTTTCTTGTTTGTGTCACTTGACACATGCGTGTGTACTTGTAGCCATGACATGTCCACTTGGAGATTGGATGCCCACCAACCTAGGATGGTACCCCTTTAGGATCCCCATGTAAACCTTTGGTTAGGAAGCCTTAGAGTAAGTCAAACCATGTTGAACCCGAATTCAAACTTCAAGTAAATTTTAGGGAGGTTAAATGAGCCCCTAGGGTGTAGTTAGGGTTTTTTTAAACCACCGCACTTGATGTACCTTAATTTGGGTGTTAAATTTTAGTCAATATTGAGCCCATAACTCATTTATGGTCCTTCAAAAGTACCTCTTGAGTGAAGTGTCAAAAATGGAGGGTTGGAAAATGAGGACAAGCCCATTCCTCTTTCCCCATTCTTGGTCTCCATATCACTTATGAGGGGAGACAAGGATGGATGGAAAATATCCATGAGCCATGCCTATTAATGAGGGTTAGTTGAGGGTTTGGTGGGGGACCTCTTTTAGTAGGAATTTTGGGGGAAGAATTGGGTTGACACCCACTCTCTAGATTTGGAGACTTTGCTAGTTTGGAGAAGGAAGGCTTAGATGAGGCTCTTCATCAACTTTCTTCCTTAAGCTTAGATTCTAGGTTGATGACATTCTTCATTATACTTGTTATGTTTTCTTGTGAATGAGCTCTCAAATATATTTTCATTCTTGCATGGAGAAACTAGTTTTGTGATATTATTTGCTTATTATTTCGTCATTCTTGTTATTGTATGTGAGTAGTTGTTATGTGAATACTTGAGCTTGTTGTAGTGTATGATTTCTTTGTTATGTAAAGGTGAAGTTTGAGCTCTTGAATATTTTTATTTTTTTTTGTTGTTATGTATTATTTTTGTTAAGGGAGTTTTCTCAAGGCCACACTCACCCTTGGGAGGGAAGAGTAGCCTTGGGGGTGAAGGAAATTTTGGGACAACCATGGGTGTAGAGTCTCTCCTTGGTATGGAGAAGGAAGAAACATGGATGTATGGGCTCCATGTAGCCATTTCTTTTTGGGGGTCATAAGGGATTGTATGGCTTGAAGCCATGAGAGTCATATAAGGAATTTTATTTGGTGGGATTTTGTGGCATAATGTGTGTTGAGAAAGCCAAGAGAAGGCTTGTCTTTTGTTTCTATGAAATGTGCTTTCTCCCCTTGAGTTTTGGTTCCACCTTCACCCCAATTTATGAGTCATTTGGAAACTCTTTGTTTTAGCCTTGGATGGGAGTTAAATGTGATTTTAGTGTTATTGTGAATTTGGTTTTCTTAAATGTAATCCCATGTCTTTGTGATGGTTCCCCAAGCTCGAGGTTGGCTTCATAGAAGCCTATGTTGGGAGGTGAGTACTCCATGGCCTATATTTGTTTATTTGTAGGTTTGGAAGCCATTGAAGACTTCATGTTTTGAAGTTGTGTTCTTGGAGATAGTTGAGAATTATATTCAAAAGTTGATATGGATTCCTTTGGTTCTATTATTGATGTTGTTGTAAGCGAATCTCAAGGATTTCTTGAGTTCATTGCTATCTTGTAATGGAGATAAACACTCCAATTCTTGTGGATGTATCAAGTGTTGTGTATCAAATTCATGAGTAATGTGTTATTTCCCTTCTGGTTAGTTTTATTTTCTTAGGAAATTCTATATGATGCTCAAAGAAAGATTTTAAGTGTATTCAAGTTGTATTCAATAAGGAATGTACAGTGTATTTATTTCATTTAAAATAAAGTTCATGATGGATTAGTTTTGTGAGGAGATGTGTATTCTCTCAATGAAAATTATATTGGTATTCATGTTGAAATGTATTAAGGAGAAGTGTCAATGTAATTCCTCATAGTTCTTTTTATAGATCTCATTTGAATGAAATGAAAGTGATAGGAAATAAGTAATTCAAAACATTTTTCTCTCTCAGTCAATACAATTGTTTTGTTATTACAATAGTAGTAGTTGTATTTTTATTTATGTTGAAAGCAATAGACTAAAAATAAAAATAAATGTAAAAATGTTAGACAAATTTCCTTTGATCTTTTAATCAATTAATCCCTCTTGTTAGTTAAATAAAAGTAGTCTTGAAAATTGAAAGAAAGAAGAAATCAAATAGATAACATAACATGTGCAAATGAAAAAAAAAGAGAAATAGAGACCTACAAGTCTCTGGAAAATGTATGGGAAAAATTCCCATATATTTTCCAGTAACACAGTCAATTAAAAATCAATATCCTTCATCCACTAGGCTAAGAAAATAATAAACAAGTAAACTAATAGATAGTAAAGCTATGTTAGACTCCATGTCAACTTGGGTGGGACCCACCTGGGTCGCCACCCAAGGAGCCTCTAACAAAAATATAAATATAAATATAAAATAACCTATGTTTAGACTCTTTAGTTAAAAATTATTTATATTAAAAAAAAATTGTATAGGAAAAAGGGGAAAAAAAACAAACTTTATGTTATTTTGTCCATGTTAAGTTTTCTTTAAAAAAATTAATTAATTAAAAATATATATATATATATTTGGGGGGGGGGGGGGGGGCGCATGCCCCACACCCCCTTCCCATCACGACAATTTGTTTGGAATTTTAATAATTA
The DNA here is from genome assembly GCA_027943335.1 of Chamaecyparis obtusa. NCBI lineage: Eukaryota > Viridiplantae > Streptophyta > Pinopsida > Cupressales > Cupressaceae > Chamaecyparis > Chamaecyparis obtusa. The sequence goes on from BSBK01000055.1 coordinate 288,515, forward strand.
TATTATTTAATAAATACTATTAATTAATATAATTATTACTTAATCAATTATGTTTTATTTAGATTGATTTAAATTATTAAGGGGTTGAAGTATGTTTTCCTCATATAGATATTATAGTTTAATTTTTAGTGTATTAAAAAAAAATGTAATTCAATATTTCGATTATCGGTCTTGTTAGGAACCAATTCATTATATAATAGTTTGATGAAGTCCTTGACCTAAAATTAATGCCATTAGCAAGGATAAATTCATTTTTTTAAAAGCGACTAGATTGCAATATAATGGTTAACTAAAGTTTAAATTTTGGACATTAGATCTTAAGTTTTTAACCCTTTTATTACATGTTTATTCTATTGGAATGAAACTTGAACCTATTAGTCAACCTGGGTATTAGATGAGATGCTCATTATTCTTAGGGGGGAGTGTTGACGATGACCCCTCGCCATGCTACCTCTCAACCAAAAGTTAACCAACTCTCTCTCGGGTTTAACCATTCAAACTTTAGATAACCGATAACCCTAAACTTAAACTCATTCCTTTCAAAAAAAAAAGTTGGTGTGTTTTTGTGTGAAAATTTATGGGCATGACACTTGGTATCAGAGTGTAGGTTTCAACATTGGAACCTAAACCCATTATGTTTCTTAGCTAACTTTAACCCTTTTCAAATTGTTAGGATGCCTCCTCTTACACGTCAAGGTCGAAGACGTATTAGAGGACGAGGAGCTAAGCGAGCCCCCTCGGGTCACAAGAAAGTTGAACAAAGGGCTGAGATATCAGCAGTTAATCAGCCACCACCACTACCACCACCACCCGATCCTAATCAGGAGGTCTTATTAGCCTTACAGAACCTCATCGGGGTTATACATGAAAGGTTGCCTCCCATTAATCCTTAGTCAGAGCACCAGTTGTCTGGTGGACATAGATCAGAGGCCAAAGAGAGAACTAGGAGCCCTCCTCAAGATTGTGAGGAAGGGCAAGGGGTGCATGAGGTGGAATCAGTTCCATGCCAGAACCACCACAACCTGGTTTAGTTCAGAGGGTACCCCGTGATGCTAGGGACCATATTAGAGATCTCCTACAGTTACAACCACCTTTATATTATGGTTCTACAGAGGGTATAGATGCTGAGGCATGGCTTTTGAGCTTAGACAGGTGCTTTGGGTCGCGTCAGTATGATAGCAACATCAAGGCTCATTTTACAGTACTCCTTTTGAGAGGAGGTGCTTTCACATGGTGGAAATAGGAAGAATTTAAGAACAACACCACTATGGACACTATGACTTGGGAGACCTTCTTAGAAAGGTTCAGAGATAGATACCTATCAAAGCACTATAGACAGAGGTGTATTGATGAGTTCCATGAGCTCCAACAGAGGGGACTCACAGTGCTACAGTATGAGACCCATTTTCTTGAGTTGTTACCTTATGTATACTACATGAAGGATGAAAAGCTACGAGTCAACCATTTTGTTAAGGGACTCAATGATTGGATATCAGGACAAGTTTGCATGACCTCTCCAAGTTCCCTACATGAGGTAGTTGAGATGGCTTTGGTTGCAGAAGAGATTCAGGGTAAGCCTAGAGACGCTTGTGACAGGTCTCAAAACTATAACTCCACATCACAGTCACAGAGGCACTAGAAGAGTCATTGGAAGAATAACAATAGGGATTCCTTGAGGTCTTTTAATAAGAACCCACAACAGCAGACTCAACAAAACCAAAAATAGAAGCCACCACAGGGACAACAGGGCTCTAAGCCTAAATAGTGGCAGGCACAAGGACAGAGGAAGGATCAATGACAATAGTATACAGATGCACCCCCAACAAGGACTCAATAGTCCTCTCGAGGTGGTTTCAATAGTTCTAGTAGGACTAGAGGACAACAGTTCTTGAGGCCATAGGGAGTTCAGACTTTCACACGTGGTCCTTGCTATGCATGTGGTGCCATGGGGCACTTAGCTCATGATTGTCCATAGGGTCAGATGTCAGGAAGTCAATGTATGGCAGCATTGGAGCCTATAGTAGGAGACTTTGGAAAGTCTCACAGGGTTTTTACAGCAGTAGATAACCACCAGGCCCAGCACTAGACCACAGTGATAGAGGCTATAGGTATGATCAGTGGTATTAGTGTTACCATATGTTTGATTCTCATGCTACTGATTCTTTTATATCTCCATTTGTTATTGAGTGTTGTGGGTTTGTGGTAGCTAGACAGGAAGTTAGTTGGGAAGTGGAGTTAGCATCAGGGTCTAGAGTGTCAGTCAACTCTTTACTGAAGGATAGCTAGGTGCAGATTGGTGATTTCATCACTACTGTGGATCTTCAAATCACACCTCTTGGTTCTTATGACATAGTACTTGGCATGGATTAGCTTTATGCCCACAGAGCTAAGTTAGATTGTCGACAGAAGAGGATCAAGTGCCTTGATGATCATGGTACACCCATTGTGAGCTGCGGGATTCAGAGAGGCATCTCTCTTCGTATGATCTCAGCCATGCAGCTTAAGCGGAGAATGCGAAAGTGATGTTAGCTTTTTTCTATTACCATTAGTGATAGAGAGGATGAGGAGGAAAGGGAACCATCTCTTGATGATTTTCCTATACTTCAGGAGTATGTAAATGTGTTTCCTACTGAGCTTCCAGGCATGCCTCCTCGTAGAGTAGTAGATTTCCATATAGATCTTGTGCCAAGAGTTGCTCCAGTTTTGAGGGCACCTTACAGGATGACCACTAATGAGCTTAATGAGCTCAAGATCTAGTTAGAGGAACTTTTAGAGAAGGGTCAGATTCATCCTAGTGTTTCACCTTGGGGCGCACCTATTATCTTCATTAAGAAGAAGGATGGATTCTTGCGGTTGTGTATGGATTAATGATAGCTTAATAAGCTTACCATCAAGAATCGGTATCCGCTTCCCAGGATTGATGATTTATTTGATCAGCTTAAGGGTGCTAAAGTGTTTTCCAAGATTGATCTTAAGTTAGGTTACCACCAGTTATGGATTGTTGACAGCGATATCCCTAAGACTGCATTCTGTACCAGATATGGGCATTATGAGTTCATAGTTGTACCTTTTGGACTCACCAATGCTCCAACAGTTTTCATGAGCCTTCTGAATGGGGTATTCTGCACTTTCCTTGATAAGTTTGTAGTAGTATTCCTTGATGATATATTGATTTATTCATGGGATGAAGAGGAGCATGAAGAGATCTTGAGACAGGTATTGTAGTGTCTTAGAGATAATCAGTTGTATGGTAGTTTGTCCAAATGTGCTTTCTATAGGACAGAGATTCATTACCTTGGGCATGTTATTTCAAGAGATGGAATCTTAGTAGATCCATCTAAGATTAGAGCCATCATAGATTGGCTTGCACCTACCTCAGTGACTGAGGTCAGGATTGTTATGGGATTGGTAGGTTATTATAGGCATTTTGTGGAGGGCTTTTCTAGAGTGGCTCATCTCATCACTTCTCTTCACCGTAAGGAAAATAAATTTGAGTGGACCGAGAAGTGTGAGAGGGACTTTCAGGAACTCAAGAAGGCACTCACCAACGCTCCCATTTTAGCAGTGTCTAATCCTTCAGCGGATTTTGTTGTATGCACAAATGCTTCCTTAGATGGTTTGGGAGTAGTTCTTATGTAGAATAGGCGAGCCATTACATATGAGTCTAGGAAACTTAAGACTCACGAGCTCAATTATCCCACTCATGACCTTGAGTTAGCTGCAGTGGTTCATGCCTTAGTGAGATGGTGACATTTCCTTTTGGGTCATCAATTTGAGCTCCATTCAGATCATCAGAGCTTACAGTATATCTTCTCTCAGCCGAACCTAAATGCACGTCAACATAGGTGGATGGAATTCCTTTGTGAGTATGATTTTGATGTCCACTACATCAAGGGGAAGGATAATGTGGTTGTCGATGATTTGAGTAGGAGACACCATGGGGCCTACTCGACGATAGTAGGTACTAAGTTGAGGGATCAGATATTGCATCACTTGCATGAGGATGTTTGGAATGTAGAGGTTAGTCAGATCATTCAATCTCGGAGTACTCTTGAAGGTAAATATTTAGGATATTCCCTAGATTCCAATGGGCTTTTACGCCATAAAGGATACACCTATGTCCCATCCTCTGGAGACTTGTGATTTTTCATCATGCTAGAGGTTCATAGGGCCCCTTATGTAGTGCATCCCAGAGTCAAGAAGATGCATGCAGATTTGAGGCAGTTATATCATTGGCCAGGAATGAGATAGAACATAGCAGAGATAGTGGCACGATGTCTTGGCTGTCAGAGGGTTAAGGAAGAGCATCGTCACCCTGGTGGTTTGCTTCAGCTTCATGAGATACCATAGTGGAAGTCAGATTTTATTTCCATGGACTTCATCATTGGTCTCCCTATGTCATCTCGATGCCATGATGCCATCACGGTGATAGTTGACAAGCTGACCAAGGTAGCCCACTTCTCACCCATTTAGACCACTTTTATAGCCCCAGCAGTAGCATAGTTCTTCTTGTGGGATATTGTCAGACTTCATGGCATACCTTGTAAGATTATTTCTGATCGAGATTCTCTCTTCACATCATCCTTTTGGAGAGGATTACAGATAGCTTTGGGCACTAAGCTCAATTTTAGCACTGCTTATCACCCAGAGATTGATGGTCAGATAGAAAGGGTTAATCAAGTGTTGGAAGATATGCTCTGCATGTATGTCATGGATCATTAGACTAAGTGGGAGGAGTACCTTCATTTGGCTAAGTTTTCCTACAATAATGGGCATCACACTTCTCTAGGTATGCCTCCCTATCGGGCATTATATGGCAGACCATGTAGAACACCATTGAGTTGGGACCGCATTGAGGAGAGAGTTGCTTTAGGTCCTGAGTTAGTGCAAGAGTTGGAGCAGTAGGTGACCTTGATTAGACAACATCTGAAGGAGATACAGTATAGACATAAAAAGTATGCAGATGCCAAGAGGGAAGATCGTAGTTATCAGGTTGGAGATAGAGTCTTTCTAAGAGTGTGACCTCATAAGAGTCCAATCCAATTTGGAAAGGGCTCTAAGCTTGCACCTAGATTTTTTGGTCCTTTTGAGATACTTGAGTGGATAGGTCCTATTGCCTATTGTCTTGCTTTCCCACTAAGCTTGTCACACATCCACAATGTCTTTCATGTGTCTGTGTTGAGAAAGTATATTTTTTATGAGACTCATATCATAGATTGGGATGCCTTGCAGGTGGAGTCAGATGGTCAGTTGGCTTTCGAGCCCATCCACATTTTGGCACGTCGGACACTAGCACTTTGGGGCTAAGAGCTAGACCAGGTTAGGGTCCATTGGGATTGCTATGATGAGGTTATGACATCATGGGAGGACGTGGCACAGATGAGAGCATAGTATCCCCATATTTTTTATGAACTCCAAGAGGAAGTTCATACCTAGGGGGGAGGATGTGAGGCCTCACCCCGAACTTGTCATAGCCATTCAGTTTCTGCATTCGCGATAGACTTATTTGATGATTATATTTTGATGCTCTATGGATTTACTGATACTTTATATTATGGTTTTATCACATTAGAGGTTGGATGCACTTTCAGTCATGTTATTTTGATGAAAATTGGGATATCTATTTGGAATGTTTATGTGTGATTCGGTGAATGATTACGATGTCATGATGATATTTAATTGCAATTGAGTTATATATGCAATGATTATGTTATAATCTTAATTTAGTGATGAATTATGTATTTCATGATGAGTTGCATGTATGTTATAGATGAATGATTATGCCATGTGAATTATGATATTTCAAATGAATTATCTAGATCATTAACGTTATGAATTTACATGTATTTATTTCCTTGGACTACTATTTTTGGACTTTAGTGTGCATGGAATTAGACCACGGTAAATTTGGGGAACTAGAGCATAGATTTATGTGTTAATTAGTTTGAGCCAAGGTTTCTTCTAGTGAGAGGCAAAAACCTCATTGTACTATATTTAGTTCGTGAAAGTAATATGCATGAATGTATTTAATTTATATGTAAATTGTAAATGTGATTTATGTTGTCCATGCCCAAGTGGATATGCCACATGGCTTGTGATGTGTCTATCTTGTTTGTGTCACTTGACCCATGTGTGTGTACTTGTGGCTATGACATGTCCACTTGGGGATTAGATTCCCACCAACCTAGGATGGTACCCCTTTAGGATCCCCATGTAAACCTTTGGTTAGGAAGCCTTAGAGTAAGTCAAACCATGTTGAACCCGAATTCAAACTTCAAGTGAATTTTAGGGAGGTTAAATGAGCCCCTGGGGTGTAGCTAGGGTCTTTTTAAGCCACCCCACTTGATGTACCTTAGTTTGGGTGTTAAATTTTAGTCAATATTGAGCCCATAACTCATTTATGGTCCTTCAAAAGTACCTCTCAAGTGAAGTTTCGAAAATGGAGGGTTGGCAAATGAGGACAAGCCCATTCCTCTTTCCCCATTCTTGGTCTCCATATCACTTATGAGGGGAGACAAGGATAGATGGAAAATCTCCATGAGCCATGCCTATTAATGAGGGTTAGTTGGGGATTTGGTAGGGGACCTCTTTTAGTAGGAATTTTGGGGGAAGAATTGGGTTGACACCCACTCTCTAGATTTGGAGACTTTGCTAGTTTAGAGAAGGAAGGCTTAGAGGATGCTCTTCATCAACTTTCTTCCTTAAGCTTGGATTCTATGTTGGTGGCATTCTTCATTATACTTGTTATATTTGCTTGTGAATGAGCTCTCAAGAATATTTTCATTCTTGCATGGCGAAACTAGTTTTGTGGTATTATGTGCTTATTGTTTTGTGAATCTTGTTATTGTATGTGAGTAGTTTTTATGTAAATACTTGAGCTTGTGGTAGTGTATGATTTCTTTGTTATGTAAAGGTGAAGTTTGAGCTCTTGAATATTTTTATTTTTTTTGTTGTTATGTATTGTTTTTGTTAAGCGAGTTTTCTCAAGGCCACACTCACACTTGGGAGGGAAGAGTAGCCTTTGGGGTGAAGGGAATTTTGGGACAACCATGGGTGTAGAGTCTCTCCTTGGTATGGAGAAGGAAGAAACATGGATGTATGAGATCCATGTAGACATTTCTTTTGGGGGTTCATAAGGGATTGTATGGCTTGAAGCCATGGGGGTCATAAGGAGTTTTATTGTGTGCGATTTTTTGGCATAATGTGTGTTGAGAAAGCCAAGAGAAGGCTTGTCTTTTGTTTCTATGAAATGTGCTTTCTCCCCTTGAGTTTTGGTTCCACCTTCACCCTAATTTATGAGTCATTTGGAGACTCTTTGTTTTAGCCTTGGATGGGAGTTAAATGTGATTTTAGTGTTATTGTGAATTTGGTTTTCTTAAATGTAATCCCATGTATTTGTGATGGTTCCCCAAGCTCGGGGGTGGCTTCATAGAAGCCTACGTTGGGAGGTGAACACTCCATGGCCTATATTTGTTTATTTGCAGGTTTGGAAGCCATTGAAGACTTCATGTTTTGAAGTTGTGTTCTTGGAGATAGTTGAGAATTATATTCAAAAGTTGATATGGATTCCTTTGGTTCTATTATTGATGTTTTTGTAAGGGAATCTCAAGGATTTCTTGAGTTCATTGCTATCTTGTAATGGAGATAAACACTCCAATTCTTGTGGGTGTATCAAGTGTTGTGTATCAAATTCATGAGTAATGTGTTATTTCCCTTCTGGTTAGTTTTATTTTCTTATGAAATTTTGTATGATGCTCAAAGAAAGATTTTAAGTGTATTCAAGTTGTATTCAATAAGGAATGGATAGTGTATTTATTTCATTTAAAATAAAGTTCATGATGGATTAGTTTTTTTAGGAGATGTGTATTCTCTCAATGAAAATTATATTGGTATTCATGTTGAAATGTATTAAGGAGAAGTGTCAATGTAATTCCTCATAGTTCTTTTTATAGATCTCATTTGATTGAAATGAAAGTGATAGGAAATGAGTAATTCAAAACATTTTTTTCTCTTAGTCAATACAATTGTTTTGTTATTACAATAGTAGTAGTTGTATTTTTCTTTATGTTGAAATCAATAGACTCAAAATAAAAATAAATGTAAAAATGTTAGACAAATTTCCTTTGATCTTTTAATCAATTAATCCCTCTTGTTAGTTAAATAAAAGTAGTCTTGAAAATAGAAAGAAAGAAGAAATCAAATAGATAACATAACATGTGCAAATGAAAAAAAATAGAGAAATGGAGACCTACAGGTCTCTTGAAAATGTATGGGAAAATTTCCCATACATTTTCCAATACCCACTCCACCTTCCCATCATGACACTTGGTGTCAGCGGGTGCTACTCGTAGGGTATCGCCCTGCCGTAGTAGAACGACCCTATACGCAGGGGTAACACGCTGACAGTGCGGTCCCCGCTTTGACAGGGTCAGGACCCTTTTGTCTTGCGGGTCGAGTCCCTTAAAACTCTCAAACTCACTTTTATAAATTCATTTTAAAAAAAAATTATTATTATTTAATATTTATATTAATTAAGATTAATATTATTAATTAATATAAATATTATATAATAATTAATTTATTATTTATTTTATATTATTTAATATTTATATTAATTAATATTAATAATATTAATTAATATAAATATTATTTAATAATTAATTTATTATTTAATAACTTTGTTATTTAATAATTTTATCAATTAAATGATATTAATTTGTATAATGTTTATTTTATAATTAATCTATTTTTGTGAATTAATAATTATATTTATTAAATATTAGTAGCTAATATAATTATTTAATAAATACTATTAATTAATATAATTATTACTTAATCAATTATGTTTTATTTAGATTGATTTAAATTAGTAAGGGGTTGAAGTATGTTTTCCTTGTATAGATATTATAGTTTAATTTTTAGTGTATTAAAAAAAAAATGTAATTCAATATTACGATTATTGGTCTTGTTAGGAACCAATTCATTATATAATAGTTTGATGGAGTCCTTGACCTAAAATTAATGCCATTAGCAAGGATAAATTCATTTTTTTAGAAGCGACTAGATTGCAATATAATGGTTAACTAAAGTTTAAATTTTGGACATTAGATCTTAAGTTTTTAACCCTTTTATTACATGTATATTCTATTGGAATGAAACTTGAACCTATTAGTCAACCCGGGTATTAGATGAGATGCTCATTATTCTTAGGGGGGAGTGTTGATGATGACCCCTCGTCATGCTACCCCTCAACTGAAAGTTAACCAACTCTCTCTCGGGTTTAACCGTTCAAACTTTTGATAACCGATAACCCTAAACTTCAACTCATTCCTTTCAAAAAAAAAAAAGTTGGTGTGTTTTTGTGTGCAAATTTATGGGCATGACAATCTTGAAGATGAAAAAAGGATCTTGAAGGAAGATCACACCACCATGATGGATAGATCTAGGGTTTCAATGATGAATCTTGAATGCTTGAACCAAATCCCTTCAAAGGCTTGGATGCTTGAATCCTTCATCTTCAATGGAGAACTTGAATGCTTGTGAATATCTCCTTGAGATCTCTTGATCATGAAGTTGCTTGGTCATGAAAAGTGTGGATGTGAAAATGAGAGAGGAAGGCTTCCTTTTATAGTGATCTAGGGCACAATCCTCTAGAGGGGCCACATAGGGGAATTAAATTCCAATTGGGCTCATACCCCTAGAAATGGACCTAGATTAAATGCAATTAAGAGTTTACCATTCAGAAACCCAAAACAGCCGACCCAAAAGTGGGAAAATAAAACTTCGTGAAGCCCGACATCTTGAAACTTCCAGAAATTGAAATTTGAAATTGGAGTCAAGGACAAGGTAGTCTCTACCCTAGGTCAGGCTTGAGGTCATCCTTGACCTAGGGAAGGGACTAGGTCCTCCTTGACCTAGAAAGTCAAAGTCTTCAGATTCTCAGAGAAAGTCTGTTAGAAAGAGGCTGGAAATAGGGAGAGAGAAGCAGAACAGGGGGGAAACAATCAGATTCATGCAAAGACCAATTTAAGGCACTTGACATGACCCCAAACCACTTACTCAGAGGGATAAATTCTTTTAACATGGAAGTGCTTCCATTTTAAGATGATATAATGGGAAAGTGATATAATGAGAGGGGGGGTGAATTAGATATCTACCAATTATTGCATTTTTACATAATCTTACTTGCATAATAAAAAAATCAAATTCAATACTGAAATAGATCTAACATCCTACACATCATCCATGAAAATGAAACATAACACAATGATTTTGGTTACCCAGAAACACTTGAAAGGTAAAACTGGGGTGGGGATGACACCAAAAAATCTGCACTACTGCACTATTAAAGTTTTCCTATTAGGGCTACAAGTTTGATCATAAAATGATGATCTACTCTGTGAGGGGTCTTCCCTATTAAGATCTTTAAGACTTATACAATCTACCTTGCAAAAAGATTTAAACTTACAACAAAGTAAGAAATCTAATAAGAGATTTACTTAGGTATGCTAAAACCACTCTAATAAGAGATTTACCTTGATTCACCTCTTAGAATGTCTCAGTACCTGATCCTTTGGTTTGCACTATGATGTTGATAATAGATCTTCTCCTTCTAATATAGATTTGACCTTCTCTATCAAATATATCTCTATTTTTCCTTCACTACTCTACTTGGTCACTGAACTCTGTTTCTGACAATCAATATACTTTTTTTTTCTGCATGTATGAGATCTTCTCCATACTCATACTCTTCTTCTACGCTCCTTGATCATAATACGTTTTAGGGTTCAGATCTCATCTTATAGAAATAATTGATCAACTCCATGGTTTGAGATCTATGATTTAGATTGTCTACTTTTATCGCTTAACCATTCCCTAATTTTGATTGGTTACATGGATTACATAGGGATTAATGATTACAATTCTAAAGCATCATAAACTCCATGATTTCCTCAAAAAAAAAAAAATATCATGTAGATGTTGGCCAAAATGGTGTACCTAAATGTTTGTGCTATAACAAAAACATATGTCAAATTTGGCTTACTCAGTATTAGAAATGTTTGGCACTCAGCACTGACTATTCTTCATACCCTAGTGCTCGACACTTTCATATCTACACAGCTTGGCATAAACTGACTCGGCTAATATTGAAGTACTCGGTGACCAATGACTTGCTCAGTAGTAACTACTGCTCAGTAAATATACAATATACATGACTCAGCCTATACATGGTGAGTCAGTCATAATGATGACCGACCAACATTGTCGAGAAAGTGTAAGACACTAATAGACAACAAAACTTAGGGATGAACAATCTCCCCCTTTGACATTAGTGGAAAAAACACTTTGTCATGACATTTTTCATTACATTTACATGAGTACTTAGTAATATAAAAAAAAAACCTTTATATGAATACTCCCCCTAAGACTTGACTCAGTCTTCAAAATATTTTACATATATATACATAAGAATCCTTTTTGACATATAATCAAATATATACATTTGCAAAACTAGTATGTTATACCATTGGTCCATTGTGTCTATATCTGCTTTATACTTTTTGCTATTTGATATTTCATATCATTTCCATCTTCTCTTTATATCATTTCCCCTTTCCAATATTTTGTCATGTCATGTTATTTCCCCCTTGTTTTTGTCACTTGAAGTTCCTGGGGTGTGGGGGTTTTGAAATATTGTCCAACAATGGTTTTTGAAGATGCATTAACATGCCTAATGCATTGTCCCAACCAGACCTTACAGACTTCGAAATCTCAGACTTTATCTCTAGCTTGGCAGCTAGCTCAACTAGGCTTTCAGAAATAGAAAGATGAGGGTCTTTATGTACTAACTCCTTTGTCGTGACTAACTCCCTCTACATAACCTCGAGATGAGGTGTCAACATTGTTTGTATAGAGATTAGTCTAGCCCTTATTTTACCATCATTAGCCACCAAGTATAATAATCTACCCTGGGCATGTAGTAACCTGGTAAAATGAATAGAGTTGAACTTACATCCATGCACAGTGAGTGACCTATAGACTTTAAATCTAGTTGTAGTTTGTCTATTAGATCCTGATTATCCTTTGTAAAATCTTCCACATTGCATAACTTGTAAAAATAATGTGCATTTTTTACAACTTCTTCTAAGTTTTTTATTAAGGTAGAGAGTTCTACCTGTTTGACAACAATGTCAGCAAATACCTTATTGAGTACCTTGGTCTAAAACTTCCTTTCAGACCACTATAATAGCTTATCATTTGCCTCGCTGTTGTCATCATTCACCTTTTTGAATATATGAATAAGTTTCTCCAAAATAGGTGTAGATTCATTTACATCATCCATCTCCAAATCATCAATGAAAATACCTTTTATCTCATGTAATACCTCCTTTTGCTGATGTTCTCTTGTCAACTCTTCATGTTTACTCTTTTTCTTCAGTAGATCCTGGAAGATTTCCATCTATTCATAGGTCAAGTTATCAGTGTCCCACTTATGAATTATAAATTTTTTGAGTGTCACCTATGTGGTAGGAGATTTCTCCTTCTTCTTTTGTGTCTTCTTTCTAGGTGTGTTCCCACTCAACATAAGAATGAGATCTTTGATTGCCTCTTGTTTCTTGGGCTCTTATTTTTCCTTCTCTTTCTCTTTCTCGATCTTTTCCTTTTTGGTGCCTTCCACATGAGGACTTATCACAACTAATGTATATTTATCTGCATACTCCTTTAGAGGCTCCTCGGCTTTCTCTTTCTATTTTTCCTCAACAAGTGTAGTATGTGGTGTGATTTCCAACTTGCCCTGTTTCTCAGCACTAACACTTGGTGAGGCTTGTAGATCAACTGTGACCATGTGTGGTCTTGCTTGAGTAGTCTCAATAGTTGAAGTACTTCCAATCTATGGATAATCTTGCACTTGTATTAATACTGGATTGATGCTTGGTAGAAATTTGTCTGATACTGTCTCGGTTTGTATTTGTTTATGCATGTGTTCCTCGGTCAATACATTTTTCTTCACTGGAGTATCCTTAATTATATCAACATTTGTGATCACATCATGTGACTCACTTATTTCATCCTTCTTTTCTACTTCCTTCTCCTCATTCAGTGGCTCGACAATGTCCCTTTTATTATCTAGATCTATTCCACTAGATTTTCCTATAGTCGGTTGTGCACTCTTATCAACAATAAAACCAAAAATGATTTTCCATACTCTTGTGCTCCATTGCAAAATCTCTTCAACCTTGTGTTGTAATATGGAATATGCTCGAAGCTTAGGTACAAATCTATTTCTATACTTCTCCATGTATTTCTTGATGTATTCAGGGGATAAGTCAGGCATGACTTGAGCAAGTGTGCTCTCCCTTATTTGCTTCTTAGTCATCAAATCATACTCTCATTTCTAAGCTATCCTTTTGTACAGTTCATCAGGAATATGGTTACCCAACTATAATGGTGTCATCTTGAATATATAGAACATCAAATATACAGAACATCTCAAGCATAGCTTGTTCTATTCTCTCTTTATCTTCAATGCTTAGTTTCTCAAATTTAATTTTCTTGAAGCCTGCTAAGCCAGAAGTACTTTTGATGTTGTGGCATATCTCATCCATAGTTAGTTTCTACCTATGAGGTAATTCCTTCATCTTGATATCCTCATCAGATTCTATTTCCTCATCATCTTTTTCCAAAATCAAGTTTCTTCTTGGTTTCTTCCTTATGTTTCTCAGCATAGCCTTAGCCTGAACTAGTTTTATTTTCCCTAATGTAGGGGTCTTCTTTTGTGGCTCAACAATTGAAATGGTATAAGTTTCCCTAGTTATAGGCCTAAGTACTAGGGAGGGAGTGGCCTTAGGTTTTTGTATTTTCTTCTTAATTGGCTCAGCAACTGATGCCTTCTTTCCTTTCTTAACAACCACAGTCTCCTCCTCTTCACTGTCTTCGAACTCTCTAGTCTTTTCCTCTCCTTACCCTTGAGTCAATGCAAGAGGTGCATCTACCTCTTCTCCCTCTCCTAGCATCTTTTCTATGTTTTTCACTATCTTCTTTCTTTTCCTCTCCATGGTTGTAGATTTTAATCCCATGGTTATTTTGGATTTAGCTTCCTCATATGTCCCAAATGACTTAGCTTTTCTATCTACTTCCTTTGCTAATAAGGCTATTATTGCTACTTTTGTTTCATCTATGTTAACTTTATAAGGTAATGGCCTAAGCCATGATACCCTCAGTTCAACATCTTGTGTAAATGTGAAGTCGGTATCAACTAGGAAACATATGTCTTTGTAATACTTTTCCATTAGTGATACTGGGATCCCACTTCTTTTCCTCATTTTATTCTTGAATTCCACAAAATAACTATCCATTACACTCTCAAAATTATCACTAATATGATCAATAAATTCACTAATCTTTAATGTAATAGGTTGGTTCTTATCCCATGCAACATCACCAATAGTAGGAAAACTATTCTGCACATAGAAAAATAGACAGGCAAACAGAGAACCAAACTTACACATTGAGTACTTTTCTTTCCTGATGGATGTGAAGTTCTCAACAAGATGTGTTAGTTGTAGCTCAATAAGGTCATATGTATGGTCCTTATTTACTATCTTCCAAGCTTGGTCTATTGTTATGCATGGAACACTGTCCAGCCTACTTGATTGATAAAATTTATGTGCTATCACCCTCACTACAAAATCAATGTCAAGATTTGTGATAGTTGAAATGGTCATACCTCATTTGTTCCACACTACCTAGGTGTTAGCTTGAATATCCTCCTTAATTTGACATCTCATAGTCTTCTTCCTTGAAAGACTATGATAACCAGTCACTTTGTGTATCATCTCCTTAGTGATCTTAACTGATCCATCCTCAAACCAAATTTCCATGTCATGTACTTGGCTCAATACAATCTTGATCCATTCAAATTTGAAATTATGTGGGAAGTTAAGGGCATGCACCGAACCTCACTCAGAAACCTTTTGGTGTTATGGCTTCAACACCCCATTACTACACAATTTATCATAGGTTTGTCTTAGCTCGTAGTATCCAATTTCTCCAATCTTGCACATATAATGTGTCCGTACATAATTGATCATTAAAACCTTAGGAGGGATTGATGATAGGTCACCTATATGATCTCCCAAAATTACACTCTCAGGAATGGCCTAGAATTTCTATGGCTTACATGCATCGTTCCTCACAATTTGTACATTGAATACTTCCTTCCCTTGTTTCTTGACTACAACAAATGATGAAGATTCCATGTCTTCAAATTCTAGGGTTCAATTTTAGAAATAGATAACTTGGTAAATACCTTGCACAAATAGTTCTCAAATGTTTGTCGACGACACATTGTGAATGATCTCTGTAAATCACACTTAGCACAAAAGCTCTTGATAATCGCTCTAGAATATTCTTGAAAGTTCTCAAATCATTGGTGAAATGAGAATAAATGGTAACTTCCCACTTTATAGACTTCAAATAGTCAGATTAGGGCTTCATTAATGATTTTTACACTTTCTAGGTAAGATACATTTTTATCATCAATCTCATGTCAACCTGGTTAACATAAGATCGGTCGATACTATCATTTGGATTAGTACATATCACATCTCATCTACCATAGGAGCTCGACATATACTAATCACTTGGTCACTATGGGATAAAATACTGATGCTCGACATTAAATATAAAATGCAGCTCTTTTATCAAACTTGTAGCAGTTGATTTACCATGTCCAATTGATTATTTGTCAACCTTCGCATGTCACATGTCCTTTAATCAAGTGATGTAGGGGGATTCTAGGGTACTCGGCAAATCTGCATGGTGGTGTGTTGAATTGGTTATGTGTTACTTAGTTGTAGCTTTAACCGATGGTCTCGATTATTGAAGGAAGCTCAGTCGTTGAAGGAACTCGGTGAAACCTCTAGTGCTCGATGGAACTTGTACTCAGCAATGTTTGTGGTGCTTGATCGATGTGCTTTCTTGGCAATGCCTGTGTTTCTCGATGATGCTTGGCATGCTCGATTGTTTCACTTGTGCTCGGTAGTTTTGGTTTACCGACTGGAGTTCTTGAAGAGTTGGTTGGTCAACTTGGTGTATTAATTGTTGGTAGCTTTTGTTGTATTCTCCTATGTGGATCTAGAGGTCAACATGGAGAATTAATTGTTTTTAAGGCTATTTGAGAGCTGACTGTTATTGCATTTAATATTTGTTTGTAGTAGAAGCCGACTTGGCTTAGGAGTTAATTATTTCTTCCAACCAACTTGTGGTTGAGGAAATGTATTAAAGGAGTGTTTGGGTAGATGTTTAGAGGGAGAAAAGTAGTAGAGATAGAAGGAAAAAATTGCATCCTATGAGATCTTGAAGATCAGATTGTTTATCTGATAGTTGTAATAGCAGAGCTAGTAGTTTGCATACTTGGAGACAAGGAGATTTCTTGGAGGCTTGCACAATCAAGTTTAGATCTTCCTTAGTATTTCCATTAGTTTTTGATGTGATTCCGAGCTAGATTAGATGAGATATTATAGAAATAATTTTTGATTGTATTCGGCCCTAACCCGAAAGGCCTTACAGTCGTGCATGTTAATGAAAATTCAATTGAAACATTGTCTTGTAATGTTATTCCGCATTGTTGGTGTTTGGCTGCAAGTTTGGACTATCCTTAATTGGACCCTTCTTATTTTTCCTACGCCAGATGGTATCAGAGCTTTAAGTTCTTCAGTGTGTAAACTGATCTCTGAGTTGAGGCAGTTTGCACCAAGACCTTGGTTGGTGATTTGTTTTCTTGGGTTTTCGAAGATCTTGAAGGATGCCTCTGAGAAGATTGGACCCTAGAGTAATTGCAGATCTCTGTGATGCTCTAGAATCAAAGATTATAGAGAAGGTTAAAGTTGATTTTAGATCTGAGATGGAATTGATGAAGAATGACATGATCACTGAGGTCATGAGAGCTATTGTTGGCATGTCAAGGAATCTTGGTACTAAAGATGGTTATGAGGAAGTTGCTGAAGACTTTGAAGCTGCTAGATCTAGTGGAGATGACCAGAGAGATAGATCTGGTGAAGATAGAACTCATCAATTGCATAGATCTAGAGCTCGGTTAAGTACTAGTTACCAAATGAAAGTTGTTACTTTCTCTGGTACTTTGAGACCTGAGGATTTGATTGATTGGATTGGTGAATTAGAAGATTTATTTGAGCTTGAAGAAATTGAAGATGCTCTTAGAGTCAAATTGGCATAGACTAAGTTGAAAGGACATGTTGCTCTTTGGTGGAAAGAATTACAAAGAGATAGAGAAGATGAAGGTGAAATGAAGATCAATCGATGGAGGTTGATGGTGACTAAATTGAAATCTAAGTTCATACCTTCTGACTATGAGCTTGACTTGTTTAAGAAGTTGCATAATTTGAAGAAAAAATATTTGACTATGGAGGACTATACTGAGGAGTTCTATAAGTTGACTATTCGGTCTGGACACAGAGAACTTGGTAAAGAAAAGGTAGCTCTATATGTGAATGATTTAAGATTCAATATTCCTAGGATGAGCTTGGTATGCTGAAGATTGATTTGGTTGAAGATGCTTATCAATATGCTCTGAAGGAAAAAGATAAGTTGAAAAGGAGACAACATCACAATTCCTAAGGGAAGGAGAAGCTAGATCACTTGGTGAATGATAAACTGACTATTGAAGATGAACCAAAACCTATGGAACCAAAGAAGAAGAAAAGAAGGGTTATCTTTAAAGGCACTTGTTATAATTGGGGTGAAGAAGGACATAGATCTTTTGAGTCTACATAGAAGAAGTTTTGTGATCGAAGGAATGCTATGGTAGATGAGAACATTCAGAATGAACCCAAATCTGAGAACTTTCTAGTTCAAAGAACATTGCTTGGTGCAAACAAGGAACCTAGTCAAAGGAGTAATTTGTTCAGAACTCGGTCCAAGTCTGGAGGTAAACTTTGTGATGTAATTTTGGACAGTGGTAGTACTGGTAACCTTGTAGCTGAAGAAATGGTTCAGAAACTTGGTTTGAAGAGAATGAGATATCCTTATCCTTATAGGAATGGCTGGTTGTAAGATGTTCATGCTCTAGAAGTGAGGGAGCAATGTCTTGTTGATTTTTAGATTGGCTAGTATAAGGATCAAGTGTTATGTGATATTGTGGAGATGAATAGTTATCACATATTGCTTGTTAGACCTTGGTAGTATGATTGCAGAGCTATGTATGATTGTGTCAAGAATGTATTTACTATTGAGAAGAATAACATGAAGATTTCCCTAATGCCTTTGCTAGATACAACACTCGGTAGGAGAAACCTGAGCTTTGGTAGCTGAGATGAGTTGAGGAATTCTTAAAGGATTGATCAGTATGGAGAAAAAGCCTATGTGTTATCGATAAATGATATGAAAAGATAGAGGAAACAGAAGTGGAAGAGTATGCAAGGTGAAGAGTTGAAGGATTTGTATGTGAAGAACCAGTTCGGGGTTTATGTACTGAATCCCAGAAGATGTTCTTCCAGCCTATGAGAACATCTTTTTGAACTTGGGGTGTGATGGAGGGGAATTCTAGGGTGCTCAACAAATCTACATGGTGGTGTGCTGAATTCATTCTGTGTTACTCGATTGCAGATTTAACCAATGGTCTTGGTTATTAAAGGGAGCTCGATTGCTGAAGGAACTTGGTGAAACCTCTGGTGCTTGGTGGGACTTTTACTCGGTGATGTTTGTGGTCTTGGTTGACATGCTTTCTCATTGATGCCAATTTTTCTTGGTGATGCTTGGCGTGCTAGGTTGTTTCACTGGTGCTTGGTAGTTCCAGTTTACCGACTGGAGTTCTTGAAGAGTTGGTTGGCCAACTTGGTGTAATTATTGTTGGTAGCATTTTTTGTATTCTCCTATGTGGATCTAGAGGCCAACATGGAGAATTAATTGACTATGGAGGACTATACCGAGGAGTTCTATAAGTTGAATTTTCTATCTGGACACAGAAAACTTGGTAAAGAAAAGGTAGCTCGGTATGTGAATGGTCTGAGATTCAATATTCAGGATGAGCTTGGTATGTTGAAGATTGATCTGGTTGAGGATACTTATCCATATGCTCAAAAGATAGAAGATAAGTTGAAGAGGAGACAACATGGTAATCCCTATGGGAAGGAGAAGATTGATCACTCGGTGAAGGATAAATTGACTGTTGAAGATGAACCGAAACCTATGGAACTGAAAAAGACACTAGTACATTTTGCACCATTTTTTGATGCACTATTGGTCAAAGTTTCTACCCAACTTAGTCAAATGGTCAACCAACTAGTTCGTCGCCATTATGTACGTCAAAATATTGACCCACTACTAAAATCATCAAATGATCGACTCCACTATTGGTCAAAAAAGAGGGAAATCTAGGCCAAAAATAACATTGGCAAGTGTTTATGTAGTGGTTGATCTTTCGACCAATATAAATTAATATTGGTTGAAAATATTGGTCTCTCCAACCAAGATGCCAAATTTGCGACGGTTAGATTTCGACCAAATTTGGTAGAAATATTTAGCAGCTCCGACTAGGATGCCAAACCCGCGATGCCACATTTCAACATAGAATCATCAAATTTAGGCCAGTATTTCGACACATTGGGGTTGAAAGTTCAAGGACACGTGGAGTGTTTAAAAAAAAATTGAAGATAAATATCCAGACTAATCACCAACAGCAACCTGATCGATGATTAGTCTAGATATTTATCTTCAGGTGTCCACACTCATTCTACTACTTGTTGCCAGTGGGTCCCTACTCATTCTATTTTCCAGACTACTTTGGGCTCTAGCAATCCATCTGCTTTGCGTGAAACTGTGGGTTTTTTCATTTTGTTTGAACTATTTGAGAGATAAGCTCTGACTGGTGATCCGTGAATTGGTAGAGCTTCCTCTTAGACACCCACAACTCTTCAAATCTATTGGTGTGAATCCCCCAAAGGGTATTCTTCTCTATGGGTGTCCTGGTTTTGGGAAAACTTTAATTGCTAGGGCAATGGCAAATAAAACCAGTGCCTTCTTTTTCTATATCAATGGCCCTGAGATCATTTCAAAGTTGGCTAGAGAAAGTGAAAGAAATCTCCAGAAGGCTTTTGAGGAGGCTGAGAAGAGTGCCCCGTCCATTATATTTATTGATGAGATATTATAGAGATTTTTCAGCGGGCTTGCAAGTATTCTATTATAGAAAATATTGAGAAGGTGAGTTTCAATTGTGGTGGCTTTTGCAAACTAGATTTGGTTATGAATTTCTTAATGGTTTTTTATAATTGGTTTGTTCGAATTTTATATTTTTTGATTCAATTTTCCTCAACTTGTATCTTATTATTTCAATTTCTCATGTTCTCTTTCCTCTACACTTTTATAGGATAATATTGAATGTGAAAGAAAAAGAAGTGAGAACCCTGAGGCAATGGATGAGGATGATAGTGATGAGGTAGCTAAAATAAAGGCTGCTCATTTTGAGGAGTCAATGAAATATGCCCAAAGAAGTGTCAGTGATGCTGATATTAGGAAGTATCAAGCCTTTACAAAAACACTACAGCAATCTCAAGGCTTTGGTTCTGAATTTTGATTTACTAGTGCTTTAGATGTATTTTCTACAATAGATAATAAAGATGACGATGACTTATACAGTTAGGAAACTTAGTACATAGTTGTCATCTTAATGAAGTGATGAATGTGTCTATTCTAGCAGGGACCTTTTGCTGACAAATAGCCAATGCTATTCAATTTGGCTCTGGCTTTTGCTTGTATGAGTTTTATCTGTTCATATTTTTGAAACTTTATTTAGTTTATCAACCCTTTAGCTGAGGACTTACTAACTTGTAAGTCTTTAGAGAAATATTAACTGTGGCAAGGAAATTTATCTATGGAAACTTTTTCTCAAGTGGTACAGATAATGCTATGAAAACCTTGCTTTTAAAAAAAAAAAACCTACTGGAAAATATTCTATACTAAATCAATTCTACAACAAAGAAAGTCTAGTTCAACTAATTCTGACTGGTGATCCGTGAATTGGTAGAGCTTCCTCTTAGACACCCACAACTCTTCAAATCTATTGGTGTGAAGCCCCCAAAGGGTATTTTTCTCTATGGGCCTCCTGGTTCTGGGAAAACTTTAATTGCTAGGGCAGTGGAAAATGAAACCGCTGCCTTCTTTTTCTGTATCAATGGACTTGAGATCATGTCAAAGTTGGTTGGAGAAAGTGAAAGCAATCTCTGGAAGGCTTTTGAGGAGTTTAAGAAGAATGCCCTGTCCATTATATTTATTGATGAGATATTACAGAGATTTTTCAGTGAGCTCTAGCAATCCATCTGCTCTGCTCTATGTGAAACTATGGGTTTTTTCATTTTGTTTGAACTATTTGAGAGACAGGCTCTGACTGGTGATGCATAATTGGTTTGCACATTTGTAGCATGGAAGCAGTGTTGGAGATGCTAGTGGTGCTACAGACAAAGTCCTTAACCAATTGTTGATGGAGATGGATGGTGTGATAACCAAGAAAATAGATTTCATTATACCTAATGGCATTGGCCTATTATACCCAAGGATTCGATGGAGCCGATATTACAAAGATTTGTCAGCGGGCTTGGAAGTATGCTATTAGAAAAAATATTGAGAAGGTGAGTTTCAATTGTGATGGCTTTTGCAAACTAGGTTTGGTTATGAATTTCTTAATGGTTTTTTTTTAACTGGTTTGTTAGAATTTTACATTTTTTGATTCAATTTTCCTCAACTTGTATCTTATTCTTTCAATTTATCATGTTCTCTTTCCTCTGCACTTTTACAGGATATTGCACGTGAAAGAAAAAGAAGTGAGAATCCCGAGGGAATGGATGAGGATGATAGTGATGAGGTAGTTGAAATAAAGGCTACTCATTTTGAGAGTCAATGAAATATGCTTGAAAAGTGTCAGTGATGTATTTGTTGTTGCTGCTACTTCAGATGTATTTGCTAAGATGATTTCCCCTACCAAGATGATGTGCATCCATTTTATGGAGATCTGCTAAATGTTTTATATGATAAAGATCACTACAAGTTGGCCCTTGGCCAGATCAATATTGCTCGCACTCTCATTGCCAAAGTGGCCAAAGACTATGTTAGGCTGATAAAATATGGGGATTATCTTTACCACTGTATTTCTTTGAAGTTTGTTGCACTTGGATAGATATGTACCATTGTTAAGAGAATTGGACCGATTTTGGCTTCCCTCAAATAGGTGAGGCATCATATGGTTATGTTATTTTTTCTATCTATCTGGTTTTCACTACCTATCGTTCCTTGGGATATCTTGCAAGGGTTCTATAAATTGATGGTCTATATTTTGGTGGGTGTCTTGTATGGGCCTATGAACTTTTTTATCTTGTCTTTTTTTTCCAATCCTACAACTAGATTTTATATGTGGATTGCTTGTAAGGAACTTTGATATCGCCATTTCAGTAGCTCTTCATATGATAGTTTTCTATGCAGTGCCCAGTCTAGGCTTTATTTGTACATTTTTTATCTCAATATTAAAAGAATTAATTTAGTTAAATAAAGCTTTATGTCCCAAACACAATGACAACTAGGATGTGAATTTAATCTTTCTGACAACTAAAGAGTCAAAAAAGATAAAAGATGGTTCAATATAACCTACAACTTTGTCCATGTAAGAGTTGAACTCTAAAATTTATGGTATGAAGACTTGCAACTTGCAGCTAAGAATATGATACTGAATAATTATGACTTATTTTAAAAATTTAGGAAAAATTAACCATTTTTGTAGCGATTACTTAAAAAAAGGTATACCTGATTGATGACTCAATATTTATAACCTCTCAGAAACTTTTCCTTTCCACTTCAATATCTTTCCTTGATAATTCTTGATCTCCTCAGAACCACTAGAAAAAAAACAATGACAACAAAACATGCTACTTTAGAAAATTGCATCAATACTTAACTTAAACATTACAGTTTAATTAACATTCTCTACTTAACAGGGCCAGCCACGTGAAGGTGGAAGCTCATCTGGGCCCTCCTAGGAGCCTCTTATGACCCTTTATGACATTTTAAGACCTCTAAGATGTATTCTTAGAGGTCATAAACAATCGTAAAGGGTCATAAGGGGTCCTGGGACACAAAAGATGAGAAACATAATTGTAGGCATCATGGTCACATTTTTTTGGAGATAACATAATTGAGTGGTATACCCACATGATGAAGAGCAACTTGTGCTCCTCTAGTTCCAAGTTGACACTGCAGGATCCCAAGACCATAGATAAGGAATAAATTTAGAGAGCGGAGGAGGGCCATAATGATAAAAATAATATAGGAAAAACCCAAGTTAAATGAGGCAACTGCAAACATTTTAATAGAATTTTATTATTAAATAATGAAATTTGCATAGATGGGGCTTAGAACACTATAATATGCAAATTTCATTATTTAATAATAAAAATGTACTAAAATGTTTGTAGTTGCCTCATTTAACTTGAGGTTCATCCTATACTATTTTGGTCATTATGGCCCTCCTTCGCTCTCTAAATTTATTCCTTATCTATGGTCTTTGGATCCCCCAGTGTCAACTTGGAATCAGAGGAGTGGAAGTTGCTCTCCATCATCTAGGTATACAACTCAATTATGTTGTCTCCAAAAAATTGTGACCATGATGCCTGGGTGGTCCCGCAATAGTGTGTCCCACTTTTTTAGACATGCTGATTTTTGCTTAAATCACAGATTTTTAATAAAATATGATGATTTAAGCCATGAGAGGTTCCATTTGAAGGAATTAATTAAAAATGGTTAACTCAAATCCTCTTAGATTAAAACAACATTGATATAACATCTATACTCCTCATTCATACCTATAATGTAGTCTCCTTTGCACCTATTAAAATGCTGACAAAAAATCACTTTGACTTTATGTTTTGGCAGATCAAATGAATCAATTTGAAAAACCTATCTATGTAGTATGATGCTATTTGGAACAATCTTTCTAATGAATTTAATTTTTCTACATATTGAGTTCATTGTCACTTTTAAATATTACTTTAAATAAACATAGGTTTTTTGATCATTCAACAACTTGTCTCTTCAAGACTTTTTGAAAAATAGTAAATTACAAAAAAAAATTTATAAAAAATATGTAGGAAAAGAGTATTTGTGTTACCTTTCTATACAAAAAAGAAAAAATAAATTTTGATATACACATATCAAGTTAGAGTGATCCAAGTGACCTTATGTCTAAATTACAGTTACTGTCACTTTAGAACTTAATAAAATATGAAATATTGACCCAAAATGAATGCAACCAATTGCATCCTTTAGATATTGAAGTTAGAAATATAATCTTGAAAGAATTACATCGTTATCATATTTTAAAAAGAAGTTATGTTGATCCAACTGACAATAACTCCTTAAAAACACATTTTTTCACACAAACCACTTTTTGAAGGAGAAGGAAAAATGAATGTAAATGAATTTTAATTTTAATTTTTCAAATATATTTAGAAACTAGAAAGAAAATTTTAAAAGACTCTAGTTTACATCATCTTCAAATTCCTAATAGTTTTACGGCAACAGGTGTTTGAAAGTGAATTTTTTTCTCAAAATGTTGATCTTTGTGTCAAAGTTGGCCAAAAAGTGGGACACACTATTGTGGGACCACCCACCTACAATTATGTTTTTCAGCTATTGTGAAATATTTTGTAGTCTGGTCTTTGTTGCCTTTGATGTGTCCTACAACCTATGAAAACTTTGAAATATGTTACATGATATAGATATAAAGATCACTAATGGGTGGGAGGAATATCCTCATGGCCTCTATCATGTGGGGATCCATGTCACCTGCTCTTGTATTTCAAACTTCAGTGAGACTTCATACCACGCAGTGTTTGTAGATTATGTTCAATGCGTTATTTATGCTTGTATTGGTGGGAAAACTCTTGAAAATGCACAAAAGAGATTGCATTCAACCATGTTGTTTACATGACACATGTAGTTTACCTCCAGCCTAAATTAGCATTGTGTACAAATCTGCAGACAATGTGTGGTATGAAGCCTCACTGAAGCTTGAAAATGATCTATGATCTCAGGAATATCATCTTCTTTCCACTCTTCTTGCCTCTCTTTTCCCATCTCATAGCTTGGGCATTGCAACATGAATCCTATTTTCTACAACTACTGATGGATCCTTAGGTGTAGTTAAAATTACCAAATGGCCTTCAAAGGTCAAGGAACAAATGGAATAACCAAGAAAACACTATACATTAAATCATATGATTGATAGCATATTGGGGCTCACTTGAGTCATAAAGATGAAGAATTATTCTAAAAAAAGATGTAAACCATATATATGCGCACTTGAGGCAAAGAGAAGTTACGTCATATCCATATTAAAATATTAGTTACAATATGAAAATACTAAAATAACTAATTCCTAAGTTCATCTCTGCATATGGTCGCAACAAAGATATGTGATTACAATACAGAGAAGGCATCGTAAAAATATACTTTCGGAATTTTCCCTAGCCTGACACGTTTTGCACTCAAATCCTTCACCGCAGATAAGTGGAGATGGGCGAATAGATGCAGATGAGTTATCATCGACCCAACTAGAGTATCTGCAGCCATTATTTCCCTGTGATGCCCAATCTACATTAGTTCTTATAATATAATTAATAGTATTTACATTAGAAACATTAAATATATACACATTAGCAACCTTTTTTCTATTTGGGCAGCACCAAAATTGTCATCAAGGGTTGCTCTATGTCCGTGAATTTTTCAACACACATTGCCCACCACCACATTGACAAGAGCCGTTGAGCCTATATCAATAATGCACCACACCATCGTTACTACATTTATTACATAAATATTATAACATATAATCATATGATTATAATAATCATACATTCACCACTATTGTTCTATTATAGTCTCAAGTACTTAAAAAATGTTTGCAATCAATGGTTTGAACAAATATGTCATTCTAGGGAAGCAAGGACAATTTAACTATACCTGAGCTAGAATTAGTCAACTTCAATACTTTCAAAACTGAATATGAAATAGGGATATAAACAAGAACTATCCACACAGATTATAGAGACTAAAACCTTGCCATTGATCCATATGGGTATAACACAAAATAGATTTACATAAACCAATTAACTCAAAACACAAACCCTTTTTCAAATAATTTAATTTTAACTTTGATTGTGTTAAAGGAACTATGTTGACTTTATTTTGTAGTTGTTTAACATGAGAGTTTGTAGATTAATAGGAGTTCACATTTTTATGGGAACGTATCATTCAATTGAGCATTAATGCCCATCTATATCTAGTGGGATGAACATAACTCATGTACCTTATGCTATTGTGTTCCTGATTGCTGATTCCCTTTAGGATCATAATCTTTCTCTAGTTTTAAGCCTGCAACTGTGTTCCTCCCTTCAATCGATTATTGGATTTGTGTCAAGGTCATTCTGCATAGAATTCACTATCTTCAAACTAAATCTTCTAACTAACTTTAATCACTCTACTCCAGCACTATCGACTGTCACAAAGACACTATAATCTAGTTGATCAAGTTAGATTAGGGTCATCTAGAATGGTCTAACAGTGGGTCTTTACAATGGTTATTGTCATTTAGTTACATCACCGTGTTTGTATTGACAGTCAACTATTTGTTCATTGCGCAACTAACTGTGTAAAGCAGAGATAAAACTAATCAAGTGAACATCAAGAACCGTGAATGCCATTATAACAATTGAGCGTTCCTCATTTGGTATATGACTAGGTGAAAAACATGCAGACATCCAGACATGTGTACTGTGAGCTTTCTTGCAACAAATGGACTTGTGATGATTTTCACAATAGTACATGTGTGGC
This sequence comes from Chamaecyparis obtusa, assembly GCA_027943335.1. Classification (NCBI taxonomy): domain Eukaryota; kingdom Viridiplantae; phylum Streptophyta; class Pinopsida; order Cupressales; family Cupressaceae; genus Chamaecyparis; species Chamaecyparis obtusa. The sequence continues at coordinate 315,407 of BSBK01000055.1, forward strand.
AAGAAAGCTCAAAGTACTACTTAGGAAAATATGAATGTTCATCACTTGTTGTTGAAATAGATTTGCATAAACCAATTAACTCAAAACACAAACCCTTTTTCAAATAATTTAATTTTAACTTTGGTTGTGTTAAAGGAACTGTGTTGACTTTATTTTGTACTTGTTTAACATTAGAGTTTTTAGATTAATAGGAGTTCACATTTTTATGGGAACGTATCATTCTATTGAGCATTAAGGCCCATATATATCTAGTGAGATGGCCATAACTCATGTACCTCATGCTAGTGTCCTTGGATTAGACTAGACATTATCCAACCACCTGTGAGGGTTGTCACTATTATTAATTGGTGTAAAAGGAGGACCGTCTGTGTGTTATAGCACTTTATATAAATACTCACTATTTGGATAATGTCTAGTCTAATAAAAAATAGTGTATACAAGGTATCCAAGCACACTAGCATGAGGTACATGAGTTATGTGCATCTTACTAGTTATAGATGGGTAACTATGGCACACTAGTATCTATGAACTCCTATTAATCTACAAAATCTCATGTTAAATAACTACAAAATAAAGTCAACATAGTTATGTTAACTCAATCAAAGTTAAAATTAAATTATCTAACTATGTTGACTTTATTTTGTAGTTTTTTAACATGAGAGTTTTTTAGATTAATAGGAGTTCACATTTTTATGGGAACGTATCATTCAATTGAGCATTAATGCTCATCTATATCTAGGTTTGCATCACACATGCTTAAGGAAAAAGTTCCTAATACAACTGAAGAGAGAAATTAATATGGAAATTGAATCAAATGTAAGCAACATATGGCATTAATTTTCAAAGACAGTGACAATTTAAAAGAATTGGAAAAATACAGTGTACAAGCAATGATAGTGCGCCATGGGAAGTCACAATAAGTATGAACCCATAGAGGATTTTCATTGTTTCCTAAAAGAAGATCATTTTCAAAGTGAGATTTAGCTACATAGAGGTGAAGCCGTGACATACAAAAGGTAAGAGAACCTCAAAGTTTCTAACATATAATGCTATCATGTCAAAAGGACAACAAAGTGTAGTTTTTAGAACAATGGAACAACCATCTCTCTTAAAAGGAACAGCCATCATGGTATAGAGTTATTGAATATGGCCATTATAATGAGATCATAGGGAAAAACACATCTATTTACTATTAATGAACAATTTCTTCTATAGAGGCAATTTTGAATTCTATGCTCATGTGAAAAGGAAATGTCACTCAGTTTGAAGTCCTAATAGAATAAATACAGAAGACATTGACATATCATGCCTTATATTAGAACCAATTACAATAAAAAGATGGAACAACCATAAGGTACAAGCATGTGCAAGTCATTATAATCATTGAAGATATGTTAAAGGTTAAGTACAATAGTAGAGCACGACCATGATACAATTAATGAAAGTGCCATAAAAAACCATGATATTTCTAATCAATCATAGAGAAAAGAAATAGTGACACAAATGATTTGTATTTTAGTGCCACCAAATACTTTCCAAATAGTCATCAATGTATTAAAGCATTCCAAAGTATAGGATAGCAAGGTGCTTCAATACATAGCTGCAATGATCAAAATAGTATTTTACAATATCATGAAGTAAACAAATACAATGTTTCAAAATAAGGAAAACTAAAACAACAAATGGCAAGCATTGTCATTAAACACAACATAAAAGGCATCTTTGACATTGAGCCCTCAAAGAACAGGTTTGATGTTTTCATGTTTTGAAAGTTAACAAGGTTTATATTTTCATCATGAATACATGAAAACAAGCACAAAGGATCACAATAAGTAATCTCTAATATAAAGAAACACAATGACTATCAACATCAAAGTGGTGGTGTAGGAACTCAAACATCATCTAAAGATAATTTGTCATGTTCTCTTTCCTCTGCACTTTTATAGGATATTGAACATGAAAGAAAAAGAAGTGAGAACCCTGAGGCAATGGATGAGGATGATAGTGAAGAGGTAGCTGAAATAAAGGCTGCTAATTTTGAGGAGTCAATGAAATATGCCCGAAGAAGTGTTAGTGATGCTAATATTCAGAAGTATCAAGCCTTTTCATAAACACTACAACAATCTCAAGGCTTTGGTTCTAAATTTCAATTTCCAGATAGACCTGATGGTGCTTTAGATGTATTTTCTACAGAAAATAATAAAGATGATGATGACTTATACAGGTTGCACATCCACATCCACATCTGATATAAAATTTATTATTATAAAATCTTTTTATGGAAATCTATTTTACATTAGTCTATATTATTCTGAAGCCTTGTTATAGAAATCTATTTTATATTAATCCTCAGAATTAGTTATCAAATCTTCTTCTTTATTTCTAAATTCATGAATGATTCTATTTTTCTACAGTAAATAGCATACGTAAAAAATAAACATGAAATTAGCAATACATATCTACCTCTAAATACAACTCCAAATGAATGAATAAAAGAAGAAAATGATAATGCTGATTGGGTATCCAGTAAATTAAACAGTTTAATCATGCAAACAGATGTGGATGTGGATGTGCAACCTTATGCTTTTACTATTAAGTCTTTGTTTGTTAGGCATACTGATTATAAGTACTTTAGGTATCAGGTTATTGATACGTCCCTAGTATTTTCATGCATTTAATCTTATAAAATCATCAATGCTTAAGCATTAAGCATAGTAATAGGTCAATCTTCATTTAATTGCAAAAATGAAACACCAATGAAGAAAATAATGAGCAGCAAATAATAGATATTATTAACATAGGTTGAAGCCAATCTCATCCTTCGATTATAAGAAGGATTTCCAAGCTCCTATTTGAAAACAATACATATTATTGAAATAAGCAGAAGCCAATCTCATCCTTTCTCTTGTGATCTTATATCACAGGGTTTCAAAACTCCTATTTGAGAATAATAGACATTATAGACACATAAGTTGAAGCTAGTTCTTCCTTGCTCTTGTGATCTTATATCAAGGATTTCCTAAGCTACTTTATTCAAATTGGATAGTATTATCACTTGATATTCATACCTTCTCGATAAAAAGAAGTGTATCGCTAGATACCTAGTGACAAAATTCACCCTCTCCTGGTTTTAGATTGAGGCCAAGCAGCGCCAGGCTTTCAGCGAGATAAGGTTTAGTATCCCATATGGCATTCAGCAACCACACTCTACTTAAATCCATTTTTCTCATCCTTCAATGTTACCAAATGCATATTTGTACTCTTCACATAGTGACAGTAATAAAATTTAAAAGGAAATAACATAGAGTGACAAGCCACATGCTTGATGGATGAGGGAGCCAAGATTTTTGCTCCCTTTACTGTAACCAAATAAATAAACATCATTGTAACATGAAGGAGCGAAAATCTCAAAGAGCATTCACAGCTTATCCTTATTTTCAATGCTCAATCAAGTTGTTACTATTTAAATATGTCAACAAACTAGCATAATACAAAACCCTAAAGAAGAATAATACAAAATAGAGAACGTAGAAAGCCTTCAAGTTGAGAAATGTGCAAATATTACAGAGAAACCCTTGACCATAACATTATATAATGGAACCATCATCGAGCCTTGAAAAGAATAGGTAAAAGACATAAAAAATGTGATATATTTTCTTGTGTTCTCCTTCAGAAGAACAAAGCCTAGGGAAAATCATGATGCATACCTAGCAACAAGCCTAGATTTTTAAAAAAGAGTCTCAGAGATCTTCTAATTAGAGATCTTCTAATTTGCATTTCCAAACCTTGGGATGAATTTGATGATGTTCAACTAGATGAAGCAACGAGCCCAAATTTGTAAAAAAGAGTCTCAAAAATCTTCAAATTCGCATTTCGCACGCTGCAATTCCCTTGAAAAAAATCATCGTGGTAATAATGAATGAGAAATGAAACCTTTTTATTTTAAGTTATGCTTGAGTTTGTTGAAATTTTGACTCACATAGTATTGGTCAAAATTTTGACTAACATGGGCATAACTTAAAAAAAATGAAAGTTTTCCTTCTATAAGCCGACCAACCAAAACCTTTTTATTTCATGGTCGAAAATTTTGGTAGAAAAACTAGGTAAAATGTACTAGTGAGAAGACATGTAGAGTTATCTTTAAGGGTACTTGTTATAATTGTGGTGAAGAAGGACATAGATCTTTTGAGTGTACATAGAAGAAATCTGGTGACCGAAGAACTATTGTGGTAAATGAGAACATTCAGAATGAACCTGAATTTGAGAACTTGCTGGTTCGAAGAACATTTCTCAGTGCGAAGGAGGAACACTGTCAGAGGAGTAACTTGTTCAGAACTTGGTGCAAGTCTAGAGGTAAACTTTGTGATGTAATTAAGGAAAGTGGTAGTACTAATAACCTTGTAGCTGAGGATATGGTTCAGAAACTTGGTTTGAAGAGAATGAGACATCCTTTTCCTTATAGGATTGGCTGGTTGCAAGATCTTCATGCTCTAGAAGTAAGGGAGAAATGTCTTGTTGATTTTTTAGATTGGCCAGTATAACTATCAAGTGTTGTGTGATATTGTAGAGATGAATAGTTATCATATATTGCTCAGTAGACCTTGGCAATATGATTGCAGAGCTATGTATGATTGTGTCAAGAATGTATTTACTATTGAGAAGAATAATAAGAAGCTTTCCCTGATGCCTTTACTAGATATAACACTTGGTAGGAGAAACCTGAGCTTTGGTAGCGAAGATGAGTTGAGGAATTCTGAAAGGATTGATCAGTATGGAGAACAAGCCTATGTATTATCGAGAAAAGATTTGAAAATATAGAGGAAGTAGAAGTGGAAGAGTATGCAAGGTGAAGAGTTGAAGGATTTGCATGTGAAGAACCAGTTCAGGGTTTATGTGCTAAATCCCAAAAGATGTTCTTCTAGCCTATGATAACATCTTTTTGAACCTAGGGTGTCTGATGCAGGGGCATTCTAGAGTACTCAGAAAATCTGCATGGTGGTGTGTTGAATTGGTTCTGTGTTACTTGGTTGCAGCTTTAACCAACAGTCTCAGTTATTGAAGGAAGCATGGTCGCTGAAGGAACTCGGTGAAACCTCTAGCACACGGTGGAACTTGTACTCGATGATGTTTGTGGTGCTTAGTTAACGTACTTGCTTGGTGATGGCTATGCTTCTTGGTGATGCTTGGCATGCTTGGTTGTTTCATTGGTGCTCAGTAGTTCCAGTTTACCGAATAGGGTTCTTGAAGAGTTGGTTGGCCAACTTAGTGTATTTATTGTTGGCAGCTTTTTTTGTATTCTCCTATCTGGATCTAGAGGCTGACATGGAGAATTAATTATTTGTAAGGCTATTTGAGAGCTGACTGTTATTGCATTTAATATTTGTTTGTAGTAGAATTTGACTTGGCTTAGGAGTTAATTATTTCTTCCAACTGACTTGTGGTTGAGGAAATGTAGTTAAGGAGTGTTTGGGTAGATGTTTAGAGGGAGAAAAGTAGCAGAGTTAGAAGGTAACAATTGGATCTTGTGAGATCTTGAAGATCAAATTTTTTATTTGATACTTGTAAGAGCAAAGCTAGTGGTTTGCATGCTTGGAGACAAGGAGATTGCTTAGAGGATTGCGAGCTAAATTTTAGATCTTCCTTAGTGTTTCCATTAGTTACTGATGTGATTAAGAGCTGGATTAGTTGAGAGATTGTAGAAATACTTTGTGATTGTATTTGGCCCTAACCTGGAAGGCCTTACAACCGTCCATGTTAATGAAAATTCAGTTGAAACATTGTCTTGTTGTGTTATTCTACATTGTTGGTGTTTGGCTACAAGTTTGGACTTTCCTTAATTGGATCCTCTGACCTTGTCCCGTGTCATTAAGTCTCATAGATATCTACCTTTTATCTTCTTCAGCCATTGTCTTATCTTCTTCAACTTTTTTTTTTTTTTGTTCAACAACTTCACAAAGTCTTACTAATTGTATTTCTTGTTCTCTTTTCAAATTTATGATGTTCTCATTCAGTATATTGTTTTTCTCCAGCAGATCTTTTATAGCTTTGTCACTTTTAGTACAGTTACCACTATCAAATAGTCCTTTAGTATCCTCTTCTTTGTATTGAGTTTCATTTTGCTGAATTTCTATTTCTCTTCTTCTGCTTAAGGATTTCTTCAGTTCACCTCTAGCTACTTCAAGCTAATGTAATGCAAGCTGAATGTTAATCTTCTAATTCTCTATGATCTTTCCCAACTTAGAAACCTACATCTCAACATCTTTCACTCACAAGTTATTAGAATTCTTTAAGAGACTTAGCTATGATACCAATTGTTGGAAATCTATTATGGGATAGTGATATACTAAGAGGGGGGTGAATCATATATCTACCAATTATTGCATTTTGACATAATCTTACTTGTATAACACAAAAATCAAATTCAATAATGAAATAGATCTAACATCCTAAAAATCATCCATGAAAATGAAACATAACACAATGATTTTGGTGACCCAGAAACCCTTGAAAGGTAAAACTGGGGTGGGATGACACCCATAAATCTTCACTACTACAGTATCAAAGTTTTCCTATTAGGGTTACAAGTTTGATCATAAAATGATGATCTACCCTGTGAGGGGTCTGCTCTGTTAAGAGCTTTAAGACTTATACAATCTACCTTGCAAAAGGATTTAAACTTACAAAAAAGTAAGCACTCAATTGAGAGATTTACTTAGTCCTACTAAAACCACTCCATTAAGGGATTTACCTTGATTCACCTGTTAGAATGTCTCAGTACTTGATCCTTTAGTTTTCACTATGATGCTGATAAAAGATCTTCTCCTTCCAATATATATTTGATCTTCTCTATCAAATATCTCTTTCTTTTGTCCTTCACTGCTTTACTTGGTCACTAAACTCTATTTTTTATAATCAATATACTTTGTTGTTCTGCATGTATGAGATCTTTTTCATACTCATATGCTTCTGCTATGCTCCTTGATCATAATACATTTTAGGGTTCAGATCTCATCTTATATAAACAAAAAATTAACTCCATGATTTGAGATCTATGATCTAGATTATTTACTTTTACCACTCAACCATTCCCTAATTCTGATTGGTTACATGGATTATATAGGAATTAAAGGTTACAATTATAAAGCATAATCAATGCTATGATTTCCTCAACAAACAATAAATATCATGTAGATGTCAGACAAAATGGTTTACCTAAGTGTTTGTGCCATAAAAAACACATATGTCAAATCTGGCTTACTCGACATTAGAAATCTCTAGCACTTAGCACTAACTATTCTTCATACCCTGGTGCTTGACACTATCATATCTACACAACTCGGCATTAACTGACTCGTCTAATACTGAAGTACTTAGTGATCATCGATTTTCTTGATAGTAACTACTACTCAATAAATGTACAATATACATATCTCGGCCTATACATGATGACTCGATTGCAGTGATGAACAACCAACATTGCCTAGAAAATGACTAAGTGTAAGACACTAATAGACAATGAAACTTTGGGATCAATAGGTCAACCATGTTTAAAATACATTACAATTTAAGTTACAAGTTGGTCAAGGCAATAGAAAAATGCAATAAGGTCTTATGCAAGTATCTAGGACAAAACATAGAATAGACCCAATCAGACAAGAGATAACCATTAAATACATAGGTCACATATAACACAAATCCATCCAGATAAGCTCGATAATAATTATATGCATAACCCAAACCCAAATATAGAAGCATGATCCACTCTAGGAGAGAGCCAAGGGACCATGAACATGCTATACATAGCCAGATGCTAGATCTAAAATTATCATAACAACTTCACTATATAAATCATGTAGAAACACACTAGCCAATGAATCACCTAACTTGCAAACTATATCTACACCTCAACATGCCACAATGGAAACTGCATGATGCATCAAAAACACTAGCACATGCAAGCAGTCCACTTCAAAAGTTATCACGACACATTGTCATACTAGGACAACAACTAAATAGAACTGCAACATTGGATGATACAATTTTTGGATCACTAGATAACATCATAACCAAGACCAAAACTTGAATCCATCTATATAAATACCAACACACCTTCAACCCTAATTTCTAGAGTATAAACCTTCTAGAAAGCACAAATAACACATAGTTTTTGATTAAGGTAACAACAAGTTTTGAAGGGGCCCTGAAACCCTTTAACAAATAAAAACTTAAGATACAACAATAAAATCTCCCAGAATGAAACAAACCAACCAAAATAAAAGGCAAGAAGCCCTTACATCGAACCAAGAATAGTGTGAAAATAGAACCATGAGAAAAAATAGTCCAAATAAAATAGCAACAACACTATCCATTAGTCCCCTTTTTATGGGAACAAAGGGTCATGTCAAAAGAAGAGGAGGGCTTCTTAGATTGTTTACATTTAACAATGATCCAACCATCTTCAACTCTTGCAGCCTCTTCCTGCTAGCACAACGAATTCAAGACAGAAGAATCAACACCTAGAAAAGGTGTTGGTCTTACCAACATGACTTCCAATTTAGGGCCAAAATTAACCCCAGTAAGTGGGATAGGAACTCCAAAACCATCAGCAACCAACACACTAGTAAAATCGGCAGAAACAGTAATCACATAACCGCCAACATAGATCCTAGTATCCACCAGTAGAGGAAGAGGTCCCTGATCAAGAGGATGATAAGAAATAGTATTATCAACAATCCCAAAAGATCAACAATAGGAAAAATAGGGCTTAAGCCATCTTCATCAACAAAAGGCATCTGAGAACCCAAAACATGATCAGACTCCTTCAAAATATGAGAAGAACTTTTGAAAACTGTAGAATGCTGGATGGAAGCACCCTTCCACCAAGTATGAGAGAATTTCTTCTTTTTAAATTTAGAGCTGCAATGTGTAGCAGTATGACCTGTTTTAAAATATTTTCTGCACTTAAAAGGGATACCCTCATAGTCTAGTTGTTGTATCCAAGAACCTTTAGATGATTCAATTTTAATTTCAGCTAGAAAACCCAGTGACGTATCAATGTCTACCAGAATGTGGGCAACAGTAGAATGGAAAATATTAGAAAAGTCATGATCCACTAACCAAAACTCCCCCAAAGCCTCCTCCACTTCCTCTAGGAAAGAATCATGCCAAAGATGAAGAGGAGATTAGGGAGCCTAACCCAAATAGGGATCTTGTTGAAGACTTCAGTGGAGGGATTGAAATCTAGGTGCCACGGTTTTACCACAAGAAAAAATTTATCCTCCTCCCAGCTGAAGAAATTTTCACACAAAATCTTAGATCTATCAAATTTGGCTACAAAGAATCCTTTAGTTAAAGGAAAAAAGTGAACATTATCTAAAATTATTGGTTCCCATTCTTGGGACACCCAATCATGTAGTTGGGGAAGACTGGGCCAAAACCCCCGAAAGTGACATATCAGAGCCTGTTCCTTAAAGACCTTAGATCTACTATCCAGCTCCCCTTCGGCAACAATAGAAATCTTAATAGAAAGAGATCCACTTACATAAATTGGAATAGTGGAAGGCCCACTACGAGAAGATCCCCTAGGCACATGCAAAGATTTGGAAGTAGCCTTAGCATAAGAACCCTCCACTTTATGGTCTCTAGCAGCAGCAGATGGACTCGAGGCAGTAACAATGAAAGAGGCATTTGGACCAATAGTATAAAAAATTGAAGGAGCCCACGAGCCAGAGGGATCTAGGGCGACACCCACAGGAACACTCCTGCACATAGGCATAGTAGGAGAGAAGACCACCAAGCCAGTATAACCCTGTGCGGGTTCTCTGTAATTTGAAATTTCACGGCGAGAAGTAAGAATCAAGCCCTTCGCTATCACAACCCGTGACATTGTAGTAAAATTGGATCAAATAATTCATGGTTAACTATGTACAACTATAAAATTACATTTTTCTATTCACAAAACCATAGACATTCAGATCACACAAATTTTTGAATTTGGAAATATAGTACTGAAGAAATGTTAAACATTATCTTCATATGATCATAGGATACATAGCTATCTTCCATTGCAAGTTGTAACTTTGAATACATACTTGTCTTCTAGTGTATAGTAGTACTTAAAGAATACTTTCCTTTCACTATACTAAAGTACTGAATACATACTTATCTTCCGTTATTTTATAAGTTCACTACACAAGCTTATAATTCTAAATACATCAAAATTTCAGACCATGGTGTTTGAGCAAACACAAACACCTTTGAAACACAATGTTTGATATCAATGGCAATAGGCAACCAAACATATATTTCCAACATCTAGTAATTTTTTAATTGTTTCTTTATTTTATGATATAAATTTCACTTCCTATGAACTTTATGAGTCTAATTTTATATCCATCCACTTCTTATTAAAATATATACTATTATCTTATAAATATAATTTAAATATTTAATCATTATAAAATGATCACAAGTTAGTCATCTCAATAACTCAATATGCACTCTCTTATCTATAAATCAGTTTAGAAATTATCGAGTTATGTAATTATTACATGGATAAAGGTTGGAAAAACAACCTTCTTCTAAGAATGGAAGGAAAGAATGTATTCATGTGTAATATAGTAGAATGTACAAGTCGTTTAATCTTGCATAGAAAGCTAGCATGTCTTTTCAAATTTTACTTTATTGTTCTTTTTCATGGGTTTTGAAATTAGTTTCAATCTTTATCTTATTTTTTTACATAATTAGGTTAAAGTTTTACTGTAGAATTGGATTTATGTTGATTTTGATGCATGATTTGCTTTTAAGTTTTTTCGAATTTATAATTTACAATTGAGTTTAAGCTATATTTTTTCATTAGTAAAGCACTTCCAATTATAATTTAGGGTATTGTATGAAAGAACAAATCTTAATTCATCCTAAGACAATAGGAATCAAGATTTAAGAGATTTCTCAATAAAATTTTACATCATCATTTTGAATGGAATTATATCAATATCTACCTGCATTTGAGATTATTACTAATTGATTTGAATCTAGTGTGATTTGATGGACAAACCAATCCTACAAAAGATAGGTTTATATATTTTATAGCACCTTTCACGATGGATGGAACATGTAACTTTGTGAGAAATGGCATGTGTAGAATAGGAATGGTAGATATGATTTATGGGATGATGCCCCTTAGAGAATAGGTAGGCACAAAGAACTTTAGTGGACTCTCAAAATAATATTGACTATAGAAGCTCTCATTATAATGAGTAAAAGTACGAAAGTTTGCATTTGTTCTTCTGTACATGAACATTTATGGTAATATTTTTTTAGTAAATTCTTTACCAAAAAAAGAACTCTTATATTATGAATTTCATGGTGTATATGTTGTCACTTGATAGTTGTATATTAATGTGTGAAATGTTTAACAATTCCTTCCTTGATTCACAAACTTTCATATTTCTAGACACTTTGTACCTTTTGCATACAACCTTCTACACATTCCTCATAAAATCCCACTAGCTTATTATTTCAATATGTAGGAACGAAGTCAAAGAATAACCAAAAAAGTTTTCCTAGTCTCATTGTAGACAACCACAAAGAATCATCAACTCCAAAATCTTAAAATTAAAATTTTGAAAAAATAAAAACATGAAAAAAACTTCAATTCACTATGACCAAATATGTAAAACATATTTTTTTAATGTTGCAAACAACATTGTATGTAAATTCTTTTAACATTTTACTTGGAAAACAGTGTAAGTTGTGAGCAAAACATATATCCATATAATCACCTTTATTTTTTCTTCTTTTACTTTTAATTGAATTTTTTTTTTAAATTGTCATTTATTTCTACAAGATCCCCAATTACAAAATATTCATTATTATAAACAAAATAAATAATATACTACTATCTTATTAAAACATAAGAAAAATATTTCCCTATTAGAATAACTCTTGCACCTCCTTTCTTGCACATGCTAGTCCATAACCTAACACCTCCTTTTGATATCATCTTAAGCCCATTACAGTTCTAACAAACAGAAACTAAAACTAAAGGCTCAATTATCTTACAGGCTAACAAAATATTCATATATTTCTACAACAGAATAAATAATATACAACAATCAGGAACTAAAACTAAAAGGCCCAATTATCTTATACCTCCTTTTAATACTAGTAACAATTACTAGAAATATTGACTAAAAACTGATCGTCTTAGGCAATGAATTCTTGGGACCACAGGAAGTAACGGAAGGTGCTCCAAATAGTCTGCAGATTCATTTCACAATGTCACTCAGAGGGCATTCAGACTGTCCCGTACAAGAGTTATTTGGGCTTCTTTAATGGAGTTTATTCGGAAAATTAAATCAGTCATGTCCACGCAAAGAATCAGAATAATTACAGCGTGATGGCTTAAAAGTGTTCACGTAAGGGCAGTCTATTGGCCAACGCCTCTTGCGTTCACGAAAGGGCGTGCCTTCAAATTCATTTCACAAATCTCGGAAGGCATTCAGACCTTCCATTCCGTACAAGAGTTATTCTCATTTGATATGGATGACCTGATTTTCAAAATCAATGGTCGAAAATCAATGAGTTGGAACGCCCTTTTACCGCATCATTCATCATAAAAGCGAGTGTCACATCACAGCAGGATAAATTTACAGTTAGAGAGCTTGAATATTTTTACCTTCAAAGTTTTGGTCATTGCTGTCATTAAGTACATTGTTACAGCCTACCGGCAGAGCGCGTAGCATATTCCAATCTCCAAACGTGTAAGGGCAGATTCATTTGAGAGGGATTGGAATGAATGGAACTGTGCGCTCATGCTGGGCAACGTCTAAACAGCAAACTAAAATGTTTATCTATATATTTTAGAACTTCCTTTATATATTTTACGTTTTAGTTTGATGGATAGTCATTCTGTCCCCTATTTTTATAATTATCCACCTATTTTCTGCCATTGATATCTATGTATATTAGCTTAAAAGAGTTTGTATTTATTATAACTAAATATTGTTAAACTATGTATAATATATATATAATTTTTTAGATAATAATAAATATAATTATACTATATATTATAAATATAAAATTTTATAATTATTTTTCAAAGTGTAAGTTATAAATATAATTTTTTAAATAATAGTAAATATAATTGTATTATATATTATAAATATAAAATTTTATAATTATTTTTCAATGTGTAAGTTAGAAAATAATAATTAGTACAATGTAATGACAACAATAATTAAAAAAATAAAGATATATAAAAATAATAAATAAAACATTAATTTTTTTAATCTAAAATATTAAAATATTAATTTCAAGGCAATTTATTTACTTAAGAGTTCTTTTAGTTTACTTTTCTATTTTTATTTAAGATTAATTCAATATTAATCTAGTATAAAATTATCTACCATTCAAGTCAATTTATTTACTTAACAATTATTTTATTTTACTTTGCTATTTTATATTTAAAATTAACTCAATAAATTACATTTAATATAAATTTACCTATCATAAATATTTTAGTATATGTTTTTAAATATCCACTAATATATATATCAACCGTTCTATATTTCCTAGGTTATTTTATATCTCAATCTTCCCTTCCTTCTATCTCTATCCCTCCCTCTCTCCCCATCACTTCCTCATTTTATATTTCTCTACTTCTCTCACCTCTCTATTTCTCACTCTGTTACTCCCTCCCTTTTCCTAGACCTCTATACCTATTTATTTTTGCTTCTCTATTGCTACATATTCATACTTCTTCTTCCATCTCTCATTCTTTTTCTTATTATATCCTGATTCCCCACCCTCTCTCTCTAAAAGTTCTACCTCTTTATACCCCTATCTCTTCCTCTCCCCCCTCTCTCTATGATGAAATTAACATGTCTATTAAATACTTTCTATGTAAAGAATGCTTTTGTAAATTCAAACTATCTTGAAAGTTTATCATATTCTAGACATTGTTGAATATTATAATACTTTTTAAATCACAGAATAATAGTATGGTTATATTTATTATTATGTATTATATTTATTTTTTAAATTACATTATAGTTATATTTTATATTAGAAATCATTAAAGATAAATACAATATAATATGTAATTCATATATAATATAATTAAACTATATATAAGATCTAATTATACTTATTATTATATATATGTTATATTTTATAATTAAATTATTGAATATAAATATAATATTCTTCTAAATAATTAATATGTTTTTGTATAGGGGTAGGTGTCACCTTTTAGGCTAACTTATCGGCATAGCTGAATTTTAGTATTTCTAACTAAAAATTAATTTTGGTCACACATAGTAAATCAAATATATTTTTATTTTTTGATTGGGATAAATTTGTTATGAAAAATATGTTTTTTTAATTGGGATAGATTTGTTATGAAAAATATGTTAGAAAACTATCGATTTCAGTGAGTTGGAATTTGAATTTTTATAAAAGAGAAAATATAGGTGACAAAAAAATTTGTATTTCTTCATGCACTAGCTATATATGTCATCTATAACATTTTTTAAAATTAGGGGAAAAAATATTTATTTACATATAATTTTTTTGGTGGGAACTAGACCCCTAATTTTCAGCAACTAAAAAATTGTCTTTGAATATTAAAAAAATATATCAATTCTTATTCAAAAAAATTATTAAAAATATTAATCATAAACTTCATCTATTTTATCACATTTAATTAGTTTACATCATCTTAAAATTCCAAACATAAATGTCATTTTTATACTATTGAAGTTGAACAACTTTGATTTTGTTAGCCTCTTCTTTGTAAAAGGGTGACAACTTATTGTGATTTTACCCATAGAACAAATGAAATTAACACTAAATTGAAAACCAAACACAAACTTATCTTCTACTCTCAACCCATAAGCATAAATGTATATAGGACAAGGACTAGATTGATAAATAAGTAGTAATGGAGAACAAAGTCATAATAGTTTTATAGTATTTACATTACAACATAGTTTACACAAATCAAGCATGAAAGGTGTATTTTCTTGCCCCGTTAAGGAATTGTGTAAAATCCTAAGTTATGCATGTGTATTGTGAATTTCCATTAGAATAGCAATCATGCAAGGTGAGAGAAGTACAAATCTTGGATATTGAAATATGTGGACCATTTTGTATTGCCAATTTGGATATCATAGTTTATACTAATTATTTTAATAGATTTTGTTGTGGCTCATCATAATTAAGTAGAAGAATGAAGGAGAATGGTCTAATTCTAAGATATGGTTGCCTTACTTAATTCAACATTTAAACAAAATAGTTATAGGAGAGGAAAATGGGGCTTAGATTGTCCAAAGAACTTGTCATTTATATAGGTGGTCCCCACTATAGAGGTGGCTATCTATTTACTATTTCTCTCTCTAACCATAATATATTTCCATCTTTGTATGTCATTTCTCATCTACGTATTTCTCTTTTTATATCTCCCTCTTTCTTCCTCTTTATATCTTTATCTCTTTCATCTTTATAGCTCTCTCATATAACTCTTTATATATGCCTCTCATCTCCATGTCTTGTTCTTTTTCACTTGCTTTGTCTTCCCTCCTCTATCCCACCTCTCTTCCCCCTCTCTCTATCTCTCTACTACTTATCTTTATCTCCCTAACCTCTCCATCTCTCTCTATCTACATCCCTAACCTATCACAACCCATTTCTCTTAAACACAACCTACCACTCTTTCCCTAAATCTACGCCAAATGTGAGAGTGAAATATTTTTCACAAAGACATTGGAAAAACAAAACTATTAATAAACTGGAGTCTTGGCAGAGAGATCCAAACAAAAAAAAGAAGTTGGGAAATGATTCCTAGAGAGAGCTGGGAAAAAGGAAAAAGAGGGATTCTGAAAACTCCAAGACATTGCATGTAGGATACACCGTAACTTCCAAGTTCCAAATTCTTTGTAAAAATAACTTTTAATTATGTGATGCAATGATTGTTCACGCAACTGTCTACAGTATAGATGAAATTTATGTCTAGATTCGCCTTGCTTGTGTAGAATACTTATGTGATACCTCTATTTTGAATCGAAACTATTTTCTTTTCCCTTAATTTTTCTTCTTGATTGTCATTGAGATTTGTACAACTATGTATCTACCATTGCGGTGCTTATATAGGTTTGTATATCACCTCTTAGTTTTCTCTGATGCTAATGCTTGATCGAAAAAGGTTAAAGATAGAGCATGTCACCTTTAGAATGACATTTGTTTGAACAACATGAATTTAATAGGCTTCATGTAAATCAAATAGCCCAGGAGCTTCACTTTTTCTCCTCTTTTCTCATACTGTTCTAATAGCCTTGGCATACTCAACTGTTCTATTTTATAATTGTTTTTAACCAATAAAATTTCCTTGTCATATGGTATTGCATCACCTACAATTTGCGTGAGTTTAAGCTTTGAATGGTTGCTTTCAGTGTTTCCCCTTCTGAGTTTTTGATACCGTTTGGTGCTTTTGGTAGCATTGTTTATGTTTGGCTTTTGATTTAGTGAGATTCTTCCTACTATTTTGAGGTTTCTCGAGGCCTCAAAGTTGTGTCTTAGGTAGCTTTGAATCTAGAAATGACCTATATGGATTCTTTGTCGAGTATTTTATTTTAATTGATGCTGGAATTATTGTTGGTTTTACCTCTGCCAATTCACCGTAGTAGTGGAACCTTGTTTACTTTGGATCTGTTTTGAAAATTTTAGCTTGATAGGAGATCTAGCTACATATATACTTTGTTTTCCGCTATGAAGATGTGCATTTGTTGTAAGTTTTATGCTATGTCTTTTCCTAAAAAAGAAATTTGGACTTAAAGTTGATTGTTACGCACTAGCATGGAGTCAAATCATTTAATCGTTGCTAACAAGTTGAGTCCTTTCCAATGTATCATTCACTTCATTATTTTATTCATTACCATGAATTGGAAATTGTAAATAGATTGATAATCTTGGAAATCTTCTACTGTAATTCCGAATTTGATACCAATTCTTCGTCGCAACATATTATATAAATTATTTCCTTAACTCAATAGGATGAGAGTCTTCCTTTATGCAATTACTTGAATCAATGTCAAACTTTTTCTCCCATAGTTTTATCTTGGATAATTAAGAAAAATTTGGGGAAAATAAAAAGCTTGCAAAAATATAGAATTATCCTTACCTGTAGTTTGGGTTTAGATCTCATGCCACTGCCATTTTTCATTCTTTTAACAAGTGTAGTAAAACAAAAATGTTAGTTTACTTTCTTTTCCCATGAATCGAGTGCAAGAAATCGGGTTTTATTTTGTGATTCATTTCTCATCTCTGAGCATAACCGCGTACAACTAAATAGAAGACCTTTGTTTTTATTTCTTCATTTCATTAATTACCACACGTACCAAATGAAATGTGTCATGTCATTCGAACCGAGTAACAAAAAATTAGTTAGTAATTATGGCCGAAGTGTAGGTGATTTATGACTTTGTGAAAAAAAATATGTTTTCTATTAGAAATGGTTTGGGATAAATATTTTCCTTATTCCATCTTTTAAATTTTTTTTGGCTCTGTTAAATTTGTGTGTGAGTCCTTAGATAGAAGGAATGCAATGAATAGATGATATAGAGGAACTTATAGATACTTGAAATTAAACTATTATATAGTGAATTCTTGAATGCAATAGTATGTTTTAGTTAGAAAGCAATCTCATGTCAAATAGAAATATCTTCCGAGGCTCACAAGGTTTTCATGGTTCTTAAAATTCATTTCTAAGCTTGCGCTTGAAAACTATTTATAAAAAATTTAACTAAATAATTCCACTTGCATGTTGCTAGATGGATGAGATCTATTTCTTTGTAAAAGACCAAGATTACATTTGCATGAATATAAATGCCTAACAAAATTATGGTTTGTCTAGATTACTTGTAATTTTCATTATTCTTGAATAGGATTAGAAAAACATGTATGAAAGAAGTAAACCTTGTGTGATATAGAGTGAGTGAATGATGATCTATGTTGATGTTGACATGAATGAGGAATTGTGTACCCTGAAGAAATGATAAATTTATGTTGTTATCATGGCTGAGTCAAAATCTAGATCTTGAAATGGAAGTCAAACATAGATTAAAACCATAATTCATATGTGAATGTTATCTGATTCTTATGTACTTATGATGATGGCATGTTAGTAATTGGATGTTACATTGCACATATTCTATTACATCAGTTAATTTTTCATTTTTAGTCTACTTTTAGTTGGGTTGGGTATCTTTCATGTCAAGAAAGATTCCCAAGAAGTATAACTGCTTCGTGGTAGGGTGGAAATACGCTCCCACAAAATTCTTGCCCTTAATGATTTATCTGAATAGGTGATCGTAGCTTCTTTCAAGAAGGAATTTCTTTATAGTGCTTATGATGTTATGTACTCATCCTAGTGGTATTGGTAATTTTGTTTTTTACTTTATTATTAATATGGAAGTTCATATTTAATCTAATATATATATATATATATATATATATATTTGAGTTGATATTTAGACAAGTTGGTTAGAACCTTTATATTGAGTCAATATAACATCTATTATTGTTATTATGTTAGTACTTTCAACAAATGGTCGACATTCCAATTTATTCGACACATAGGTATTCCCTATCATTTTGATAGTTTGGTTGTAATTGTACTTCTTTTATTCCTATGTTATCAAGAATCCAATTATTTCTAGTCGAGTTGTGCATTTGATCTTTGACTTGTTGACCGACTCCTTAGTCTTTATTATTTTTATTGATGTGGCATTTGTGTCAAAAGTTTAGTCTTTACATATGGTATGAGAGCTCTAGGTTCCACTCTAGGGCCTTGAGCTCACTATGCTAAGATTGTGATCCTTAGTCACACAAACTGTGAGTTGACTAATGCTTAGTCTAAAAATGTAAGTGTAGACCCTATGTTGGTTAGTGTGTCTTCCAGTTACAGTTACTCCTTATTGGAAAGGAAAGAATATTCCTTATTTTATGTTATAGAAGTGGGAAATAGACACTAATAGGAAAATCCCTCTTATGTGTATGAAATTTCTTGAATGTCTATGTTTTCTTATAAAACTATGAAGATTGAGACTTTTATGTGAACTTGATAATTTGTGTAGCTCTGTTAGGTGTGGTTTCTTTTTGTCATGGAATGGGTAATGATAGAATATGCGTCAAACTATGATGTACATTATGTAAAAGAAGCACTTAAAGTTTAGTGTTTATTTCTCTATATTTGTGTAGCAAAGAAAGAAGATAAAATTATATGAGTTATTGTGTAGATAAAAGATGATTGATTTTGCATTAAAGGTATGAGTGCTTGCCAAAATTTTGGACTTGGTTTGTGATAAATGATGGAAATTTTTATTATTGTAACATAATTTTGCATGTGTTATGAAAGGATTTTAATACTAGATCATTGTGAAATTTTTGGAGAAGATGAATTCAACATGTTTTATAAGAAACATAAATTCATAGAAAATTTATGAAAATATATTTACATGTCTTACCTTGCATTGCATGAGATTTTAAAAAGAAAAGAGAGAATTAACAATTCTATGTTTTTGAAAATAGCAGCAGCAAAAGGGTGTTAGCCCGTGGAACAAGGAAGGATGACTAAGTGAATTAATAGAAGATTAATTCAGCATAGAAAGAAGCATTAGACCACATAAAGCTTCTACCATGATCGAAAACATAAAAACAAAAAAAATTAAACCACCACAACCATAGAGTATCAAACATCCACGAAATAGTTTTGCAAAGATCTAGCATAAACCAGAAAAGATGCCATGCAGGGCTATAAACATAATTTAAAGTCTTAAGCATAAGCAAGTAGATGGAGCCCATCCTAAAGTAAGGCCAGGAAATAGCAGCAGTCTCTGCCCTCCCGTACACTCCCAACCATAGACTCACTTCTCGTCCACTAAGCACTTAGACAACAACAAGTCTGCCCACTTTTCATTTAGGAATTTGAAGAGTTTCTGATTTCCTTCGACAACATCCTTTCCCTCGGAAGCTTTCTCATTGAGAAGGTAGAGAGTGGTAGAAGATGCATGCATCACCATGAGTGCAAACTTACTAACATCCGTTAGATGCTTATTAGTGGCATCTAGGTCCTGGGTGACCTTAGTTACTGTATTTTCCATAGAGGGAAATTGGTACTTGATTCTCCCCATCAGGTTGCTACCAGTAGGCTCTTTATCAATAATGGGCTCCTTTTACGTCATCTCCTCCTCAACCACAGTAGTATGGATGTCTTCCTCTGGCTTGATTTCCACCTGATCAGTTTCATTATCTGAGCCCTCTTTACTGGAAGAGCCCACAAAGGCATCCTCCTGGGAATGGGCATCCTCCTAGTTCATGAGCTCTTTGATAGCTCTTTTCCGCTGCTCCTTCACAATGTGAGAGGAGTGATGGGTAGAGGTGGGTTGGGGCTCAGATATCTGAGGGCAGTCCAGATTAAAGATAATCTTCTTTTGCTTCTTGGGGGGGCTGAGAGCCAACACCAGGGTTAAGGGTGTGCGTGGGACTAGAATGAGAGACAGGGGTGGGTTGGGTTTCTAAGGACACGGGGCTCGAAACAAGGGTCATACCACCTTTAGACCCGGGAGGAGTGGGAAAGCCCTGGTGGAGAGAAACTATCAGTGAAAAGGTTTGTTGGATGGAGTGGGTAACCTACACAGAAGGAGGGGGGCAGAGGGCATGGTGAAAATTGTACAAACAAAGAATAAGACCCTGATGGAGATAGACCATTTTTTTTCCTGAGAGAGATGGCCTCATTAACAGCCTTCACATTGGCCTCCAAAGAATGCAGAAGGAAAAAGGAGAAGGAAATTAATAATTTATGCCTAAAATGGTTCAGAAAAGGAAGATGGTAGTTGTAAAATGTACCATAGCAACCCTCCAAGGTGAAGTATCTCATCACCAGTTTGCACATTTTTTCCCAGAACTTTGGGAGCTCGAAGACGCTATAGTCACCATTTATAGGAATTGGGGTAGCCTCATTTTTGAAAAATTGTGTAAACTCTGTCTTCGCCTAGGTTCTGGCCATTTTCTTCCATTTCCTGCCAGTGGTCGACATCCTCATGGCTTGGCCAATGACATGTTCATTAAATTGAAAGGTGATACCATTAATGGTAATCCGCCTTTCATTCCAAGTTTTGGCAACTTGCTTGGAAATCATCTTGTCGTGTCCCGTGAGGTTTTCCATGAAAGGAAGGATACCTCCCTCCTTGCAGAAATACATGACCATAGGGTCAGAAGAGAATTCCTCCTCGATCTTGTTAGGCTCAATCCTTTTTCTATCGCCTCCCATCTTCTTCTTCTGGTGCGAGCCGCTAAACCCAACAAATAGAGGATAACAAGAGGCAGAGAGGAGGGTGCTCTCACCAGACTTAGCACTCCAATTTTTCACAAGACAGTAGGTGGAAATGCCGAAAAGAAAGCTGAAAAAAGGATTTGAAGTCTTGTCAAGCTACAAGTAGTAATTAGGGCCTTGATTATCTTGGGGCTTGTGATACCTTTCCATGGAGGTCACCGATGCTAATACGTGGGAATGGCATGTTAACCCATAATTGGCATCAGTTAAATCTGTTGTGTATCTCTTAAAATCCTCCATAACTTGATTTCTATTCAGAGCCCGTTTAAAGTAATGATGACCTTTAAAGGGAAATCTCGTGCCCATATTCCACATTAGACCCCTTTCATAGTTTATAGACCCACCAAAGCAAGCCATGTGGCAAGAAAAAGGGGTGGAGACATAGGTCACAAAAATGTGTTGGCGCCTGGCCCCACCAAGAGCCGCCCAACCCAAGCTCCAATTTTTAAACTTCATGGACTTCAAATTCTCCACGTCTCATTTCCCGCTTAAGCAGGTCTTGAGTATTCTAGGGAAGCTGGTTGACAACTCTCCAATGTCGAAGCGCATCAAGATGCAGACCGGTAGTAGCCATGGCATATGTGATAGAGTTTCCTTCTCTATAGGTGTGCATGATAGTAACCCTATGAATGTGTTCCATAATGCCATAGATATCACTTAAAATACTATCAACTTTCTAGCCAGCATTACAAATTCCCCGGGTAGCATCAATTATGATTTTGGAGTCTCCTTTTATAGCAATGTTGGTACATCCCATGGTTATGGCAATTCTCAATCCCCAGAGGAGAGCCATTCCCTCAGCCTGATTGACAGTATGGTTATGAAGGGGCCCAACATAGGCAGCCACCAAATAGCCCTTGTGATCACGTATGAATCCACCACTAGCTTGGAGATCATTGTGGACCGAGCCATCAAAATTGAGTTTGTGCCATGTAGCCCGGGGGGAGTCCAAACATTGGCTTTTCACGCTACAAGCTTGGTGCTATCAATTCTATGTTGTATTAACCAATTGAATGTGTTACTACATGATGATGTAATCTTTGAGAGTTTTGTTTACACTTACTTCTTTGATTTTTCTTATGATCATTGGGGATTTGAATTGAAATTTTCAAACTTTGAATATTGTGATTTCTTATGATCTTGTGGTGGCTAAAATATGTGTTTTATGTTGCTAGAATTGTGATGTGAAGTAGTGCCATCTGTCATATTCAACGTATAACATTGATAGATTGTAAAAGGGAGTAGATTGCAAAGAACATACCATTCCTAATCTTGCATTCATATGTTACTTGAAATATGTTTCAACTATTATGAAATGATCAAATTGAATTGATATGCAAATGGTTGTGTATATTAGAAATACATTTTATGAAATAATTAACATTGATTGATATTCTTTGATCTGAGTTTTGATGCTATGAGGAGCATTGCATGGATATTCATGGAATGATAGAATCCATGGAAAATACATCTTTTTGAATCTAATAATATATTACTACCACTTGGGTGATTATATTTGAGACCTTCCATGAAATTATTATGAGGTGATTAAAAAAGATGTACTAGTTGATTCATTTGATGATTGATGAGAATCTCAACATGTTTTGATGGAAATGGAATATAATTATTTGGTTATGAAGCACTATAGGTATTTTCAAAAAATGGTCAATACTTTATTCTTACATGATTGCTTACGATGTATTATGATTGCTCATGATGAGAGACACAATTCATTAGACTAGTTGATTTGTTGTGTGACTTCTATGCTTTTATTAATGAAATATTAAATGGAAAGAAATAACTGATATACATGTGTTTGTATCATTTTTGTACTATGTATGCGCATTGGAAAGCTTACCTTTCGGTGAGTGTGCTAATGTGGAAGAAGTAAACATGGAAGGGTAGAAAGGGAAGTTTCTCTACCTACTAGTTTTCATTCCTAGTTATAAAAAGATGCTTTGGCCAAAGCTTGTTCCCATATATTTCAATAAATATGCTACCCATGTTCCATCTCCGTGCCACATCCATGAACAAAAAAAAATTCATGGCCGCACAGGAAACTCCCTACCTTTTATTTGTTGGGCATTACAGGGTTGGGAATTTCACGAGTAGGTAGAATCTCAAAGAAGTGTAAATCTTTATGGATAGAACGGACCAGGGTCTGAGCCACAAGCATAGTGTTTTATGGATAGAATGGAAAAGTGCCTGAGCCACACTTCCATCTCAAGATGGCCTTGTGCTAGGAGACAGGGACTTATATAAGGACATATGTCAGATTGCACTTATGTATTTTGTTTCACAATTGACTTTTATGATTATGTTTTTGGATGCATTGTTATAGATATATAACATACATGTGGTGTGTTGGTTTTATATGGCGATGAATTATCATGATTTATTGGGATGCTTATACGTAGATTAAGCACACTTCCATTACCTAAAGGAAAAAATGGATCCACTACACTAACCTTCTCAGGTGATTTGCGAGGATGCAAGAATAATATACTTATTTAATGATTACCACATGTTAGATTGGTATCTATGAATGCTTATTTACTTATGATCAAGTTATGATCTAGAGTTTATAGTTTCAAATTTGTAGTTTTCAAAGGATTATCCTTATTCTTGAATATTAATCATTGAAACTTTTTTTCCATGAAGGAATGTTATTTGATTGAACTAAAAATCTTATAAGTATCAACATATAAGTATGACAGGAATTTGATACGAAGTATTCAATAACTTGATCAATTTAGTATAATGATAAGGTATAGTAAGAGGCATAGCTACGTGTGTTCTCTTTTGTAAATTAAGAGTATTATGAAAATTTATGTCTAAAATAATTAGGAGAAAGGAACGATATATTTGCTTATGCTTAAAATAAGTACTGATGCTTTGGTGTTGTTCTTGTGCATACAACATATGGAACGAAACATCATAAGAGAGGGGGAACATTGTTGGAGAGAGGTAATATAACCTTGTAAAATTGAAAGGTAGTAATGGAATTCACACACACTCACTAGAATTTGATTGTGATGCTTGGTAAGATTGTTTTATATGTGTTTGCTTCAAATGTGTGTGTTAACATTTTCTTAGAAACAACTTATTTCTATGAGGGTGCATGTTGATTTTTATAGAATGAATTTCAAATGAAAATTAGATTTCATTTAAGAAAATGAATTTAAATCTCATTGATTTATACTAAAATCTGAAAGTGGGTATATGAATTATCTTGAATATTTGAATAATAGAAGTTAAATTATAAATCTTATAAAGTGTGAGTTTCTTGATTTTTCTTGAATATGATTGAAAAGTTAAATTGATGCATCACGATGATGCATTATTTAAGGAGAGAAGATGTCACAACCCATTTCTCTTAAACACAAACTACCACTCTTTCCCTAAATCTATGCCAAATGTGAGAGTGGAATATTTTCCACAAAGACATTAGGCAGATAAAACTATTAATAAACTGGACTTTGCATGCACAAATTGGGGAGATGACGGACTCTTGGCAAAGTGATCCACTAATTTTTTTTTAGTAAATACAGAGGATTGAAAAAGGAAAAGCACATAAACTTTACTAGTGGGAAACTACGCGGGAAGTTGGGAAAGGATTCGTAGAGAAAGCTGGGAAAAAGAGAAAATAGGGATTCTGGAAACTCCAAGACACTACACATAGGATACACTGTAACTTTCAGGTTCCAAATTCTTTTTTAAAAATAACTTTTAATTAAGTGATGCAATGATTGCTCATGCAACTGTCTATAGTATAAATGAAATTTCTATCTAGATTCTCCTTGCTTGCATAGCATACCTTTGCGATACATATGTTTTGAATGGGAATTGTTTTCTTTTCCCTTAATTTTTCTTCTTGATTGCTGTTGAGATTTGTACAACTATGTATCTGCCATTGTGGTGCTTATATAGGTTTGTATATCACCTCTTAGTTTTCTCTGATGCTAATGCCTGAATGGAAATGTTAAAGATAGAGCACGTTACCTTTACAGTGACATCTCTTTGAACAACATGAGTTTAATAGGCATCATGTAAATCAAATAGCCCATGAGCTTCTCTTTTTCTCTTCTTTTCTCATATTGTTTGAATAGCCTTGGCATACTCACGATGTTCTATTTTCTATTTTTTTTAACCAATAAAGTTTTCGTGTCATATGGTATTGCATCACTTGCAATTTGCATGAATTTAAGCGCTGAATAGTTGCTTTCAGTGTTTACCCTTCCGAGTTTTCAATACCATTTTGTGCATTTGATAACATTGTTTATGTTTGGCTTTTGATTTAGTGAGATTCTTGCTACTAGTTTGAGGCTGCTCCAGGCCTTCAAGTTGTGTCTTATGTAGCTTTGAATCTAGAAACGGCCTGTATAGATTCTTTGTCGAGTGTTTTGTCTAAATTGATGCTAGAATTATTGTTGGTTTTACCTCTGCCAATTCACCGTAATAGTGGAACCTTGTTTACTTTGGATCTGTTTTGAAATTTTTAGTATGATATGAGATCTAGCTGCATATATACTTTGTTTTCCGCTATTAAGATGTGCATTTGTTGTAAGTTTTATGCTATGTCTTTTCCTAGAAAAGAAATTAGAACTTTAATTTTATTGTTACGCACTAGCATAGAGTCGAATCATTTAATTTTTGCTAACAAGTTGAGTCTTTTCCAACGTATCATTCATTTCATTACCATAAATCGGAAATTGTTAATAGATTGTTAATGTTGGAAATCTTCTACTGTAAGTCTGAATTTGATACCAATTCTTCTTCGCAATATATTATAAATTATTTCTTTAACTCTATAGGATGAGAGTCTTCCTTTATGCAATAACTTGAATCGATGTTGAACTTTTTCTCCCATAGTTTTGCCTTGGAGAATTAAGAAAAAATTGGGGAAAATAAAAAGCTTGCGAAAATAGAGAATTATCCTTACCTGTACTTTGGGTTTAGATCTCATGCCACTGTCATTGTCGTTCTTTTAACATCCGTAGTAAAACAAAAATGTTAGTTAACTTTCTTTTCCTATGAATGGAGCGCAAGAACTAAGGTTTTATTTTGTGATTCATTTCTCATCTCTGAGAAGAACCACGTATAGCTAAATGGAAGAACTCTATTTTTATTTCTTCATTTCATTAATTACCACACCATATCAAATGAAATGTGTCATGTCATTCAAACCAAGTAACAAAAAATTGGTTAGTAATTATGGCTGGAGTGTAGGTGATTTATAACCTATGAAAAAAAAACATGTATTCGGTTGGATATAGTTTGGGATAAATGTTTTCTTTTTCCCATCTTTTAAATTTTTATTTTTTACTCTATGAGTCCTTAGATAGAAGGAATACAACGAATAGATGAAATAGAGGAACTTATAGATACTTGAAATTAAACTATTATATAGTGAATTCTTGAATGCATTAGTATGTTTTCATTAGAAAGGTGATTTCAATCTCATGTCAAATAGAAATGTCTTCTAAGGCTCACAAGGTTTTCATGGTCATTGAAAGTCATTTCTATTTCTTTGTAAAAGACCACGATTACATTTGCATGAATATAAATGCCTTACAAAGTTATGGTTTGTCTAGATTACCTTTAATTTACATTATTCTTGAAGAGGATTTGAAAAACTTGTATGAAAGAAGTAAACCTTGTGTGAAATACAGTGAGTGAATGATGATCTATGTTGATATTGACATGAAGAAGAATTGTGTACCCTGAAGAAATGATAAATTTATGTTTTTATTATGGTTGAGTCAGAATTTAGATCTTGAAATGGAAGTCAAGCATAGATTGAAACCACAATTCATATGTGAATGTTATGTGATTCTTATGTACTTATGATGATGGCATGTTAGTATTTTGATGTTACATTGCACATATTCCATTACATCAGTCATTTTTTCATTGTTACTCTACTTCTAACTGGGTTGGGTATCTTTCATGCTAGGAAAGATTCTTGGGAAGCGTAAATGCTTCTTGGTAGGGTGGAAACGTGCTCCCACAATATTCTTGCCTTAATAATTTGTGTTAACATGTGATCGTAACTTCTTTCAGGAAGGAGTTTCATTATAGTGCTTATGATCCTATGTACTCGTCCTTGTGGTATTGGTAATTTTGTTGTTTACTTTGTCATTAATATGGAAGTTCATAGTTAATCTCATTGTTTCTAGTCGACTTGTGCATTTGACCTTTGACTTGTTGACCGACTCCTTAGTCTTTATTATTTTATTTGATGTGGCATTTGTGTTGGAAGTTCAATCTTTACGTAACCTCTCCTTCTATTTCCCTCTCTCCCTATTGCAAATATAACATGAGCTTCCATGAACTTCTTGGTAATGATGTCTAATACAAAGGTTTTATTTTAGTTATGTTTCGATCTCTAAAGTAGATGTATAGTAGATTGAAAGATATCACTTACTTCTCGGCTGAGACCTTTTTTGTACAGACAATACAATTTGTTAAATGATCTAGAAATTAACTACATGTATAACACAAATATATGAAAGTAAAGTATATATAATTTTCTTTAATTATCCTTCGAAATTCTTATATGTACCCATTGGACACCAAGATGCAATGGCTAGTAAATAATAAAATCAATCGGCTGCAAGTACCGTAATTCAGTGCAAAGGAACATTCCGAGGATATACATCAGAATGCGTACTTGTCGACGATTATCAATGATTTGTCTCGGCCATTAATTGAAATTTCATTTCTTAGCGTACGGTGACTTCGACCTTTAATAGATAAAGCCTCCCTCGCATATCGTGTTCTTCTCGGCCGTCAATTGAATGCGCACATTTCCAAACGTCGAAGGTGAAGATTCAATCCGGAGAGCTGGAGTCCATTCTGTAGAGCTCGAAAGGAAATTTGGGCAACTTTACCCTGTGAGGGAGAAAAAAACCTGACTATCGACTTCGCGTATGTTAACATGCGATTGAAAACGTAGGGCTGCGTTTTAGAGGTTAGAGATCATAACCAGTCGCTGTATTTTACTTAGACTCTGCGATTTCTGTAAATTTCTGTGTAATTTCACAAGCTCTTTGTATTTTTCAGTATTTTACTTAGCCACTGCGATTTCTTGAAATTTTTCTATAATTTCACAAGCTCTTTGAAGGTTATTTTCACAAGCTCTTTCTATTTTTCAGTATTTCCCTTAAACTCTGTGATTTCTGTAAGATTCTGTGTATTTTCACAAACTCTTTGTTTTTTTTCAGAAGTTTACTTAGGCGCTGCGATTTCTGTAAAGTTTTGTGCAACTTTACAAGCTCTTTGAAGGTTATTCTCACAAGCTCTTTCTATTTTTCAGTATTATCCTTAAGCTCTGCGATTTCTGTAAATTTCTGGGTAATTTCACAAGCTCTTTGTCTTTTTTAGTATTTTACTTTGAATCTCCGTGTTCTTTTTACTTAGGTTCACCGTGTTCTGTAAATCTCTGTGTAATTTCGAAGGTTTTTCGCAGGTTAAGCTTTGGAGATTTCAGATGGGCAGAGAAAGAATAGAGGTGAAGGAAATAGCGAAAGCGCCGGCCAGGCTTGTGACCTTTGCCAAGCGGAGGAAGGGTTTGATTAAAACAGCGCATGAGCTTTCCATATTATGCGGCGCAGATGTCGAGCTTATCATTTTTTCTGCAACGGGGAAGCTCTCCGAGTACTCCAATACCCGGTCCGTATTGCAGTACTCTTCTTCGCCTCTGAGTTTATTTATTCAGTGAAAAAATGTACAGTTTTAGATAGATCTACTTATATGAAAGTTCGTATGCACTCTGCCAATACATACGAATTCATGACATAGTAGCCTTTCTAAATATTTGCATACATTAGTACAATGCAAGTGGTTTTTCTGCACTTTAGAATATTGAGGTTTTTATTTTCCTTCTTCAGAGTGGTACCAAATTTAGTCTTTTTTTAAATTATTTAAAAGTGACTTAAATTCAGTTTCTTATAGTTTTATGTATATTATTTTACTGATTATTTTTCTATTGTAATATTTAAGATTTATTTATTTTTTATTGAAGAAGCATATTTATTATTTAATTTGTATTTTATTAATAGTTTGTTTTTATTTGAATTGTTTGTATATTTAATAGATTTTTAATAGTAAATTTAGTCTTTCTGGTTTAAATTGTACAAATATTTATTAATTTACATTATTTAAGATAAAGCAGCAATTTTTTAGAGTGACCATCTTAAATTATTCTATTTCAATCAAATATCTTATAAGAACTCTAAGGTTGCTGAGTTAATAACTTTTCTTAATTTGTTTTGAGTGGAGTTTTGGAACTTTAAAATTGTAGAAATTTTGTTTAAAATATTCTATTTTTCTGGGTTTTTCCTGAAAATATTTCTAATATAATAAAGATTAATGATTAAAAATACTGATAATATAAAGAAATTGGAAGAATATATATAATTTTTAAATTTTTTTATTGAAAATATGAATTATGTTTTTATGTCAGCTTCCTTATAAAAAAAAAATTGATAATAGATGTAAGTATCTAAAATTTAGATAAATTATATGAAAAAGTTACAATGAGGGCTAAAATGGACATAACAGATTAAAAAAAAAATGCTCCTAGAGCCATAGATTTCCATAGACATATCTACAGAGCTTGCAAAAGGCAGGTAACCACTGTAAAACAAGTAGAACTAACTATATATTGCATGTTCAAATTTTTCAGTTAGATTCAAAATTTCCAACAAAAACCAAGGCTTGTTAACATCAGCGTCATATACAACAGCATCTTCCATAAGAGCTGGACCACCAGAAGCTGGTGTAGAAGCTGGTAATGAAGAAGATTGAGTGTCTGGAATATTTCTTCCACTTTATCAACAAGCACTATTCCAAGCTCATTGAATTGTGAACGAAGAGAGCTTTTAAATGTTGGATTACAATTAATTTATAACCCGTGTTTAATTGAGATTATCCTCTTTAATAAGAGCATCTGGAATATGCTTGAAGGCTAAACTTTTCAAGATGTCCGCATTTTGTAATGTTCTTTAATATTTTGTTGGTATATTTGAGGACCTCTCCAAAAATTTTATTGGAAATATTTATAATATTAAATAAATTTTGAGGTCAGAGAAGGTCACAGTCAGAGATGGCGTTACCTGTGAAAATATATATTAGAAATATTAAAAAAGAAACATGTATGATTCTTTGAAATAGGTATGCTTATCTTGAATTTTCTTATATAAAATATTTAATGTTTTCTTTCATAATTCAAATTAAGAAGATATTTTATTAAGAAATTAATTGTATTTATAAAATAAAAGATACTTAATAGATTTTTTAAACATAATATTGATATTTTATATATTTAAATATTAGAATGAGAGGCTGGTAGTAAACTACACTCAAAGTCATTTCTATACATACATATTTTTTTTTTTTAAAATCTTGCTAGATAATTTTTTAGTTATTAAATATTTCTTTTCTCAAGCTAAAAAACATAAATGGCATGTAGTCTGTAATTAAATAAACTGTGGGTACTTTATATGATTATGTTTAAGATATATATACTAGTTTATAAATAAATAACATATATTCTAGCTGGAGCTTTGTTTGATTATTGCTTTTAGGTGCTGTCAGTTTGCTGATTTGTTAGCTTTATCTTGAGCAGTCATTTGATGTAGCTGGTTCAGATCTTCTTCGGAATTTGTCCCTTCAAAACCTGTTTTTTACCCTAATCAAAAACATATATTCTATGATGAATATATATATTTTATTTTATTTTAATTTTCCTTCAATTGCATCTTCTTGCTTGGCCAACTCTCTTTAAAGACAGCTTGTGTGGTAATCTATGGATGATCTCTCCTTCAATTGTACTTTGGAAAATTTGGAAAGAAAGAAACAGGAGAATCTTTCAGGATAAATCAATGGATATCGGGAAAATTTTGAACAGAATTGAAGCAGCAATAGTGGAGATCATGAATTCTCGAAATCAAACACATTCACCAATTCATAAATTTTACACAAGTTGGGATGATAAGATGTTGAAAAGCTGGCATGGGTTGAAAGCTCCTAGCTCTTTAGGAAGAGGTTGCAAGAATAGTGGACTTCTAAGACAATCATGTGTTTGGAAATCTTTCATTCTTCACAAGGTCAAGTTATTGCTCAATTAGTCATTCCTCTAGAACTAGATACTAACAATGTTGCAGAGATTAAAGCCCTTTATCATGGTCTAATCCTTGTTAGGGATTTAGGATGTAATAAAGTGGAAATTGAAGGGGATTCTATGATAATAATAAATGCAATCAGATCAGGAGCCACTGCAAACTAGAAACTTCAATCTTTTTTAGAGGTGATTTTGAATATTATCTCCAAATTTGAATCAACAACGGCTAACCATATCTACCGTGAAGGTAACGGTAAAGCCGATGAATTGGCTAATATGGCAGCAAGTGGAGTACACGTCAGATCCATTTCGAATGACTGGCATCTTAGTCAGAACCCGGCAAGGTGAAAGGATGGACACTTCTTTCAAAAAGGATCATATCACCTGAACCAACTTATCAAATCAAGCAATCTGCTTGCCCAACTCCATCAGTGCAACATGCATCACAGGGTGGTCTTATTCACGGTCAAATTTTCTTCTAACAAGGCATAGATACAGGATGATCTTCCCTCTCCATTTGGTGGTGACTTAGATGAGAATATTGACTGGATTTTCAAATTCAAGTATGATGCACGAATGGATGGATTAGGCAGCCCAGACTCTTCCGAGAATGAGAAAGAAAATTCTGATGATCCCCAGGGTTCAGAGGAGGACGATGAAGAAGAGGTTACCGAGGAAGATGAAGAAAAATCAGAGCAAGCTAATGAGGGCCAACAATTTTTGTTTTTTTTTAATCCGTTTAATTCTTGGTGGAATAAGTAGTTTGCAGTTTTTTCTGGTTGTTTGATACTGATTTTCATGGAAAGAGCACTAATGCTCCATCTTTGTCCATACTTTATGGCTGAACAATATTATGGTGTTAGATGTAGATAATTACTGTATATTTTATTTTCTGCTTAATACAACAACTACGGCTTCGGCCTTTGGTGATCAAAAAATAAAAAATAAAAAATAAAGTCATTTTAATGATTTAAGATTACATTTAATATTATATTTAATAAAATAGTTTAATAAATAATTAGTATTGTATTCCATTTTTGCAAACGACATCAGAGTAGAAAATTAAAACAAAGGTTGAAAGATGAACTGCCATTCCGATTTCAAGATACCTTCTAAACGTGAAACAAAGGTGTTTAATTTAATGCTGGGCATTTGATAAATCATACTAGGCGTTTGAATCTTTTTGCAAAGCATTCAAATTTGTTGTTAGCTATTAAAATCCATTTTTGAGGCATTTAAAATCATTGCCAAACATTAAAATTCATTGCTGAGCGTGTTTATCAATGGTGAGATTGAAAACTTATCACCACCGGAAGTGAAAAAATATTGTTAGGAGTAAAATATTGTTGGTGATGTAAAATATTATTGCCGGAAGTGTTTATTTGTTTGTAAAATCTTAAAAAAAAACGATTTTACTGGTGGACGTGATTGTCTATTATCTATGTAATAAAATTGAACGGAAACTATTCTTTATGATATGCTATGTTCTGCTGTGTGAAAGATAATCACATCAAAATTGGTGGTGTGTGAGGCATGGCCTGAAAGAGAAAAGGGCACAGTTATTGAACAGCACTATGCTTTCAAAATCAATGATATAGTGCAATGTGTGGGGATTCAATTGAAACATTAAATAAGTTTTAGGCGTCCAACAGTTGAAATGATAGAGTAATGAAGCAAATGCAGTGGAAGTGTTAATGCCTGTTAGTTGTTTGTTTTATTTTGCTGGGTGAAGTTTACTGTTATCTATTGATTTTCAGGACCAGCTCTATTGTTTAAAAAGCGTAAGAAAAGGATATATAGAATTTGTGAGTTGAATTTTGTCATGTATGGTGCATTGGCAAATTTCTTTAATCTTAGTGGTTGTGGGTCTCAATTTAGGTATAATTCAAAACTATATTTTTTATTATATAGTAATTACTGTGAAAGAGTGCATTATTGGTTGAATTTTATACTTTAATATTTTTAAAAAAATCAAAGACAACCGAAGAGAATAAGGAAGAAAAAGAGCAAGAAATGTTAAATATCATTCCTAAGGTAGTCATGCCTGAGGAAAACAATGTGCTATTGTCTCCTTTCATTTTGGAAGACGTTAAGAGTGCAGTTTTTACTCTCCCTCCAAACAAAGCCCCCAGATTCAGAAATATTGGGATTTTGTCTGTAGAGATATCGAGGTGCCCTCACAGGAAGCATGTAGAAATGGGACAATGCTAAAGGAGCCCAGCACCACCCATATTGCACTCATTCCTAATAATTGGAATCCATCTAGCTTTGCAGAGTTTCATCCCATTTCTCTTTGTAACACCATTTACAAAACCTCTCAAAGATAATTTCTCTAAAATAAACGAAGCTAATTCCAAGTATCATATCAGAAGGGTAAAGTGATTTTATCCCGGGAAAAGTGACGGTGGCATTAGTAATCATAGCTCACAAATTTTTCATTCCATTCACATGGAAAATTCGCTACACTGATTATTATATTAGATAGGATGAAAGTCTAGATGACAAAGTAATTTAGGAATTTTCAGCCAAAGTCTTGCGGGGGATGCGCTTCAAATAGAATGTCATTTCTCAATAGTGCAAAGTTTTTAGTCCTAATTAATGACTCTCTAAATAGTTTCCTTTTAGCTTCCCCATGGGTGAGACA
Source organism: Chamaecyparis obtusa (assembly GCA_027943335.1). Classification (NCBI taxonomy): domain Eukaryota; kingdom Viridiplantae; phylum Streptophyta; class Pinopsida; order Cupressales; family Cupressaceae; genus Chamaecyparis; species Chamaecyparis obtusa. The sequence continues at coordinate 349,568 of BSBK01000055.1, forward strand.
ATGGGATACGTTATCACCTTTATATTAATAGAAGCAGCATTGAGTAGGGAAACTCAGCACTCCATAGAGAAAACAAATGTGCATTGATTACTATTTCCAGATTCGGTATCTCTTTTACTTACTCATTATTTGTAGATGATACTCTTATTTCCCTGATATCATTCTATGAGGGAAGAAAAAACACTAAGTATATCCTGGAAAGCTACTGCTTAATCTTAGGACAAGTGATCAACCTGGAAAAATCACCTCTTTTCCAAAATACTAGCCAACTAGTTAGAGATCGGATTCCGTCTACTTTGTAGTCTAAACAAGATAATCTCCCTTGCAACCATCTAGGTATTTCCTTTTTGCAAGGTCTCATAAATTGACATTCTAGAAAAGAAAAAATTGTAGATATCCAAGTAAGGGTATCCCCATAGAGAGGTAAATGGTTGTCGCTAGTAGGAAGAATCACTATTTTCAGATCAATTTTCAAAGTACCTAATGAAGTTCATGAAGACATAGTAAAAGCAATTAAACAATTTCTTTGGAAAGACAATTTAGACAAGACAAAAAATATACGACTGGTTTCTTGGGAAAATTTATGCAAAGACAAAATGTTTGGAGGTGGTGGTGTGGAAAATTTGGAAATGTGAAACTTAGTCTTTGGTACAAAATTTATCTAGAAGCTACACGTAACCTCTATTTTAAAAAAGAGTTGAATCATGAGGACCAAATATCTTAACTCAGTTTTCCTAGAAAGGATCTTCACCCTAGGATTCCTAGGAAGTGCTGAAATATGTAGAACTTTATCATCACTTATTGGGAAGTCATCTCTCTTTTCTTATCATAAACTACCAAAACTTGAGAATATGTCAATTTTTGGGAAGTCTTGTGGAATGGGGCCCTCCCTTAAATATAGTTGAGTGTTTATACGAGGCACATGATTTCTTAACAATAGCTTGGGGCTCAAATCTTAGAGACTATGTAATTGAAGATAATGGAAACTATAGATCCAATGTGTCTTGAAAGAATTTAAGGGGTCTTTCATTCCCACAACAGCCAAAGAAGCTTCTTCAATTTATCCTTGACAAAATTAGTCTAATTTTTTCCAATTTAGAAGAGAACATTTTTGGGGCCCCTTCAAAAATGGGTCAATATAATGTAGCTTTTGAATATAGAGTGTGATTAAGGAAATATCCATACAACTTTTGTTGGTCTTCATCAACCCTTCTTAAATCAAGCAATTTTTCTTAGATAGATCTTCACACCAAAATACTCACTAGTTGTAGACTCACTAGGCTTGATATAATTAAACCTTTTAATTGTATTCTTTGTGGATCTTATCAGGAACTAGTAGATCACCTCCTCCTAAATAGTTCTTATGCACAAATGTGTTGGCTTGGATCCAAAAAAAAATCACTTGAACTCCCCTCTCTCAAATACATTATTGGACCTTTCAAGAGTTGGTCACCCTTATATAAAGGATCCCTCATTGATGCCTCATCAATAATGATCCCAACTTTAATAGTTTGGAATTTGTGGTGGGAGTGCAACAGAAGAATCTTTAGGAAATCTTTCTTATAGTTGCAAACTTTCCTCCACGAATTAGAAAGGACCATTTTAGAAGTAGCCATATTAGATATTTAAAAAAGTAAATTGTAACAAGCATTTCTCGAATTGGGATGATTTAGACTTGAAAGATTGAATGTCCCAAATCAAGGTTATTTGTTAACATTTTTCATGGTTTATTATATAATATTTTATAAATTTTATATTTTTAGGGTTCATATCTTGTAAAACCTAGAGGGAGGTCCATTTCCCCTCTTTGTCAGTTGTAATTATCCAAATATAAGTAGGTTGGTTCATCTATACTTTTTAAATTATTTCTTCAAAGTAGACTCAAACATTCTCCTTTCTAATAGTTTAAGTTTATGATTATTTGGTTTCTAGAGGGATGTCTAATTACCCTCTTGTTAGTACCCATATACCTATAATGTACTCCTCTCAATATAGTATTGTTCAGACCCTATGCCTTTTATAAAAAACAACTTAATATTATACTCCTTATTTGCAAAACAATTAACATTCAAGTCTAGAAATGGCATTAATACACAATGAAAATTCAAATTCCACTTCATATGCAATATCCATTTCCATGTTCAACTTCATTAGAAGCATCAAGGTTTGAATACAATATCCAAATTAGAATGTAAATATTTCAAGTATTAATTATAATCAATTGTGGTAAATTGTTTTGATGATATGTCACCCTTAGGTCAACCGTTTATAACAGATCATAGATATCAATAGTGAACCTATAATGCCCCTTTACAAAGTTGGCTAAAGCCGTAAGGCTTAAAACCTAAATCCTTATTCATTTTTCCCAATGTTATAATCTCCTATTGACAGGACCAACAAGTCAATTACTTGGGTGTCTCCAACTGAAGTCCTTTACCACATTCACTAATCAACCTTTATGTTAGGAAAGTTCCTTTACTCTATCACTCCTTTGTTATTTAGCTTTATTTCTCATTGAAGAGATGAATTTTTGGTCTCTCAAATCCCCAACGAATATGGTGATCATCAATATGAGGAGAGTTAAAGTCCATCCAAGAGACTTATCTTATTGAAGAAATGATCACTCTATCTTTTCAATCTTTGATGTTTTTTAGTCACATGTAGAAAAGATAACAGGTATCGAAGACATATTGACCATTGAAGGGACATTCTTTCTATCTCCCTAATCCCCGATCAAGCGTGAAAGTAAAAAATGGGTTGGTGGGCTCATACTCATTGAAGAGACTTCATGCATTAAAGATGTAGTTTTGCATGGTCTTCTCGAATTCTAATCGACATTAGATAAATGACCTTTTGGTAGGTCCCTCATTTTTTTATGGGACCTCGACCATCAAAGGGACAAATTTTTGGTCCCTTCGACCTTTGATAAGGGGTATGTCCCTATGAGTGGCTACATGAGGTTTCGAGCATTGAGAGAAAATTCTTTGGCCCCTTAGATTTCTGATGAACCTTCCCAAGAATGTCAAGTATTTTTTCTCAAAAAATAGATCATATTTTTATCTCTTTGATGCTTGATGGTGAATGATTCTTGATGTCCCTTGACCATATGATAATGCAAAAATATCCTTTGTTGATGGTAGACATTTGAATTTGTGTCCTAGGGCTTAAATTTTAACAATCATGATAGGCTTCTATTAGGTAGTGTAATGGCATAAATTTTACACCCCGTGTAAAATGCCATTTACGCATTTATTCACTTCAGCCTAAGATGCAAATTCCTTCCACCCTCGCTATCCTTGTCATCGACCCACTCATCATTCAACTCAAGATTATCATGATGAATTCCTAATAGTATTTGGACAAGTTCATGTCGCAGACACGTCCGATAAACGCGCTCTCATCTGTGAATTGACAGATGTGTATGTTGTCATTGGAGTGTTACAAACCTATTAGCTTGTGTTTTTGACACCTCGAAATGATAGATTTTGTGTGCATATTTTATTTGAGTCCATCATATACCCTTTTGCAACCCCTATTTGGTCTTCTGGCATGCTTATTCAAACTTCTGGCAGCTTCTTGGACATTCTTGGTTACAATTTGTAACTTCTTGGCTTCATCTTCATAACCTTTAGCATACTCCACACACTCCATTTTAGTAGGCTCCTCCATTTTTGTTGCTCTTTAATCTACACATTGGTTTCATATTCTCACTTAGACTCTCCATTTTTATAGGGGAGTTTCTTTCACTCACCTTTGTGTCATTGAGCATATTATCATTCATATCTCTTTCTCTCATTCATAGCACTTTTTCATTATCTTTTCAATCTAATTATCTATCACTGGTTTCATCATGTCTAATGGTTGTCCATGGGGGTGGGAACACCAAAGTGGGGTTTTGACTGAGGCAAGCCTCTATATGACCATAAACATTTCTTCTCTTTGTTTATGTGTAGGTTGTTAGTCCATTTTCCTGTCAATGCAAAATCCTGTGAAAATGGCTTATCTTCCTTGTAGTTTTTTGTTAAGTTATCCCACCCTGCTGCACAGTTTTGATTTGCAAAGAAAATCCACTTGATTTCATGTTTTGCGCTCTTAGCCCTATGTTCTTCCATGTGTCACCTTGCTTCAATCCAGACCACATCTCCTAAATTGCAAGATCCAAAAAGGCACTCAAGTTTTGAGGTCTGCAAGAAACAATTTCAAAATCTGCCTTAGTGTCGAAAACCCACAGTGTTTTTGAAAATCCATGATGTTTTCGGTCTGTGTGAAAACCTTTGTTGTTTTTGACCTTGTGCCTTCCAGCTTTTGTGCACTTATCTTTTGGTGTCAGAAACCTTGTGTGTTTTCGATCTTTTCCATCAAAAACCCTGTGTGTTTTCGACCTCATAGTTTCCTGTTTGCCAGCGTTTCCTATGTGCGCAAGTGCGATTGGTTGGTGGGCCCAGTGTCAGAAGGGGAGCAAGGGCGCATGTTCTTATTTGTTGTCGCATGATTGCATGTCAGAGTTTTCTGACATGTGACCATGCGACCGGTTCCTTCCTTGTGCGTGGGGCCCGATGGTGGTTGTTGTTTGGTGGTCCTATTGGCGGTGATGTGGCGGCTTATAGTTGGCTGTCACATGATCACATGTCAGAGTTTTCTGACATGTGATCATGTGACCGATTGACACGTGTCCCTGGGGTCTGATGGTAGGTGGTAATGTGGCATCCACGGTGGTGGGCTCGGGTTTTCAAAGTTCTTAAAATGATTGGTTGTCGCATGATCGCATGTCAGAGTTTTCTGACATGCGACCATGCGATAAGGCTCCTTCCTTGCGCGTGGGGCCCATCAGCAGAGTGGAAGTGGTCCTGTTGTGTTTTGGTTGGTCTGCGTGGTCTGATGTGGTAGTTTCTCGGTGCTAGTGTGTAAGGTTTGTGATTGGTCGGCAGGGGGTGAGGTGGAAGTCTTATTGCCTTGTCGCATGATCGCAAGGGCCATCTTTCAGCCATGCGATCATGTGACAAGGGTGTCATGATGACTGGTTGTGGCGGTGGTTATGTTGGCGATTATGGTTTGTAGGTTGTCGCATGATTGCATAGCCCATCTTATTGCCTTGTCGCATGATCGCAAGGGCCATCTTTCAGCCATGCGATCATGCGACAAGGGTGTCATGATGACTGGTTGTGGCGGTGGTTATGTTGGCGATTATGGTTTGTAGGTTGTCACATGTTCGCATAGCCCGTCTTCGGGCTATGCAATCATGCGACTAACCGCTGGACGTCGCGGGTGCGGAGTTAAAGGTGGGCTCGCGATGCCAGTCTTGCCGACGTGCTGGTTTTTGATTGGTTTCTTGACTGCTGATGGGGCCGAGGACTTTGCAAAGGGTTTGTGACCGATTGTCGACCATGGCTAAGAGTCTGCGGTCTCATGATCGCAAGGGTGAGTTGGGTGCCTTGCACTCATGCGACCAAGCATAAGATGAAAACTAGATTCCTGTGGTGGTGAAGTTCATGACCACGCGGCTGCGCCACTAAAGATAAATGTAAAGTTGTCGAGCCTGGGAAAGTAAAGGTCTACGGTGCTGATATAAAGTTGGCCGAGATTTGAATATAGACCGCCAATTTACTTCTGGCGCCATGAATGTGACTGTTTGAACTTGCAGAGAGTTTTCTGTGATAGGAGGTAACAAAATTGATGGTTTCAGCAGCCTGATTTTACTGGTTTGGTGGAGATGGTTGTTGCGATGTGATCCAAGGTTCCTGTGGTCAACCGCATGATGATTTTGTACCTAGTGAAGGATAGATTTTGTTGCTCGAGGCTTTTTGCAGGGTGGTGCTAGTTTTCCCTCTAGTGGTTTTTTGAAATTTTGTTGTGGTTAGCCATTGTAACCCAGGCCCTAGTCACCCTAAGCTTATTGCATTCTCTTCAAGATTCACAAGGTGACTAGTGGTATATATTGAAAGTTTTCTGATAGTGTAGGGGTTCCAGCTTAGAGTTCCTTTCTGGTTCCATGAAAGGTCCTATCTTGCAGATTTCTCCTTCTCTCTGCATATAGGGTGTTCTTTTTCCATTGCTGGTTCAGAGAATACAGTGCATATTGTAACAGATTTGTCTTATGTGTGAGGATTTAATATACTCTTACTATTGTCAAGCTATCTCCATTTGAATTCTGAATTCATTAGTCATGCATCAAGGATGTCTGGTTTTTCTACCTTGCATTGCCTAAGAGCTTGTGGGTGGAGTTGTCTTCGCAGAGATAACTGGTTCAGGGTTAGTATTCATGTATGTATGAGCTGAAATATCAAGGATAGGTCATGCTTGTCTTCCAGTGGATGCTGGTTAATGTATTGTCTATTCATAGGTCTCTTCTAAGGGTAGGGTCAAAATCCTTTGATGGGTAATAACATATTTGAATGCACAAGTGGGAACTAAGTTGAGGTTTGGTCATGGTGTGTGATTGATGTTAGGCATCAACACATTGAGTATATTGTTTTCTTGTTTCATAGCTATCCCTTGCAATACTGTATTTGACTCTGTGGCCCAATGGACAAGGCACTGGTTTATGAGAGACTTAGGGCATCTCAGGGGACCTTTCAATCCATTCAAATCATTTCCATTCAGTCCCACCTTTTCCCTTTCTTGTTGATAGGTTAGGTCTCTAGTTTTCATACTCACTCCATGCAAGTAGGGCTATTACATGAGATATTGGTTTCATTTGAGGTACAAGATACCTATAAGGGTTTGAAAATCATTCCACAGTCAGTTACCTGCAGGCCTGTAGTGTGACACAAATTGTGTGAGTGTGTAGATGAGGTATACCTGCCTGAGTGATGTGGAGCTCAAAGTGTAGAAGGATCTCTCTTTGATCCTTGTCAGTTGGCCCTTTTTCCTGTCAGATTTGGAGTGTTGAGTGAATGTGACACTAGCCCTATCAATCCTAATGCCAAGCTGACCTTTGGGGAAAAAGAACACCAACATAGGTTTTCTATCATAGGTTCATGGGTTCAAAAGATCTAGTTGAAATTCATTACCGACCATCGAATTATGTTCTATTACTTCTATCCTTCTCCTTCATTTCATTTACTCATAAAATACTTTCAATATAGTTAATCTCTCACCTTGTCAAATTATATTCATCATATAGTTATAATCTATCTAGTTCATCATCTCTTCTCTCATTTTACACATTTAGACTAGTTGCATTTCATTCATTTAGGTTTTTTTATTTACCCTTTTCATACTTTTGTAGATTACTTCTCTGTTATATGTCTTTTATTTTATTCTTGCTAGTACGTACTATGTACGTACGAGATGCCATCATGATGCATTGGTGTCCAATAGACACACTATAGTCATCTGGCCACACTTTTGTCCTAGACAAAGAGCTCACGGAGCTTAGGTTTTAATTGTCTACGTTAGCTTTTTCATTTTTTGTAATTAGAACATTTTAATATTTCTTTGTATTATAGTTAATTTACATTTAATCAACTAGACTACACATGGACACTTAACACAATCACATTTACACTTGATCACACTTGATTGTATTGATATCGTATCAAGACCATCCATGTAAGCTTTCTTAAGCTCATTTATGATCTCCCTAGCACTCCTAGCTAGCAATGTGAGGTGGTTTAAGGAAATCGTGTATCCCTTGAGGTTTTAACGAGCCTCTTGGTAGGCGCATTGTTTTCTTCCCTACAGGTAGATAAGTCAAATTTGGTTTCATAGGTACTCTATCATCTTTCTATGTGTTCTATCAACTCCAACTGGTACCATAACTTAGGCTCTACATACGCTACCCTATGATGCTTCCCATGCCTATTTATGATATATAGGTGACATTTCTCTAGTAGAAAGATCAACCATACCTTTCCTTATTGAAAATTGGTCTTAGATCATGGCCTTCATTTGTTACCTCTAGGGTGCATTTATTTTTCTATTTTCCATCACATCAGAGGATCATCTTGTGTGCAACAATTAGATTTATGATTTGATTTATCTAAATTAGTCCTATCTTGGTAGGGTTGTGTAATTCAATGATATATTCTGACTTATGCTTGAACTAAAGAGGCAAATTCGTAACATATTTTCTAGGTTCTTCTACTTCTCTTGTGGAAAACTTCTATTTTTTGTAACTGTAAATCTACCTCAACTTTCATTAATAGATTTCTCTATTTTACCTCTTCTCACATCTAGATATCTTGTGCAAACCATCTTTCCTTTATTTTTGAATACCCTTTTTTGTTTCATATTATGGGCTTGTGTTAATCATGCTTATGGATGTTGCATTATGAATAGTTTCTTTCATTTTCAATATCTTGCAATCCCTAACCCTCATATGAGCCTTTGGGGAACAAATGAAGATAGATAGATGTATATTTTTTTTGGGGTTTTATGTTGATGACTTCTACAATCACAAGTAGGAATAACTGCATTCTTATCCAAGTGGTGCATCACCTCCATCTACTTTTCAACATTTCTTCTTCCATTTCCCCTAAGAAGTCATTAGAACAGGAGTAGGAATAAGTTTCACATATTGTGTTGGCTCAACAATGCACCCTAATTGGAAATAAAATTGACCTTCTTTGGACACTCAACCTCGCTTATCAAGGTCCCACACTTGGAGGTTGTTTCCATGCTTCACAAGTTTTCTTGGGGCCAAACACCAAGAAAGGATGAAATTGTTTGTGATAATAGAATCTTGCATGCTCAATGGAACTAATATTAAAGAAATATTCAAAAAAAACCTATTGGTTTGATGGTGTCAAGTAAAGATATTTAACATTCATGTTAAGGATTTAGTGTTTCTCTTAGCATCATAGGTCACAAGACACTCATCTTCAAGAACTTGGTGTCAACTCCACTCTCACAATTTGGCTTTCAAAATACACCTACATTGGATGCCCTAAAAAAAAAGGTCATCTTATAGAGGTACTTTTTAATATTTAGAGTTTTTCTAGAAGGAGAGGTAGTCCTTCATTATCACTAGTTAGAGGTATAGAAGTAATTTCTCTTTCCTCTAGATCTCATTCAACTGGACACTTGTTAGATTATAACAACCTTGGGCTATCCACCCATTTCAATAGACCATTATTTCCTATATTTCTGATAAATCAAATTTTGCCTATCTTCAATGGTTGAGGCCCTCTCATATTAGCCCAAACTAATGATATACCAATGGGTGCATTAAAAAATGTACCTTATTTCCCTGGTGAAACATCCATTACCCCTATATGACATATTTAAAAATTTTCAAATATTTGCAATGTCTATTATGTCACTAAGGATAAGATTGCAGTTAGAATTGTGGTTGCATCATTTAAGGGAAAACCCTTGTAGTTTTATAGAGGGTTGATCACAACTTCCATGATTGGGATGAGTTGGTGGAATCATTTTGTAAACATTTTGATGAAAAAAGTGATTACATATCCTTTATGGAGTAGCTAACTACCATCAAAAGAGCACCACAAGAGTCATGTGAAACTTTAACTATCGATTTCAAAAGGCATGGGATAGAATCCTTTCTTTGATAAATCCAACTCCTAATCACGCCTTCTTGTACTATATAAAATCTCTCAATAGTGATTTAGTTACTATGTTATAATAAATGGGTGGGGACATTCTACCAAATGCATATGATCTAGCAATAAAGGAAAAAATTTGTCTAATACAAGCTAGAAAGATAGATCCAAGGCGCCTGATTACTTTATTCCTAGAAATCCCTACTCCAAGGCCTACTTTGGCTCTTATTCTAGTTGATTCTACAAGTTAACCATCTATACCTACGTCCTCAAATGAGCTCCATGAAATCAAGACCATGTTGCAGATTTTCGACAATGAGTTTGTTACACCAAAAAGATAACAAGCTCGGGACTTAGAAGACCCTATTGAAAGCACAAAATTAGAATTACCATCAAGATAGGCCACCTTTTCGAAGGACACAACTAATAAATTAATATGAATCCCTTGACTAGTGTGCACCTTTCAGCTACAAATGGCTAAAATGTACTTGTTCTAGTACAAAATAATATTTCTCAAGAGAAAGATTGGTGTTTTCCATGCAATCAGCCTCATAATTAGATTGCATGTCAAAATGGAGAGCTAAATCAATCTCTAGTTGTTCAAAATGAGCCACCAACTTTTAACAACAATATGACCAAAATTCCACCATTATTAGTCTTTAGAAGGACCCGAAAGGGGACCATGCTTCACATCAAGGCCTAATGCTTCTGGTGTATGACCTCAAAACAAAAAAAGTGGAAAAAGGTCATTTTTGAAGGGTTACACCAGGGATGATGAGGAAATAGAAGGTGATGAGGAAGATAATATGTATGTTGAGGAAACATAGGATGATGAGGGGGAGCCCTCTAGGGCCATCTCCTTGAAGAAGGCTAAGTTTAAAGGCTCTTTCTCTAAGAAAACTCAGAAGAGGGCTTCTTTGGAAGAGTTTGACACTGAAAATGGCATTGAAGATGAGGAGTATGAAGAGGAAAATGGTAAACAGGGTAACAAGAGGAAAAGAGGTGAGCTCACTAGTAACAAGAAAAAGAAAAAAAGGGTGAAAAGCACCAACAAGAGGAAAATTCTTCTATCATCGGAGGATGATGAGAATTTGGAGTAGGGGAAGAGTATTGGGGAAAATATGGGGAAGGAGAAAGGAGAAGAGCTAGGATGGAGGGTGACATTGGTAATCTGGGTGAAGGCCAAAATTCTCCGGAGAAGGAGAAGGATAATCTGCAAAATGTCTACTAGGTTATGGATGAGATTGTGGATAGTACTGACAAAGGCATTACAGGAACCAAGGCTACGGAGAATACTGCAAATGAGGACATTGAAAAGGAAAAAAGTGGGGTAAAATATATGACTAAAGATAAGAGGTGCTTAGTAGATTTTACTTGCCTGTGAGTAAAATGATGGATGATATTGGAAATATTAAAAAGAAAATACGGGTGATGGGATGTGAGGTTAACCTCATTAACAAGACAAGTTTTAGGGACAAACCAGTTGCATAGTGCCTCAATGAAATGAAGGATGTGGTGGGTAGGGCAGAGGCTTATGTTATAATAGTTGACAAGGTCTACGAGATGGAAAAAATATTGAAAGAGAAAGAGGACAAAGCTATAGATGGGGATTTCGAGGGTAGGCTCAATATGTTGTATAATAGAGTGGATAATTTAGAAGACTCCATTTAAAAAATTAGTGAGCAATGCCTTGTTAGTCTCAGAGCCTGCATTGAACATGCTAAGATCTTGGTTGACAAGATGGAGCGAGAAAAGGGCGAAAAAGAGGTTAAGGGGCTGAAGGACACTATGGGATAATGAAAGCGTACACGGGAAAGCACAAGAAAGACTAGTACCAAAGAGGACAAGGAGCTAGAAGAGCTCAAGAACTCAACTGGGAAGATACAACTTATGATGATCCAGGCTGAAGACCTAATCAAATGCATTTAGCTATCCTTTTTCCTATTGTCGTATCTTTTTGTTGTCCTGGTCTGTGTTTTTTGGTTGTAGTCTGTTGTTATGGATGTTTACTTTTGTGTTTTGTCTTATGTTCCTTGGTGTTGTGGTAGAGCTTCTGTAAAACTTTATTACTATATTTTTAACTCTTTTTTATAGGTTTCAGGTCCTTGTAAAACTTGTTTTTACTTAATCAGAATAATATGATCAAAATTAGTCAAGTGTTGGAAAGTAAGCTAACACACAAGGTGATTCTTCTTTTGTCAATTAGCAAGAGACAATTTTGTGGAATTAATTAGATAGGTGGCGACACTATGGCACACAAAACAAGAAGGAAAAGAAGAGAAGTGGTGAGTGTTCCACCCTCCATGATATCTCAAGATTAAACTTTATAAGTAACCCCACATATCACAGTTCCTAGAATACTAGACAAATTAGTTATCCTAGATCCAAATCAGAATATGAATCAGAGCAACAAGAAAAAAGAGGAGCCTAAAGTAGCTCCAATGCCAAAATTTTACCTTGTTGTTTCTAAAGGCCCTTCAAATATATTTGGCATTTCTTTCAACATAGTAGAGAAAATAAAGAAGTCTAGTCACAATGTCACTATCTGAGATGCTCTCTCTATTCCATATCAAAGATATTTTCTTAAAGAAGCATTAAGGAGTTTCAACCAACCTGATGATGCACCAAAAATAAATTCATCATCACCAATCAATTTGGTTCAATTCAAAGAGGAAAAAAAATTAAGAAAAATAAGTAATCCCCCTCCCTTTTATCTCTCTGCAATCATAGAAGATAGCTTAGTTCACAATTGTATGATTTATTCAAGAGCTAGCAGCTTAGTTATGCCTAAGAAAGTAGTTGATCTTCTTGGCATAGAATATGAATGTGTGACTAAGGATTCCAACTAGATCGTACTTATGTTAAGATACTATAGATAATAAGGAATTTAAAGATGAAATTGCATGCATGCCCTGGTTAGACTATTTTGGAAGACATAGCTATCATAGATATCTTTACTTTCTTTGCTATGTATCTATCTAAAGACTTCACAACCAAATTAAGTAAGTACTTATCTTCAGATTGGTGCTACATGCTATTTAGAATAAAATATGGTACAAAGGTTACCATAAAATTAAAGCCTATTTCTACAAATCACGTAGAGCCATACATCCCTAGCCCCATGAATATGAATTGCACTTTTCATGAAGAAATAAAGGAGTGTATAGTTCATGAGCCTACTACTCTTTTGAAGGAGGTTTTTAACTTCTTATTAGATGCAGGGGAAAATGTTTTATAGTTTGATCCATTGGGAGAGACAGGAGAAATAGGACCTGACACCTATTGCAGTCATGGAGAGGATACTCCTATTCCTAATCTCATCAAAATACATGAAGATTCAAAGAGATTATGGAACATGTTTTTTGATAGTTCAAGGAATAAGAATGGTGTATGTGTTAATGTAATTCTTATTTCTCATCACCAAGAGAAATATTATTTTTCTTTCAGGCTCCATTTTAGGTGCACCAATAATGTGACAAAGTATGAAGCCCCAATCCAAGGTCTCCAACTAGCACAAAAGAGGAATAACCAAGTTTTATCATTCTTTGGAGGTAGTGATTTAGTTGTTAACCAAATAAAAAATTAGAGTGTAACAAAGAAAACATTTTCAAATCATACAAAAATAGAGTTCATGACATTATTGAAGGGCTTAAGGCCTTCATTATTTTTAGTGCTCTTGGAAATTAAAACAAATATGTTGATAGACTTGCAATAGTTGGTGCTCAATATGACATACTAGCACATGTTACATACATGAAGGAATAACATATCGAACTTGTAATTAGGTCTAGATTCTCAAACAATCGAGTGAATTGACAAGTTTTTGAATCAGACCGATAAGTTCGCCATTTCTTGCAAAGTGAAGCATAGTTTTCTGCTAAAAATTAGTCTATGTTACAAGACCAATATGGAGATCAAATCATGTAGCTAAATCCCAATATGTTTAATTTACATGAGATCAAGTGAAGAAAAGGAACATGTACTGAGATGCAAAAGAAGGGAAACTACAAATTGGTCTCCAATGCTAAAGGAAAGACACTCAACTTGGGAAAGATATGCTCCAAAACTAAACAAGAAATTTTTGTTAGTCTTTTTTAAAAATATAATGATGTAATTGCTTGGAATTATGAACATCTAAAGGGGTTTGTCCCTAGTTTATCCCAGCATACCATAGAGTTAGATCCTAATGAAAAACCAATTAGAAAAAAGAAAAGACCAGTCAATCCCAAAATATAAACCTTAATGATGAAAGAGCTATCCAAGATCATAGAAGCTGACATTATCTTCCCTATTGAGTATTCCTCATGGGTATCCAACCTTGTTCTAGTTATAAATAAGAATGGAGAAATCATATTATGTGTATATTTTAGGGACCTTAATAGGGCCTCACATAAAGATCACTATCCCCTTCCTTCTATGAAATAAATCTTATTCAAAGTTAGTAGCTCAAATAGATTTTCTTTCTTGGATGGTTATTCAAGCTACAATTAGATTAAATTAGTCTAATAATTAGATCAATATAAGATTGTATTCACTACTAAATGGGGCACCTATTCCTACTGTAAATGCCATTTGGGCTAACTACTACAAGTGCCACATTCAAAAGGGAAATGGACATATATTTTAAGGGTATATTAATATAATTTGTGCTCATATACCTTGATGATAGAATTATTTATTTAAAATATGTAGTTGATGATTTTTATTATCTTGAACAAGTATTAATGAGATGTAGAGAATATGGTATGTCCTTCAATCCAAGCAATGTGTGTATTTTCTATTGATCAAGGAAAATTTTTAGTACACATTATCTCCTAAGATGACTTGGCCCTTGATCTAGAAAGGGTTGAAGTTATTCTTTCTCTTTCGCTCCCTAGTGATGAAAAATGATTACTGAGTTTCCTTGGTCTAGGATCAATTTCGTGAGAAGGTTCATTCCCAATCTTTCGAGTATGGTGAAGTGCCTCACATCCATATTGAAAGAGAGCTCAATTTTCAGTTGTGCCAAGTAAGGAAAGCCTAGTCTTGAAGAGATTAAGTGCTTGTGATTTCTCAAGCTCCCACTCTTGTTGATTCTTATTATGAAAAGGATTTTATCCTCTATACTTTTGGAGGGGAATCAAGAATCATGAACATCTTGATACCATTTAATAAAGAAAAGTTTGAAAATCCTATTGTATTTTAAGTGAGGGATTAAAGGACTATGAGATTAAGTGTAGCTATGTAGAGAAGTAAGTCCTCGCTATCATCAAGGCATTGAAGAAGTTTTGGCACCTATTGTCTAACAATAGGGTACAACTCTTAGTTCCACATGGAAGTGTAAACAATTTACTTTTAAAAATAAATATATTGGTAGTAAGAGAGTTTAATGGATAACAAAGGTCATGGAACATGACATCCATATCAAGATCACCAAGTTTTTAAGAGGCAAGAGCCTATGTGAATAACTTGTCTTGTCTTTTGAGACCCCTTAAGAGAATTCTCTCAAGACACGAAGAGATAGCAACTGATAATGATAGAAAAATTAGTTGGATGCATAACATGACAACCTTCTTGGGAGAAGGTAGATATCCTCAAGGCCTTGACAAGACTAAAAGAGAAACTTCAAATTATAGTGTATTCCTTACATCTTGGTGGATGGAACACTTCAGGAAAAAGACTCTATCGGATTCCTATTAAGATGCATAGATGAAGATCAAGTTAGCAGTCTGCTAGAAGAGTTTCATGATGTCTACTTAAGCGACCACTTCTCTGCATGGACCATGACTATTAAGGTAGTGAGAGTTGGTTATTATTGGCCAAACCTATTCAAATATTCACTCCAATGGTTGAGGAAATGCCAATAAATGTGCCTTCTTCTTAGGTAAAATATAAATTGGTTTCTCTTCCTCTTCACCCTATTTAAGAAAACTAATTGTTCACATAGTGGAGTTTGGTTTCATTGGCCCAATCAAGCCACCTTCAAGTGCTAGTCATAAATGGATCTTAGCAGCCACTTATGACTTCACAAGATGGATAGAGACAATGGCCTTGAAGGATGCCACAAAATCTTTAGTGTTGGAGTTCCTTGATGGAATTATAAAAAGGTTTGGCACCCCGTCTACAATCATATTAGACAATGTCAAAGATTTTGTTAGAGCACAAATTAGTTCTTGGGCAGTTGAGTATGAAATATATTTGAAGATATTACCAAATTATTACCCCCAAGGAAATGCTTAGACGAATCCTCCAAAAAAAACCTCATTAGGATAATTAAAAGGACAATTAAAGACAATCAAAAGTCTTGACATGTCAAATTCAGAATAGCCTTATGGGTTGACAAAATTACACCTAAGAGGGAAATTGGAAACTCACTATTCTATTGATATATGGGAGAGATGAAAAACTTTCATTGTCACTTGAGTTTCCCTCTCTTTCAAATTAGCACAATAGCTAGAGCTAATAGAAAATGATGCTATGGTCCAATCAAACTAACTAAGCTAGTGGAGCTCAATGAATTCAAAAATTAGGTTGTGCAGATAGTTGAGATTCATCAAGAACAAGTCAAGAAGAGTTTTGATAAAAAATCTACTAATAGGGTTTTAAGAGAAGGAGACCTAGTGCTCTAGTGGGATGCACACAAAGACAAACCATTTAAGCACTCTAAGTTTGATTCTATTTAGAGTGACCCTTATATCATCACTAATTGCAAGGAGGCCAATGCATTCAGGTTATATGGGCCTGATGGTGAGGTTCTTCTAATTCCAGTGAAGGGAATTCACCTCAAACCCTACTTCTAAATAAGGGTTTCATGATCTTGTACATAATATAATAATTTCTTTCTTTCTTTCTAAGAAGTGCCTGTGCATAGGTTGTTTCCCTTCACGAGATACTAGGTTTATTCATTGTAGGATAAGTGGCTCTAGCCTAATGGATTCCTCAAGGCATCTAGTCTTATAGTTAGTAGGCTAGTATCCCATCAAAGTCACTAGAAACATGGAGATTTTATGTAACCCTTAGGTCCACCACTTATGATTAATCAGAGATATCAACAATGAACCTATGCTCCTCTGCAAAGTTGGCTAAATCCCTAAGGCTTAAACCTTCAACCCTTATCTTCCTTGCCTCAATAAATTTTTTTCCCAATTTTTTAATCTCTTGATGATCAAACTAATCAATCAAATTACTTAGGAATTATGAATCCCTTTACCACATATGTCAACCTACCCCCATACTAGGAAAGTTCTTTTTTGCGGTCACTCCTTTGTTTTTTAGTTTTATCACTCATTGAAGAGATGTTTTTTTTTTTCTCCTAGATCCCTAATGAACATGGTGATCATCCATATAAGTTCCATCAAACATGCTTATGTTGTCGAATAAATGATCTCTCAATCTCTTTAATATCCAATATGGTTTGGTCACATGTATAAAGGATAACAAGCACTAAAGACATATCGATAATCGAAGAGATGTTATTTCTATCTTCTTGATCTTCGATCAAGCTTGGAAAGTGATAGATGGGATGGTGGGACCATACCCATTGAATATTATTCATACATCAAGAGATAATTTTGTGGTCTTCTCGACTTCTGATTGACATTAGATAAATGACCTTCTAGTGGGTCCCCCATTTTGTTCAGGGACTTCGATTGTAAAAGAGTTATATTTTTTGCCCCTTCAACCTCTAATAAGCGGTGTGTCCCTCTGAGTAGCTACAACTTGGGAAATACACATTCTTTTCTTGGTGCATCACCTCCATCTACTTATTAGCATTCCTTCTTCACTTTTCCCTCAAAAGTTGTTAGATTAGTAGGAATAGGTTTCAAGTGTTGGGTTGGCTCAACACTACACCCTAATTGGGAAATAAGTCAGCCTTCATTGGAGAATCAACCTTACTTGTCAAGTCCCATGCTTGGAGGTTGTTTCCATGTTTCATAGGGTTGCTTGGGGGTCAAACGCCAAGCAAGGGTGCAAATTTTTGTGATGACAGTAAGTACAATGGGAAGGGACTATCTGTGATAATACCTACTATTGGAGGTGTGCCATAATGTTGGTTAGGGGTATATGTACCCCCCTACCCCTACCCCCACTCCCACCCAAATAATTTTGAAAAGTGTACCCAATATTATTATTTATTTATTTTTAGTTTTTGTAGGTCAAATTTCTTAAAGGACATTAATGATTTTTTTTTATTTTTATTTTTTGATAACGTCCCATGTCATATGGCACAATTTGGGGTTTATTTTTTTATTTTTTTCAACTTTCCTAAAATAGGTAAAATTATATATCAAAATTTATTGATTTGCCAACTTCGTTCCAATAATGAGGTCCATTTTTTTTCTACAAGATCATTTGTAAAGACCTTCTCCAAAAACCTCATTTGAATGCACATCCAAATAACTCATCTAACTCATTATTTCTCAAATCCCAAATTCGCAAATGACTCATCATAATAGCAAGCTCAAAACCCTCATATGTGTATTACATTGACCCTTAATGTAATATTGGAAACTAAATTTTTACATTATTAACTATACTTCCTAATATTAAATAAATATAATATTATATGCTAACCTAACACTCATATTAATTAAAATTTTTAATGTTATAGTATATGTAAAGATACCCAAAAATGTTATACCAAGTTAACCACATCCATCTATATTCTTTTAGATGCAACAAATAACAATTTAGATGCAACACACATAACAATAAAATAATGTATTATAAACATTATTTAATATGTACAACACCTTATCCCAACACTTAACTCTTAAAATTTCCTAAAACAAATTTATGAAAGTTTAAATTTTATATTCTTATAATAATAGATTAGGTGTAGAGTAGAGTCAAATAGTTTAATATTTTTTTTAAAAAATCAATGAAATTCGTGCATAGCGAAGTTCGTGTTCAATTATAAAGAATCTTAATTTTAGGGCATGGTATTTTCGTACCTATTGTCATCCGTGTGAAATTTCAGATACTTGTAGGGTCTTTCATTGGTTTTATAGACTACCTTGGATATGAAATATTAACCCTATGCGTTTTACTAGTTAATGCGCTCATCTGAACTTAGCAAAAATAGGGCACGGTAAAGCCTATGCTTTATACTCAAAAGGTTCTTCATGATTATACTAGTCAACATTTCCTCGTTGAGACGTGTGAAAGAAATTTGATTCCAAATTTTTGCTCAAATAATGCTAGGAATTAAATAACGGTTCTGCTTGCTTTTTAAATCTCTTTTCGTTGAATTCTTGCGATCAAACGGTTAAATTACTCAATTGTAGCAATGGTGACTCTGTACCAGCTTGGATGTTTTGGCAATGGCAAACTCTGTTTTAATTCAATCATTGAATTTGTAAAAGTTTTAATTGAACTTATATGATGAGTTAATCCTTAAACTATGCCCTTATAATTGTGATCAATGGCAAGGTGGATTGCAGAAACAGGCGTGGCTAAGCTCTTTACAAAATGTTGTTTTGATCAAATTGGCTAAGCTCTCTACAAAATGTACTGTTGACAGATTTTTGCGAAATTTTCATCATCTGTTCTTCATGATCTGCATATTTTGTGGTTGAAAACCACAAAAAAATTGCAGAAAAGTCACTATGTTTTCGTAAAACTGAAAAAAAGAAATTTTGACATTTTTTTTGTCTTTAGTGCATTTTGTAAGGAGCTTAGCCGCTGCCTGCAGAAACAGTTACACAGGATTAGAAGTCCTCTTTAATTTGTGGGAATCAGTAATCTTACAACTTAATGATGGGTTCACTAGAGTTAATTTTTAAGAAAAGGTTTTTAATTATTACAATTGAAATAATGCGCATGCTGGAAACTCAATTGTATTGATCTTATAATGAAAAGACATTAATCATGACATTAGCATCATAAGAAAAGGACCATTCCAAATAATCATGTCAGCATGATGTAAATGAGGATGATATGTCAGCATGATATAAGTGAGGATGACATCAGCATAAGTATCATACAGTTTGCAAGAAATTCCAACTGAACCAAACTTTCAGTAAATCTCTAGAAACATAAGCATCATACAGTTTCTATAAATTTATATAAGATATTTTGTAAGATTTATTATTGATCTTAAATTTAGATTAGATAGATGTAAAGTGAACTTAATATTTTTATATGATGTTCACTTTTCTTATCATAAAAGGTCCAAGTCAAAATTATATATTGATATAATTAATAAAATTTACAAAAAGATAAGGTTGTCATTACATCTTCTATTCACAGTCATGGGAGCATCAAAGTGCCAAAAAGGTTAGAATGCTTAAAATTCAAAAAGCCACACATGAGTATTATTCATAAAACAGCATCATATCAACCCAAAACAGCTAAAGCATAAGTTTGTAAACTAAATTATAAAAAAACTAAACATTTCATCAAACCCAGAAAGAGTGAAATACATAAGATTGTTTCTCTCTTCTTTTAACTCTTTTCGATGAATATCTAAAAGAAACTTAAGATTATTTTGAATAACTTATTTAGACATGGTGAAAGTAAAATCATAAAACCAATCATTCATGATATTGGACCATTTTATTGAATCATTTATGACACTTTGGAACCAAAAACAGAGAGGATCCTTATTTTGTTAAAAGAAAAATGGGGTATGATGTGAGAAACACAACAGAATCTATGATATTACATAGATTAAACGAGAAAGTGTTAAAAATAATTATTTGAATGAAAATTTGCTTTAAATTTGTAATAATGTAATTACTAATTTCATCATAAGAACTTTATTTTAAACAAGAACTGTGCTACAGCTGAAGTCCCGCCTAATGTAAAAACGAACTAGGATTGAAAGGAAATTAGCTTTGATGACTTTGAGAAAATGTTTGGTGTATACTAAGATAGAAGAGGGGACATTGATTGCTAGCATGAAGAATTTATGTCGATCTTTAGCTATATAATAAAATAGGAACTATTGTACAAGAAGCAACACAACTTTACCGTCTGTGTTGTCAGTGAGGCAACCATAAAAAAAAATGTAAAGATAAGACTGCACTTAACTTGCAATTGCAACTCTCCACATCAAAAAAATATTATACATTGTAAACAGGAAAATCAGTGGGGTAGCAGCTGTTATGATATTTGCAGCTACCAAATTTATAGTTATGGTCACCAGCGAAGATGATCCCAAGCGAGAACAGGCTGATGGCATTTTCCTCATCCTGTTTAGATCATCAAAACGTGAACCTGTGAGCTACAATTTACATCTTCCAAAAAGGGAAAATTATTCAATGCAGAGGCTCAAAGGTCTACAGAGAAATTTTATATAATGCTTAGCCTCATCTACCACTGTGATAAAATTAACATCAAGCAGAAAAAGAAAACCATTCACTGCATAAGACACCAAAGAGATTGAGTTGGGAAGCCATATCTCAAGATTGGAATAACAGTGACAAAGTTTCATCAATTGAAACGAAAATTCATGTAATGTATGGGTAATAAAACTGTGTTTTTTATTAACAAACCTTATTTTGATAAAAACAATGCAAATTGTGTCTCTTTCCTATGTCCTATCACAAATTACAATATGGTAGACTTCCTGAGTCTTTTTATGGTTGAACAAGTTCCTGATAAATTATTTATTAAACTTGGTCATAAAATTCCTAGTGAACTGGAATGCAAAAGCATTCAATGCAAGAGATGGCACAGATACTTGTTCTAAAATTTAGGCATGTACATTTCAATATTATAACAACAACAAAAGCACAGTATGGACAAGGTTTTATTATGTTAAACTAGATTATATAGGCACAAGTTTAAAACAGATCTCTATAAAGAGACAAACATCAAAATATTATCATAAGTTTCTGAGGTATGAGTCGAACTACTTAGAATGGAATATATGTTGGATGTACATTTATTTATTAGGGAAGACTATCTTATAGAAAATGAAAGTAATTTGTATTGGAGGTTGTATCTCTTAGCATGGTTACTAATAATGAAAGAAGCAGTTATCTGGTGCTTCCGATTGGTGCATAAGAATATAATTTAATTTGGATTTAGTTCCTCCCTAGTCTCTTATCTTGGCCTATTTTTCCAAAAGCCTATTGGTCGGTTTGAATTCTAAGTGACAAATCTTTTATCCCACAAAATTTAATATCCAGAGTACATACTATGAAATTCATAACATGAATTTCTGCATTGATCATTTAACCCAAAAGATTAGAAAGAAGAGATTAAATACCTGAAAACTTTTGTAATATTTGTTCTATTTCCATTATGCTTTATGTGGTTCATTTTTATACATCAGAGCATTTTTTTAGATGATAGATGATAGAATTTGCTGAAGCTTTACATTACTATCTTTTGAGTATGCAAACCCCATCCAGATGATTGTACAGGCAGTGATGTGAATGGTGACCAATATTTTGCAAGCCCATACAAGTCTCTTATTCCACCCTCACAAGACCATCCAATGGACTATGTGGCTAAGCCAGCAGCAGTATTAGATTTGTTTGCTTCAATTCTGATTCACAGAGAGGGCATAGCTAACAAAAAGCCTCAACGAAATGTAGTCTCGTGGAAATCCATGATTGTTTATGACGCACAAAATTGATTTGTTGATAAAGCTTTATAAACTTTTAAGCAAATGCAATTGGCGGGTTTCATTCATCAGAGTATAACACATGTAATTTTGTAATTCATTCTTGTTGTACGCAAATTATGGAAGCATAGATGAGATTTGTGAACCGTTTGACAAAATGCCTCAAAGACATGTATGATGCAGAAAAGGCTTTAAAAATTCTAAAAAAACCTTTCTTGCACCATTTGTGATGATACATGCAGTGAAAGTAGCTAAGAAGGAATATAATAAAGAGGAAGAGAAAGGGTTGTGGGGTGAAGAAGGAGATGCACGCAAGTAGGACAGAGGAATACAAGAAGTCTATGTGGAAAAGAATTGGTGTGCTACATAAAATTAAGGGTGAAAAAAGTGTGAGTAGGGCGTGGAGTTGAAGAGAAGAGAGAAGCAAGCTCTAACTTATCAGGATCAAAGAAAAAAATACCAAATAATACCAGATAGATAAAGTACATAAGCCACTAATACAATAATTGTTAGGTGCAAATCAATATTATCATTAGTTTTCAATTTGAAAGTTGGAGTGATATCATTTTTAACATTATCAGATTTTCACAAATATAGGTCAATAAGTTTGACTCAAAACTACACAATTGAATTATGATAGCAATATCACAATTTGACTTACTTAGAAAATATCTTCTACTTATCAATCAAATCATTTACAAAATCAAAGAATAATTATAATTGTTTATAGATACAAGAATTCGTAGCTGCCATCTGTCACACATTACAAGTGATGGGACTGAATTTATGTCGAAGTAATCAAATTACATCATTTGAATTAGCCGACAGATAACAATCCAAATTTATCCATCAATTTTGATAAGCATAGCCCTGTAACAAATAAAAATGATCTACAAAATTAGTTGGTAGATCACAATGTATAAGAGGGGAGAAAAATATTAATACAGACTAACATTTTGCTCAGCAGAGCGGAGCTAAAGCATCAATTTACCTGTGCATGATCTTAGAAAATTCTCAGAAAAGACACTTACATCCCCTCTCATCAAGCATCTTTCCAGGAGAATATCTTACAAAGCAGCCAAAGTTCTTTCCAGCATGTCAAGTCCTGCCTGATTTACAAATGCGAACATAGGTAATGCCTGCATGGCACCAACAGCAGCACAGTGCATAAACCATATATGTCATATTATTGAATAAAGAACATAATAACATTTAAACTAGAAGTATATCTATTACTAGAAACGACTTTACATTTAAGGAGCAACACACCACATCAGATCCTAATCAGGAAACAAGAAAACAGATTTTAAGAAACAATCTGGGAAGGGTACACATTTACAATCAGTGATCAGGTGATATAAGACAGATACACACACACTCAGCACTATATAGGTGGAAGACGCAATGAAAAGTTCCATGTCAGGTAGACTCAAACCATATATCACCATACATAGCCGACATAATATATATACAAATTCTGCGATCATCAATATTGAGACGACGGGAAAGATATTCACAAGTAATCGTGCATAGCATGGTGGAAAGCATACAATAATATGATCACCTTGCTCTTAAGTTTAAAAAAGTTTAAACACACCAGCTATTAGGAAAAATAGATAGAACATAGCCTCCTTGATTACAACCAAATGCAAAAAGGATAAATTGAATCTCAGACTGTAGATGAAATCCAAAAACAAAATAGCACTGCATTCAGCAAATATCAAAGTTACATGAAATACTATGAAAGCAGAGACGCATTATAGTATGGATTATTGCTCTGCTCTATTATGCGACCAAAATCAATGCAAAAAGATGCCTATGATGGCAAAAAAGAAAAAATTAAACAGCCACAAGAAAACCCTATTCACCAATCTATGTTCAAGGGGATAAATTGAATACCCCTGGGAGGTTATCAGAACTCAGAAAGATATGCAAATAAGGCCAAGGACGCGGCCATTCATCTCTGCAGCTACAGTCCTAAAAAGGAGACATCAGTACATAGAGACAACACAGCTTCTGCAAAGACATCAACAATAGCAATCGAAATCAAAGATATTATCGAGGAGGCACAATTCTTAGAAAAAAATGCAATCTAACAATCTAGTTCGAAAAAAAATTTAAAACATTACAAATCTATTGACAAAAAAAATTGAATTTATGAAAAAAATAATAAATCCCCGATCAAAAATATGAAGGACCAATAAAAAATAGAAAATATTTTTCCAATAATTTAAAATAAAAATAAAAATATTGTCAAACATGACAAATCGTGGCAAATATTTTATCATGCACAGTTTTTAAGGCAAATTAATACCAATGCTTTCAACGGAAAACATAGTCTCCGCCTGCCGGACGAATAATTATATGGCATTTGTCTTTTATTTATAATTTTGGTAAAAGAGGAGAAAAGTTCCATTATAGTGCACTAATTGTCAAAGGCGAAAAATGGCCAGTTATAGTGTAGGAAAGGGAAAAATATGCCTCCACGGAATGGGAAACTTCATATATTTCGTGAGTCTTTTGGTTAGCAGGTAGTGATTGCAGAGCCATGGAGAGAAGGGAGTTTGCAATGCCAGATTGATCGAGAGATATCTGGTAAGTTATCTCAATAAAATTTGTTCTTCGGTTGTTGATCTTTGTATTAATGATGCAGTCTATTTCTTTATTTATTATTAGTTTTTATATGCTCTCGTACTATTCTACAAAAGGTCTAGCCTGATATTGCTCAGCTCGCCCATTTAGTGTGGACCTTGATGTCAAGCTTATGTACTGATTTGTAATAATAGACCTGGTTACCTTAGTCAATTCTTTTAAGGATCTGTCCTATTTTCTTAAATCCTTCGAGGGCACTCTATTAACAAATTACTATTAATTGAGAGATTTACTAGTAATGTTCATAAAAATAGGTTTGTGATTCAGTTGAACTGTGAAAATCGGAGTTACAGAAGGACAGTGGTGTTATTTTTGACATTTGTTATGCAACTTATCAACTTGATGCATTTTCATTCTCTATGATAAGGGTATTAGTGAATATTCTGTTAGAGAGATAGCCAGGTTACATGCCTTGTCTTCGTTTGCATATCTCATCGTGTATGTATCTACTAGGGCAGTTGCAGGTTCGTTTGATGAGATTTCTCTATCCTTTACACGCATCGATGGATGCTCAAATGTTGGTAAATTTTTTCAGAATTTCATGAAATGCCATGAGAAAAGAAAAAGAAGGTGAAGAGAACATTTGTAAGGACAGATAATTGAGGAAGGAAACTACAACAGCAGCAACATAAGGGAAACGACAAAACGGAGAAGTGGAAGTGGTGGTGCAGTAGCAACTACAGGTACACACATTGCAGCTTGTAATACTGAGCATATCCTATCGCTACAGAAAGAGGTTTGTAAACGTTTTGTAATATAAATATCAACTTTTATAATGATATTTTGATATAAATGGAAAACATATTTTTTAAGTTTTGTATTTTTGTAGGTTTTAAAGTGTGTTGGGCATTAGATTTATAGGTTGACAGTTTTGTTTGAGGTTCTATGTATGGTTGAAGGAGGTAACGAGAGGTGACAACTGCCATCAGCTTTTATTGAATACAATTCGGATGTATGGAAAATAAGATGAAGATTATAATGGTTGCAAATGCATGTAGTAGACCCAACAGCATTTATAACTCTCACAGATGTTCAAAAGACTTAATTGAAGGAGACCAATGGGAAATAGTTGAAGGAGACCAATAGGAATATGAAAAAGGCCTGAGTTTGATATAGACAACTTTGGTAGAAGTGATTTTTCCTAGAACAATAGCAAGTAACTAGCACTTGCACCTAACAAAGGTGCAATGGTTCTACTACACACAACTTGTTTTTGATTCTTTTGCGCCTATAGTTATTACCTTTTGTCCGGTCTTGGTAAATGGGCATAATGATGGTGGGGAAGTGTATAAAGAGTTGCCCAGCTTCATATAAGAGTTGATTCAATACTCAATTACATGCCTGTTAATAAAACAATTGACTTTGATTTGTTAGCTTACAGAAGTGACAGTATTCCAGATGCTACTCTTGCAACAGCAGAGGGCACAAAAGATGGAAATTTATAATCATGACACCAGCAAGCACTCACATAAACAGACCCAGTACCCAAAAAACCCCAAGTCAAGAAACTCTATTTGGCAAGCTGTATTAGTTTGATTGATACATGCAAAAGTCCAAGCAGTTTCAAAGCATGATCAACAAGGGCTGAAACACCTTTAAAAAAAAAAGATTCCATGACCAAAAAAGTAAATGATGAAAAGTCCAAAGTCGAGTCAGGACAGTGAAATTTCATGTTATGCACTGATGATAAAATAATCAACCAAAATCCTTGGTACAATTTACAGGCTGCACTAACATAGAAGAGCATTAGCCTCTTATCCTCTCTCTGCTGCTGTACATATCTGCAACTAAGCAGGGCTATATTAACATGTATAATTATTTTTCTCTTGAAACTTTGTACAGTATACTCCTGAATCATTCTGGTGTAAGATGATTCGAAACCTATTTTTCGTACAAGAACAGTCAAGACTTCCACCAAATAGTCCTGACCAAAGACAAAATTTTAGAACTCTATAACAAACGAAATTCATTTACAAACACTTTGAATCTGATAAGTGCTTTGCAATCAGATTGCAAGCACGTATGATAACACTGGTAAAAAGAAAATGATTTGGACTTCCAAAAAGAGCTCAATGTTCGGCCAATCTTTTTGGAAGCTGTTTTATGGATAGCTTTCTTTACTTTGAGGTTCTCCCCATTGTTTGATGGATGAGGCGGTATACACACATCATGAGACTGGCACAAAACTTCTTGTTGTCGCTGATCCCTGAAGTGTTGTAGCAGTTTCTCAGCCTTATCCCGTCCTCTTGGACCTCCGTTAACAGAAAGAATAACCAACGAAGGGATAACACCTTCCCTCGGAACCATTTGACTGTATTCAAAACTATTAGTACACAATAGTAAAAGAAGACCTGCTGCTTGTTCTTGCTCAATGGATGGTCCCGTCTCAAGAAGATCTGCAATCGCTCCAATGCAACCTTCAGTGGCAGCAATTGTTGCTCTGCCCTCTTCAGTGGAAGCAAGATTATACAAAATTGTAATGCATTTTTCTGTGCAGTCAGCTTCACCGTCAACAAGAAGAGAAACAGACTTGGAAATAGCTCCTGCCAGTATAACGTGGGAGCTATTACCCTCATATGTAGATAGATTATACAAGGCATTTATAGCATCTTGTCTAAGTTGGTTAGAATCTGAGTCCAGGAGTTTAATAATAGCAGGTATTGCTCCAGAAGCTCCAATGCTAGCTTTATTCTCTTCCCAACTGGATAGCATAAGCAATAAAGCTATAGTTGCTTCAGATGTCTCCAAATCAAGAATTTCCAACAAAAGAGGCACTATACCCTCAGCTAAGATTGCTGCTTTATTCCTGTAACACAAAGCACAAACACAGGTAACCAAAGAATTTTTGGTGCTCCAACACAACTAGTCAAATACAAACTGCAGATCACATCAATGCACTGGATTAATGTATATGTTTACAACTTTAGATAAATTTCCTTTACCTGTTGTTGACACAAATGTTGAAAAGTGCTGAAGCTCCAGTTTCAAATGCATGTGTATTAGATGCATCAATGGCAGAACGTACGAAATTTACAAGAGAATGAATGAAACCATTAGAACCCATCTATGAACGAGCCTCGTCATATCTTTTGCCATTTCTCTGATCTCTTCTGCTGATTTACATTGCAATTCTAATGATGGGCCGCTAAGGCTTGCAAGCAATCTTTCATATTTTTTATAAGGGTTCTCTTTAACAATTTGTGATTCAACCATGCCATGTGACCAAGATAGGGTTTTATTGTCGGTTTCACCAGATCCTTCATTTCGAAGCAATATTGGAGAGTCACAATAATAACTGCTACTGAAAGTACCTGTTGAAAATCTGTCGGTATCATCCTCAGCAACACCAGAAATTTGACTATCCTCTAATGGGACTATCTTGACCTCTTTTAAGCGAACACCATCAACACTTCTGATGGATCCAAATTCTGCCAAATCCCATCTCCAGTCTTTACAAGGAGGGGAAGTGGTTGGTGGATCTGGTACTTTTATCCCGTTTTGTTCACAAAAAGCCCAAACCCTAATGAACTCTCATTCTCTGAATGAATGGAATACGTAGAGAGAAGAGTACAGTGAGTGCCAGCACAAAAAAGATAGAAGCATGGGAGAACCCTAAAGAGAGAAGAGTACAGTGCAACCTAACACACAAACAGATTTTTGGAAGTCCTAAAAAGATAAGATACAAATTTTTCAAACCCTAAGATAATGAGAACGCCTATACATGTAACAGGTCAGTAACTTTCGATTTAAGTCATTGATAGTTGGTACCAGAGCCACAACGACGCTCACAACTACATTCGCTTCCTTTGCTAGCTATGCAGTCATTTTTACACCACAAGTCATCGTACACAACCTCGACATCCACTCTGCTAAATCAGTTCATCATCGCCTTTTGTCATTACGTCTCACTTAGCAGATCTTTGCAAGCCTTCATCTCCTCCACAAGAACCTCATGAAGCTGATCTTTACAAAAAAAAAAAGCTACTTGAGAACTAAAGTCCATCGACAAAATTAAGCTTTGCAAATATTTGCATGTCGAAACAAAATACAAAGGACAGGAAAAGACATACACCTATGAATTTGTCACAGACACCTGAGATCCTCCATGGCTATCGTAAGCACTGAAGAAGTGCAAAGCACTCCCACAATTGAATGTGGAAAGAATCAAAAACCACCTCCGACATTTCTGTGTCCTCCACAGAAGGACACGTAAATTCTTCACAACCGTTTCCAACACTCCGAGCTCTCACCTGGCGGCAAAGCTATACTTTTCTCCAATCTACCATTGTCAATTTGCGAAGCTGGAACAAAAACCCTACCTCTCTTCTACTCTCCATTTCCCCTTCAACTCATCAAGTCCCAATCTAGACCTATCAACTGCATAATTGCATTCCCTGGCACCGACTTCCTCGTTCCACAAATCAGTTGCTATAACAGCCTCTCCGATAATGCTTATCCAACAAACCCAGTCGCCAACAAATCGTCATTATATTTTTTTTGCCATTTTTGGTTAGTTGACACTTTCCCGTCAATGGGTTATGCTCATAAATCAGTTATATTTTTTCACTGTTTTTCCGTTAGCTGACACTTTTCCGTCAATGGGCTATGCCCATAAAAAGCCTATCAGCTTAGTTATACAATGAAGCTTAGGAAATACTCAAGATTAGTTTCAAGGGGACTAATAAGGTGAGGGTAATCAAACTCTAGATGCTTGAAAGAGATTTGAAACTCTTCAAATGAAAGATGGAGAGTTCACTTTAGACTTTCAAATAAGAGTTTATAGTTTAATAAATTAGTTGAGGGTTAATAATGAAACAATAGAAGAGAAAATGAGTGTTGCAAAACATCTTATGAGTATGCCCTATAAATTTGACCCAATAGTCATTATCATATAAGAAGTAACCTGCGTGTAAAGATGACAATGGATGAGTTAATGGGTTCACTACAAACCCATTGGTTGCTCCTAAATGAGTTTGAAGCTTCTTTCTAAGAAAAAGAATTCAAAGTCAAGTTGATGTAAGAGGCAAGGAGAGATGAAAAAATAGCTCCAAAAGGAATTCCAAAGAAAGATATAGAAGGGACCATGAAAGTTGTAGCTCTATTTTGGACAATTCCAAAAGTACAAGAAGTCAAGAGGCAACAAGTAACTCACACCCTTATAGTTGGTGCATATAGATTTATATAATCCTATACAAGCACTCGAAATAGAGAAGAATCAATATTTTATTATCCTCTTTGACGACTATGGTTGGAAGATATGGATCTACTTTTGAAGCATAAATCTGAACTATTTGACAAGTTTGAAGTATGTAAAGCCTAGCTTGAAAAGGACTATAGAAACTTTATTGATGTCCTTAGATTAGAAAGATAGAGAGAGTATATTCCTTAGATGAATTTATGAATTTATATGTAGG
Organism: Chamaecyparis obtusa; assembly: GCA_027943335.1. NCBI lineage: Eukaryota > Viridiplantae > Streptophyta > Pinopsida > Cupressales > Cupressaceae > Chamaecyparis > Chamaecyparis obtusa. The sequence continues at coordinate 379,693 of BSBK01000055.1, forward strand.
AAGGCATCAAAAAGGAGTTGACAACTGCCTACACATTACAACAAAATACAATAGCTAAGATAAATAATAAGACTATAATTGAGATGAGAAGAAGTATGTTGAAGACAATGAAATCCCTACAAAGGCTACATGTATTTAATAAATATATCTCCTACAAAGGATACACATGACAAGATTCCACAAAAAGCACAAACAAAATTCAAATGGTGTGTGGAGTATCTTAGTGTATTTGAGTGTGTGGCATATGCATTTTACTAAAGGAAAAAAGCTAAAAAGTTATATGACAATAGTGAAAAGTGCACCATTGTAGGATACAAAAAAGAGTCCAAGTCATATAAATCCTATAATTGTGTCACTAAGTAGATTATTATAAATAAAGATATCGAGTTCATAGAAATTGAGTCATGGGAAGGTAAAGTGGACCTAGTGCAAGACTTTCAATGTTGGTTCTCATGGATGAGAAGAACAAAATGAAGAGAAGCAAGGTGCATATATCATAGGTATGGAGATCAATTTATATTGTTGGAGATCATGTATAATAGTCCTAGAGCTCTTTAGACAACTTTAGAATCCATAAATAATAGGTTTGAACTCCTCCAGTTAGGACCAAACTCCAAAAGTATATTATAAAGTCAAGTAGTAGTAGTGAGGGTTTAAATCTCACTCTTTCTTCCTTGATAAAACAAGAAGCTTGAAGGAGATCTTCATCAATATGAAAGGTATGATGAAGAATTAGATGAAAATCTAAATTTTATAATATTCTTTTAAAATGATCTATTTTTTTTAGGAAACAATAAAATGAAAAAATGGTTTGATGCCATGGATGAAGAAATATATGTGATAGAGAGAAATTAAAAAATGAAAGGTAACTAATTTATCTTTAGGTAAACATGGGCTTAGAGTGAAGTGGGTCTAAGAACAATGATGATGGAACAATAGAAGAACATTAAGAAAAACTATTATTAATTTATACAAACAATGGATTAGAAGATATTATGATGAGACAAATATTCCAATATAAATTAAAAAATTGTACAAATATTTTTAGGAGAAGCAACCTAACACAAGTTTAAGTTGTATCAAGTAGACATGAAACCAACCGTCTTGAATGGAGTACTTGAAGAAGTATATGTTGAACAACCATCTAGATCTGTAAAGTTCAAGGGAAAGAAAATAAAGTGTATAGGATTTTAAATGAAAGCTCTTTATGGGCTTATGAAAGCTTCTTAGGTACAATAAAAAAAATCATATTTGTTGGTACTCTCTACATCAAGGTAGATGACAAGGAAAATTTTGATTGTTGTCTTCTATGTATATGATTTAATTTTTACAGATGATAATTTTTTTAATGTTGATTTCAAATAAACCACGAAAATAAAGTTTCAAATGTGAGACATAGTTCTAAAATGTTTTCTCTGTAGAGAGTTAAAGAAAACAAAACATAGGATTTTTTTCTCTCAAACAAAGTATGCAACAAAAATTATGAATATCTTTAAAATGTAGAATAGCAAGCCTACACCAACACCAATAGCTATATTTTTAAAATTAATTAAAATATATTAAAACAATAATTTGAATCCAATTTTCAAAAGTATGGTTGGAAGCTTAATGTATTTGATTGCAATATGGCATAATATTATGCATGTGGTAAGTCCAATTTCTAGAATTATGTAGATAACAAAATGTACACATTGAAAAGAAAGTAAAAGAATAGTGAGGTATGTTTGAGAAGGCAACAAACTAAGCTAGGTGAGTCACAGCCACAAAATCATTGACCACAAGCTCCCATAAATCATTTGCAACCATAACAGTCTTCATCTTTTTTGACCAAACATCATATTAGTTTTTTGTCCATTAAAAGACGGTGGCTACTGCCAACTCTTTCCTTCATCTCCAGCTATGTCTCCTACACAAGAAACTTCAACACCTAGAAAAAAAATACTCAAACTCACAAGGACTTGAGGACCAAATGACTTTGATACCATGTAAAAACTTTATGAATGTTCAAACATTGAGCTCAGAGTTGGAAACATGCAAGCTTGATTTTTTCTTTCTATTTCAAATCTGAATACTTCTACAAATTCTGAAAAATACAAACTACAAATATGAAAATAAAATCTAATAGATGCAACTATAATTTGCAAACTAACTTGGAGCATTCTGGAGCTACATCCAAACACATGGAATTGCATAAAGCTCTTGCAAATCTGCTTACTAGGAACTATGGGGAATGTTAGGAGCAATCACTACTACATATTCATAACACAAAACAAAGTGCTGCTACACACAATCTAAAAATTCTCTCTACTGTTGCTCACAGAACATTCTTCAATAACTAAATGAATAAATAAATGATCTTTCGGGGTTTTTTTCCTTGCGTCCATCTCTGCAGCTTCTGTCCTTTCATTCCGCAATTATTGTGGGAAATAGTAGGCTTTTAAATATGGCTTCGGCCACTTCCCACCATGCAGTTGATGCTGGTGCTGGTGTGGTTTCAGAAAGCAATGGTGCCGCCAAGAAAACATCCCCGCAAATTTGTTCGCAAGGTCTTCCATGAGGTATGGCTCAGCCCGATATTGTTCTGCCCATTAACGAGTTTAATGATGCTTGCTCTTGGCTTGAATCGTACACCCTGATAGGTTATTTTTTGGGTCGCAACCCTCCTAAGCATATTCTCAAGGACTGGGTTGCGAAGAGCTGGGCTCCTCATGGAATCCATCTGGATGGCATTCAAAGCCTTACCAAAGACTTTTTTCTTTTTTGGTTTTCTAATGCTTCCCATGTTGATGCCATTTTTGAAAAAGGCCCCTGGAATGTCAGGGCTTCGCTACTAGTTTTCCAGCGTTGGACCAGAGACTTTTCTATCTCTGATGACAAAAAGCTCAAAGTCCCAGTGTTGGTCGAGTTCCCTAGTCTTCCCCTACCTTGTTGGCCTTTCATGCAAACCATAGCACAAAAGCTCGGTAGGGTTATATGTATTGAGCATGACCATGTTCTGAACCCGCACTCTCATAAACTACTCTGTGTGGAGGTCGACCTTTCTAGGGACCTCAAAAAGACGATTGATATTCAGGTTGGGGATACCACCTTCACTCAGAAGGTGCTCTACCTTAATCTTCCCAACACCTGCTATCATTGTCAATTTGTGGAGCACAAGATCAAGGACTACCCTCTGGCAGTGCCTCGCACCAAAGCTCCCGCCAAGGATGTTAGTTTGCCGCTAGCCGAGGCTAGCAAAAAGGAGGAAGGAAAAAAAGAAGAATGGGTCATCGTTTTCCATCGGAACAAGCCCAATAGGCAACCTATTGCGGCTTCCGTTACGGCTTTTGTTACGCCATCCATGGCTAATTCCGATCCTATGGTCAACCCTGTTAATAAATTTCAAACCCTGCTGAGTAGGGGACAAAGGTAGTCTCTACCCGGGTTTCGGCTCCCTTAGCCAGCACGCCGCCTCCGGCTACCGAAATGCTTGCAACCAACTCTTTCCACTGATCTCGCAGTCCTCCTGGACATGCTGAGGTTAAGCTTAATGGCATGCCAAAAAAATGGCGTAATGTTTCTATTGAATTGCCTGGTCCTGGTTTCGCCCCAGGGTACTTGTCTAACAGTTTTGACTCCCTGGGGGACGAGGATAGTATGAATGACATTGTTTTTCCATGAAGTTCATCTCATGGAATGTTCGTGGGTTGACAGACCTACACATAAAATATTCTGTCAGGGATACCCATAAGAGGTTTGGTCATCTGGATGTGTTATGCCTCCAGGAAGTTAAGATTTCAAGTTTCATGCTTGATGCTGCATGCAAAGTTATTTGGCCCAAGAGTCTTGCTCTTTGTTCTCAGCACGAGGCTGGTCGAGGTGGAGTTGTTACTCTCCTCTCTCCTTGTTGGCAATCTTTGCTTGTTTTGCATGGCTCCGATCCCATGCATAGGGTCGTTTGGGCCACGTTTCTCATTGAAAACCATGCCTTCGGTATTGCCAATGTGTATGCCCCAAATGATGCTATTGAAAGATCTCAACTTTGGTGCTGGCTTGCGAATTCTCTGCCACCTACAACTTGGCTTGTGTGTGGGGATTTTAATATGGTGGAAATGGTGGCTGACAAAGATGGTTTCATTCCTTTTCGCTGGACTACAAGTGAGAGGGAGGCTTGGTACTACATGCGCAATAAATTAGGCCTTTTTGATCCCAATGTGGGCCGCCGCCATCCTGATGGGGCTTGGCACACTTGGTCTAACTATAGGGCCTCTGCTGATAAAATTCATAAATGGCTTGATCATGCCATGATCTTGGTGCAATCTTTTTTTTCCTTCACTGAAAAGCAAGCCCTACCTGTCATTTGTCTTGTTGATGTGACCTTGTCAGACCACTATCCCATCCAATTTAATATTGTTTGGCAGACAACTAAGGCTAGGCCTCCCACCACACAATTTTATTTTAATACCTCGATCCTTCATCATGCTTTCACAGTGGCCCACATTCATCGGGCCTGGAATCTTGAGCCTCATCCTATCAGCTCTTTTGGATAGATTCAATGGTGGAATGACACCATCAAGCGTACAACTTGTTTTTTGCACATCTACGGCCGACAGTTGGCCAACTGTCACCACAGAGCCTATGACACCACTACCAAGGCTGTACGGGTTGCCACCGAAGCTTTAGCTCAGGACCCATTCAATCAAGAGATGCAATGCAATCTGGCTAAGATTCGACATCAGAAGTAAATGGCTGACAATCATGCTATCAGAGGGGCTCAGATCAAAGCTCGACTGCACTGGTTAAAAGTTGGGGACCAAGTTTCTAAAGAGTTTTTTGCTGCTCTCCGGCCTTGTCACACCAGTACGGGCATTTGCAGAATTCGTGAAGGTCCTGTGGTTCTCACTGAGCTTCCTGATATTTTGCAAGCCTTTGTTCGTCATTATGAACAAGTCTTTGCTTCTCAGGGTAGCTCCCCTGCCAGTGAGAAAGCCCTTAAGGATTGCCTTTCTGTGGTCCCCCAGTGCTTGTCCCCTGCACAGAGGGTTTTTTGTGATCAACTGCTTTCCTTGCAGGATCTCCATGAAGCTGTGTTCGCCATGGCTGATGATAAAGCCCCTGGCTGCGATGGTTTCCCATGTGAATTTTATAAGACGCTCTGGGATGCCATTGGCCCGGATCTCCACCAAGTTTATCTGGAAGCTTTTCATGCCCAATCTCTTGGGGAAATCATCAATCAGGGGAATATCAAGTTCATTCCCAAATCTGGGGACCCTGAAGATATTTGTAACTAGAGGCCTATTACCTTGCTCAATGTCTCCTACAAGATCATTGCCAAAGCCCTGGCTCTCAAAATTCATCATTTTCTCCCTCAAATTGTCCGACCTGAACAAACAGGGTTTATTAAATGAAGATTTATTCTTGATAATATTATTGCAGTCTGGGAAGGTATGGAATGGGCTCGTAAGTCTAATCAGAAAGCCCTTTTTCTCAAAATTGATTTTGCTAAAGCTTATGATCGTATTGAATGGCATTTTATTCTTGCAATGCTTCACGCTGTGGGGTTTGGCCCAAGATTTATTCAATCTGTGCAAATGCTCTTCAACGATGCTTCTGCTTACATCACTATCAATGGCCGCTAGTCCTCCACCTTTGGGCTTTTTATTCTATTCGGTAAGGGTGCCCCTTGGTGCCAGCTCTATATGTGGTTGTGGCCGAAGGGTTTGGCTATCTCCTGGCCCACTCCATTTCCATGGGAAGTGTCTGGGGAATCTCCTTGCCTGATTCCTCCCAGTAGCTTGTCAATGGCCATTTTGTCGATGATTCCTTTCTCACCCTGGCGGAAGACGAGGAAAATGTTAAGGCAGCCTTACAGTGTTTAGACACTTTTTGTCTTGCATCAGGCTCTACCATTCAATGGCATAAAACCCTCTGCTTCAGGAAATCTACTCTTCCCGAGCCTCCCTAGCTTTCCCAGTTTGGCTGGTCCAGAATTCATCACGGGGAGATATTTCATTTGTTGGGCATCCCTTTTGCCTTCCAAGGTTCGCCTACTGAATTATGGAATGCAATTCTTAATAAAATCGAGAAGAAGCTTACCTATTGGGTCACGAAGCCACTTTCCCTTGCCGGTAAATTTCAGATTTGCTCCAAACTCTTGGCCGCTACGCATGCTTATTAGTCTTCCTACTGGGCCCCCTCCAAAGCTTCCTACAAACAGCTCGAGAAACTTCTTTAGGACTTTCTTTGGGCTTCTGGCAATGATCATCAAGGGTTTCACAGAGTGGCTTGGGAATTTTGCTGCCTTCCTAAGGCCTCCGCCGGGCTTGGGCTTATTGATACCCAGAAACAAGGATATGCACTTTGTGCCAAATGGGTCGTCCGGTGTCTCACGGGCAACGAATCTTGGAAGATTCTTCTTCACCATTGTATCTCCTCTGGGTTTCCTCTCCACAAGCCTACATGGAAGGGGATTGGCTTTCAAACCTTGCTGATCATGAGGGAGCCTGTCCAGATTCAAGGTTCTTTTGCTGCCAAAAGCATCTGGAAAGCTTGGGAGGCTATCAAGCCTTGGCTCCACTTGGCTGGGAATGGATTTCGGGATGGTCTTTCATTCAACCAGCAAAAATTATGGTGGTCTCCTCTTTTCACCCAGCAAGGGATTCCTTTTGCCAGTCTTCATGGGGTTAGTGCTCTCCGGTTTCACAAGCATGGTATTTAGACTCCCAGGGATTTTTTTCCAGGGCCACTATGAATCTTCAATCTTGGGAGGACCTCCGTGTTCAGTTTCGGCTCATCCGCCCAGATCGTCAGACTTTTGACCTCCTGGTGTCTGCTATCCCGCCTCACCTCTTGCATAAGGTGGGTATTCAATCAGTTAGACCTTGGTGGAAGGACTGGAAGTGGTATCCTGCCACCCCCTTTGCCAGTTACAAGCCTAAGCTTGGTTACTCCTGACTCATGCTTCATTTGCCCATGGTTGATTCTCTCAACCATCATTGGCGGCTTTCCTCTTCCCAGAAGAGTTGGGGATGGAATTTTCGTAATATTTGGGAAGCCTTTACTGAGCCCAAAATTGCTCATTTTGCCTAGTGTTTTCTTTACCAAGGCTTGCCTCTGGGTGCCAAACTTAAACATTTGGGAGTTTCGGACCCCAAATGCCCATTCTGTGGTCTTCCAGAGTCGATAATGCATATCTTCTAGTTTTGTTGTCGTGCCCAGAATTACTGGGGTTGGATTCATGATTTTTTTGCTCCTTTCAGGCTTGAGCCCTTTTCTTGGCACATGGCTCTCCTTGGTGACCTTCCCAAAATGCCAGCCCAATTCACCTAGATTTGGCACTCTTTTCGGATGCAAATTTTGTTTACTTTGTGGAAAGATAGGAATGATGTTATTTTCTCTCACAGCAGTAAAGATATTTTTGTTTCACTTTTTGATAAAGCTTGTATATGCGATAATGTCATGATGCAGATCCAGGTTCAAGCTGATAAGGTGGCCCTTGAAGGTGCCCACCTTCAGGAATTGCTCCAGCACTGGGGCAATGCTCCCTGCACTATTGCCCGTGTGCCTCCCAATTCTATGTCGGCCGATCGCACGCTGCCCAGAGGCCATCACCGCAGCAGAAGCTCTCATTCCAGGACTCCGCGATAGTGGCACCGCCACTCCACCTCTCCTCCTCCTCAGAGGGATTCAGGTTCTGGGTGGCCGCCTGTGCTTGCCTCTACTACTATTGCTCTCTCTCGGCCTTCGGCCTCTGCTCCCCAGGGAAAGTTCCCTCGCCTGGCACTTTCTATTTCACCCAAGCGTGAGGAAGGAGAAGTTGAAAAAGAAGAAGATGAGGATGGCTGGGCCATCCCAGATCAGGCTCCTCTGCCCAATGCCTGGGGTAACCCAGATGACAAATATCCTCCTCCCTCTGCTGCTACTGCTTTGGCTGCCTGAGGGCTTGTTTTTTTGATGAATAGTTGTTTGTTTCCGGCCTAAGTGCCATGTGGACTTGTGGGGTGATCTTTTCCCCCGGCCTTTTTTTTGTGAATTCTATACTTTAATATTTCTTTTAATAGTAAAGGCCTCTATTCATCAAAAAAAAAATGATCTTCCCTTTTGTCTATTTTCTATCCAAACAATTTCCCACACAAAATTTCAAATTTCAAACTCACCTACGGAATTAAATTTAAATGACTATTGCTGCTACACATACACTGTATGTATGTCAAGAGCCAACTAGGGATTTAATTCTCCAACAAAATCTACACAAGTATGGGAAGCATTTACTCCCTTCTCTTCACATCCTAAAGATTTTGACAGGTAGGTTGAAAAGGCAGGAGGCTGAGAACAACCAAATTTGAACTCAAATAATTTAAAATTTGAACAGAGTGGTGGTCTAACAACAACTATAGGCACCTAAATACATAAACAATAATGTTTGAGAGAGTATAGCCTATAGCTCTATATAAAAAGTCATTCACAGAAACTGTAAAGTTGTTTCTAAACACTTGTAATCTAAATGTGAAAGTTTTTTAACTTTTCTTTTATATAATAGAAAATATAATTTTCTTTGGTTTTTTTAATATTGTTATTCCCTTTTTTTCTATGTAGTTGTTTAGTGTTGGTTTTATGTCAATGATTTGGTAGCAAAGATATAGTCTCTATTTTTTAGTTGGTTTTATTCTAATAGAAAAGGTTAGTATCCCTAAGCACCTATAATCAGGCTTATGGGTTGTTGGAAATAGGCCACACCTAGATTGATATGGGCTAGCCAAAGAGGGACTAGTATCTTGGTAAAACACTTTTACAGAAAATGGAAGATCTTAAATTTGAGACCTTACTGGTTCATATGAACTACACGTTAGCACTCAAAATGTCATTATAAAGTCTAATTCAAGAGGAACTAATTTCAATTTTATAGATTGTGAATATTTAATTTCTTTAAAATTAAATTTATATTCTATTACTTTAGATAGTATTAGAGGTTGAGGAACATATAGAAGATAAGATATTGATTCTTTAGATTAAAGATATTGATCCTTTAGATTAAGTTGGTATTCAACCTAACTTGTAACTTAAAATTTATACTACTCTAGTTAAAATATATTTAAATGTTCTTGATCATATGTCGACTTAAACAAAAGTATCATCTATTGATTTTTTTACTTTTAACTTTGTCTTCTTCTTTGGATGCTTACCTAATTACTATGTACAATGGCATGAATTAAGATAATTATAGCAAAATTAATTAACAGCTAACGGTGGGGAGTAGAGGCTTGAGGTTGTGGGTTACCCCCATGGTCTCAGGTTCGAAACTCCCTCCGAATTTTCCTGGTGGAATCGGTGTTTGTTAACGAGATACCTCCTCGTTAAAAAAAAATAAAAAATTAACAGCTAAATTGTTGTCCATCACGAACACTTCCCCATCCTCAATGGCATTCCAGATATGGCGGGATGGCAGAAGACATCCCCATAAGTCTTTAAAATCTTTCAAACATTTCTCATAGAATGGTGCGGCCCATTTTAGGAGATGTTGTGGGAACGTTATTTAATTTTCAAGACAGTCAGGGACATCTAAGCTAATCCTAGACCGTCCTCCAGACATCCCGGGTAACAAAGCAATTTTTTATAATATTTAAAATAAAAACATTCACAGCATTAAAAAAATTCTTAAATATATCGGTACAGTATTTTAACAGTAGTATAACATGGCAGTACTGTAACAGCAGCCATAAATGTATCATCACAGTAATATAATAGCAACTAAATTGTATCATCACAGTAATATAACAGCAACTAAATTAATCATGACAGTTCTAAATATATAGTGATTCAGATTCATAGCCAATGATAGAAGTTATATGACAATATCACTAATCAATCATAAAATTTATTTGACAGTTAAGACTAACGGTAATAATTTGTATTTCTAATTTTTTTTTAAGAAAAGCTCACACTTAATAATTCTCGATATAGTATTGGAGCCATTGATATAGTATTAGGCCCCTTTATAATTGTCAGTTGCAAAAGAGATTAAAGGTGCTTTTTCAAGTTAGAACACATTTTGTCTTAGTGGTGATTTGTTCCTTCCGGTATGAAATATCACCAGCTGAAACTTAATAATGGAATTTTGAAAAAGGTTCTTTATACCTCACATCATTGCCTTTTATCTCAGAAAGTAAAAGTTAATCTCAGAAAGTAAAAGTTACTTGGTGTAGTGTAACCAGGGAAAGCGATTTGAGGAGAATGCTCGACTTCAGCTGGAGGTAACTATGTTTTCTCAAATTGGCATTTTTATTTCTTTGCATTGTGTTCCCCCAGGTTGATTAAAACAAAGGTGTGTCTTCATGTTCAACAGTTAATATAATATAGCGCTCCAATTTAGAGAATAACACTACAATGGAATTGTTAATGATTGAGCCTTTGAAACTCGTGATCATCCTCAATCATCTGAAAACATACATAATTCTTACACTCTCATGAGCAAACACAAAACAAGCATTCAACATAATGAGGTTTCAGTCACTCCCTTGCAATTGGGGAAGTTTACTCAAAAAATCTGTTCTGTTTGGATTTATTGGGCGTTATTGATTGATTGGTAAGATGGTTATGAGAAACTGTTTCATGTTTCAGCATGTCCATTTGATACTTGGTTCGGTATCCGGTCACGAAACAAATTTGTTAGTATTTTAAAGTTGAACTTGTAACCTTTTCATGAAAATTACTACCCTATTCTTTTATTGGAATACAACATGTGTGGAAGACTATATTAACGCTTTTGATTCAACCACATCCCTTTCTGGTTAATAATTGCCTAGACAAAATTGTACGGACCTTATGACCTAAATTATGATAAGGATCGTTTCATGGAACATTATATACTTGCATTTCCATATTTTTTAATCTTTTATCCACGTTGTCCAATCTTTGATTCAATTACGGTTTATATTTTTTAATGTGATTTGGGACTTATATGTTTGATATTTTATCTCTCATTTTTTATATGGTTATAAAATGTAATCATGAAATCTATTTTTCCTTGTTTCACAATAGAATCGCTTTGTCTAGATTTTTTTAATTCTATATGTACAATTTATTCATTTAAGAGTGATCATCACTTTCCTTCTTTATTCTACACTCTTCACTCTTACACTCAACTTTATAGTTTCACATTCTTAGAGTAGACACTCAATATACAAGCTTAAGGATATATAATAACCTAGATAAAGGTGTAGTACTTAGGATCAGAAAGGATAATTGATAATAGTGGGTAACCCTAGACCTTATGCATTGCTGATGTTACATTAGGTCACTACTAAAGATGTGGACACCTCTTATATAGAAAACTACATCTGAATTAGAAGGGAAGGAAACAAATTTAAATAAAATTTGTAACATTTAATCATTATGACTTGCAATAGAAAATAAAGTCAAATTCTAATACAAATACAAATATGATTGTAAATTTAAAATGAAAATGACATTATCTTTTTTCATCTCAACGCAACACAAACCCAAGAATCCAATTCACACAAAATTAAGACTACTTTAAATATCCCTAAGTTGTCAAATATATTCACATGTAGTAGGGAAATGTTCATGATAGATACCTTGCAATAATTATATGGAATTACAACATTAATGAAAAAATTATATACTAGACTAAAAAATGTGACTTTAGTCATCCATAGAATATTATAAGAAAAAAAGAAAGCCCCAAAATTATGGTGAGGACATTGCTAGACTACACCTTTTCTTGGTTTTTAACAATGAACATATATAATTAGAACTAAGTATGTAATATTTTATCTCCTAATTTACATTGTCAATTGGCTATGGTGCCACCATAATGCACCCACCCATAGTCTATAAATTAGTCTTATAATATACATTATGAACAAGTGGATTGTGGTGATCTCATAGACCCCGTTGTTCACACTTAGTTGTACTTGTACAATAAGACTCGTAAACTAAGTACTTATACCAATTTACACAAACTCTAAACTCATATTAAAAATTTTAAATCAAACACATTTTACAATAATGAGATCTATATTATATATTAATTTCATTAACAATTGAACACAATTATATTCGCAAGGAGATTTTTATATTCTGCACACAAATTCTTAGAATCACCAACCTCAGTATTAAAATATTCTCAATATCACTAAGGGTTTAGTTTTGATTTAAAATTATATAGAAAAATTCAAGCTTTGGTAATTTCTCATTAAACTTCTTACTACCACCACGCTAACTATCCTTTCAACGCCTACCGGATAATTAGATGCTTCACCTCCAGGTAAGCAACCAACAATCATAGGGCCTTCACAATCACCCTCAAGACGTTCTTTAACATGGTCTTTTTATTGATTGATCATTCATCAATTAGATCTTGTAAGAATTATGAATTTCTTCACCTACTTGTACGCAATTTTCCATGCTCCTTTATGTAGTATTTAACATTTTAAAAGTATGCGCGCGCATAAAAATTAAGTACAGTACCCTAAAATCTTGAAACACGGTATCAATATATAACAGTTTACGACCAAATAAACACATTGATCTCATCATAGAAAGTTCTGGTGAAAGATACTTGACACCATTTTCATCATTCGCAAAACATAGGATGTAAAGTCGCCCACCTATTTCACCTAAAGTTCGTTTTTCCAAACTGTGTAATTTTGTCAAAAGTGTTCATGAAGGAGTTTGAACGGATTGGAAAAGAAATAGATTCATTGCTTGAACATAAATTTGACTACTTAATTTTCTTCCCTCCAACTATACTCTCCGAGCAAATCTTTGTTTTCTTACAATATCAAGCCGATCTGAAATGATAACAGCAATAACAACAAATGCTACGCAGTAGTTAGTACTTGTCTTTAATGCTGTAATTAATTATAATTTTAATTTTAAGATATGTGCAAATCTAATTTTGTTATTATTAGATGTATTTTAACTATTATAATTTTATTTTAATAATTATAATTGTAACAATATATAATTTTATCCATTAACAAAAATAATTTAATTATAATCTATAATTAATTAAAATCATAGTCTTTATTTTAATTAATTTTTATTTATTTTTATTATTATTTTATAGAATATCATAATAATAAAATTATATCTTCAATGCGAAATTCTTATAGCGAATTTGATCAATACAATCAGATTTTGTGGCGTAAATTTCAGACCTAATGGTGCGACTTGCTGCAAATAATTAGAGCAATCTAATTAGTGGAAGAGACAAGCCCTTGGAGCAGCGCGATAGGACAGAGATTAGGTGTGAATTGGAGTAGCACAAGGAGTACATTAAGCAGCGATATTAACCATATTAGGTTGCGAAACTAAGGCAGAGATTATGAGCATTTTCTTGGATTAAATTTGAAGGATGAATTCAAGGGTTTAAATTCACATATTTAAAGGACTATTTGGGCTGGTTGCTGGACCTGTTTAGGAACAAGATTCACCACATCATCAAGACAACCTTGGAGGGCAAAATCAGAGACAGCCATATATTCATATTAAGATTCGAACTGCTACTGCAATCATAGCATTCAAAGAGATCCGAATTGGAGTGTGAGGCAGCGAAACATAGAAGACTTAGGCAGTAATCTGATACAACAGTGGGGACCTGCGACATCAAATAGAGAGTAGCGACTGTAATAAAGAGGCAACTTATACATTATGATTTGCGGAAATGAGAAAGTCACGAATGCAGCGAAAAATTGCTTTTCAGCCGAGGCAAATTTCCTTAGGGTTTATCCATCATTATCAGTCGAAGCAAGCATCTGCTAGCAACTGTCATGGCAACACCATTGCAAAATCCAATGTGGCTTCTGCAAATAAGGAAAAAGATAGCAAATTTACTGGTTACTGCTTTAGATGTTGGCTTTATGGCCATAAGCGAACAGAATGTAGAACTAAGCGTGTTCAACCTCACCCAACATACGATCATCTTACAGATTTCATCGCCAAACAGAAAGAAAGAAGTCTCAGGGAAGCTCAACAATCAGAAGCACCAAAATGTTGGGTTTTTGATACATCTGCAAAGCAAATGGATGGAAATAAGAGTTTGACTATGGCATCTGAGGGTTTGGCAAGCAATAAGGTGATTCCTATGCCCAAGGTGTTCACAGTGCAAGCCCTAGACCATCAGATTCAGGTTTTTGCAAAAATGAAATATGCAAAAAGCAGTACAATCCCCAGGACCGCCAAAGCCCTGATGTCTAGGAAATCTCCGGTGCGAAATCCCTATGAACCTCTGTCTGCTAAGGGGGGAGGAAGATAGATGGTGGCTTAGGTGTCTCTTGGGGACGGAAATACAAATAAGAATGAATGGCAGACAGTTAAAAAATGGAAGTCAGTAAGATCTATCCCAGGTAAGTATGATACCAAGGAAATTATGTTAAAAAACTCTTTTGATGCTTTGAATAAAAAGGATTTTAAAAATATTATGTTTAATACTTGCAATTCAATTCATAAGTCTGTAAAAGCATATACTCCTCCGCACAGAAGGAGTAATAGTAGAAATATGAATCCTTCTCACACCTTCTTGGAAAAAAATGATAATAATCTTAAGGTACCTAGATTAAGTAAATCAGAGAAGGTTTATTCCCCACTTCACAGGTGCGGTACTCTTAAAAATTCATTCTTAATCCATGGTATCACTGATCAAAAGCATGCTAGCTTGGTATTGGATAACAATCTTATATTGCAGAAACAGGAATCCTGGGTAGAGACAGGTGTGATCTGTAAATGGATGGGAATAGGGGCATCCATAACTGATTTAATAGAAGGATTGGTTTCTCAAATTCTCGTGGAGGTAAGTATTACTATCCTTGATGATAATTTCTTCTTTCTAGATTGTAAATGTAGCAGCATCAGGGACTTGATAATAAAAGAGGGATTTTTAAAATATAGACATACACCTTTTTTTGTCTTAAATTGGTTTCCACTTTTTAATCCTATCAAAGTAGCTGATTTTATGATAGAAAAAATAGTCCTATTGAGAAATCTACCATTGGAATGTAATCAACTAGAGATTATCAAAGATATAGGGAACAACTTTGGGGAATTCCAAAGAGTCATTAAAACTAAACATAACCATGTAGAATTAATTATTGTAGTTAAAATGAATTACCATAAAAAATTCATTCCCCCTATTCAGCTATGTTTTAATTCAAATACTATTTTCATAAATCCAAAAATTATGGAGGATTATATAGAAACATCAGAGGTAGACAATAGATTTATCTTAGATGTCTTACAAAATGATGTAATCGATCTTTCAAGTACAAACTTAGATGTAAATGTAAGTCTCCTTAAGGACAGAGGAGGCTTTACTCTTCTAAATGCAAAAGCCTTAGAAAACTCCTCCCCTAATGTTCAAACAAATTTTACCCCAATAGAAAATGACAGTGAACATTTGGCCTCTATATCTCCCCTACCTATTGAAAATTTAGAAATACCTCATATATATGAGGCATTCCCACCAGAAATTGAAAATACACCTGTTAATATTATGCATAACTCACCTGAGAAATGTAATCTGGAGAATGAGTTAGAACAGATCGAGTTAGATAAAAAGAATAAAATTTGTTTACATTATGAAGATAAGTGCAACATTGATCTATGTGAGACTGATCTATGAACATAAGAGTCTTTGAAACCTGAATGTTCCAATTCAATAGCATTAGAGGATCCTGAAGGCAAATGTAAAGAGGTAGTTAATCAAATTATAAATTATTTAGGAGAACCTCTAATAGATGAACTAATGGATATGTTTATGGATGAGATTTGTGATTTTGATGAATTAAAATATCAGAAGGAAATCGTAATTAAAATAATTCAGGAATGTATTCTAGAAGAAAATGAGGTAGAGAACACTAGGTCAACTCAACCTTTACTCTCCTCTGTTCTAGAAATGGAAATCTCAAAAAATGTCCTTCCTGTTAATTTTGATATGTGATCAGATATTAAAAATAGAGAGAAGGAAAAGGATAGACCTATTACAATAAAGGATAATATAAATTTAATTCAAGCTGAAAATGTAATTAAAGATAAATGCACCAATGACATGATTGCTAAAAATATACCGAACATGGGGATGGAACAAGCTATCTCAATCCCTGTAGAGTTAGAAACTCTAAACCTGGATCTATTAGGGAAATCAGAAGATATAATTGAAACATTTGGTAAAGAGATTATAGATATGGATGAACCCCTTGTGCAAACAAAAAATGAACAAAAGAGCTTGGAACAGCAGGATAATACTGACATTAAGTCTGTTGGAAACTCAAAATTGATTAAGGACTCTATTGAAGGCCTCTTTGGGATTAGTAACAAGAATAGAAATCTGGGCATAGCTATGAATAGAGGGAGCCTAAGCACACCCAATATTAACAGAATTAAAAAGAAAAGAGGTAGGAAATCAGCCGTCGAATTGAGATCGTTAGACGGCAATGCAAGCAACCAAAAAAAGATCGCTGATATTCTGTATACAGGGAAGGGGAAGTGACTTCCCCAGCAATAATGAAAGTCACTACTTGGAATGTTAGGGGACTAAATGCCCCTAACAAATAGAGATTAATTAAGAGATATCTAAAATACTTTGAATCCGAAATCATATTATTACAGGAAAATAAACTCAATAAAGAGGAAAGTACTAAGGTTAGTAAGAAACTAGGCACCTGGAAATCAGAATTTGTATCATCTATAGGTCATTCAGGAGGGTTAGCAGTATTGTGGGACCCTCGTAAAGTTTCAGCCATACCTACATCTAATAATAATAATTGGATGGCTCTAGAAATCAAAAGTCTAAAATCTAATCTGAAATTCAATTTAATTAACGTATATGGACCGATCCTCAATGAAGAAAAAAGGAGAGTATGGCATGAGATTCACCTCTTTTTAAATGATTTATCAGAATACCCTTTCTTTATTGGAGGAGATTTTAATGCCATCTTAGATTCAGAGGCTCACAATATGTATCACAAGCACACAAAGACTCTAGCAAATGTGCCTCAGACAACCATTTAATTAGCATTAACACAAATAATGGCATATACACTTGGAAGAATAGAAGAGCAGGTTTCAATTACATCGCTGAGAAGTTGGATAGGTTTTTTATTAGGACTAATTCGGACAACTTTAATCAGCTATATTCTGCAGAAATCCTTCCATAGGCAGGATCAGATCATTTTCCAATCAGGCTTTCTATTACAGAGGATTTAAAACCATCTAGAAATCCATTCAAATTTGAGTTTATGTGGTTCCAAAACCCGGAATTCATTAACCTCTTAGAGGATTGGTGGAAACAAATATCGGTAAAAGGATCCAAAATGTATTGCTTAATATAAAAACTAAAAATTATTAAAAATAAAGCATTGGAATGGAATAAGAACAATTTTAATAATATCTTTGAAGAAAAAGTTCAGTTAGAACAAGAGCTAGCTGACCTTAACAATATAGTAATAAAACAAGGGATGAATGAACAAAGTTATCTCAAAGAAAAGGAGTTAATGACTAAATACAATGCAATTCTCCTTAAAGAAGAGATTTTCTGGAAATAGAAATTGAGGGAATCTTGGCTTAAGGAAGGAGACAGTAACACAAAATTCTTCCATAACACCACTAATTTTAAAAGGAGCATCAATAGAATTTCTAAAATTAAGACTGACGACGGTCATATCACTGAGGACCCTAACCAGATATCGGCTGTGCTTACACAATTCTTTCAATCCCTTCTTAATAAAATAGAAGCTACTGATTTGAAAGCACAAAATGAAATGCTTAAAGCCATACCCAAGTTGCTCTCGGAAGCAGATAATAAGATGATTAACAATAAACTATCCTTTGAGGAAGTGAAATCAGTGGTTTTTCAATTGCATCTGGATAAAGCCCCGGGCCCAGATGGGTTCCAAGCTAGCTTTTTCCAAAAATGCTGGCACTTTGTTGGTGAGGAGGTACGACAAGCTATAGAAGCAACTAGAAATTCAGGGTCTTTGTTAAATAAAATAAACAATACCTTTTTTCCACTAATCCCAAAGAAAAATGAAAGTACGGAACCAGGGGATTTCAGACCGATATCCTTATGCAATACAATTTATAAGATCCTCTCTAAGTGCTTAGAAAATAGGCTTAAAACACTCCTTCCCAATATTATATCAAAAGAACAAACAGGGTTTGTAGTAAATAGATCGATCTTGGATGGAATTATTATAGCATAGGAAGTAGTGCATACTGCCCAAATAACGAAGGATCCAAGCATGCTTATTAAAGTAGACATACAAAAAGCATATGATAAAGTAGATTGGAGATTTCTCTGTAAATGTATGGAAGCATTCGGATTCTCTAAGCAATGGATTAATCTTATTTTTAACTGTATTGCTAGCCCTAAAATTTCAATTTTAATCAATGGAACCCTATAAGGCTTTTTTAGTATATCTAGAGGCATTAGGCAAGGAGACCCGTTGTCCCCTTTCCTCTATGTCATTATGGCAGAAGCATTAGGAAGATCTATAACAAAGAAACAAATGGAAGGAAAAATCATAGGGTTGAAGGCTTCGGAAAACGTTCCATATATTACACACCAATAGTTTGCGGATGACACAATTTTACCTAGCCATGCTAATAGGAAAGAAGCTAGAGCATTTAAAGACATCTTAAACATATACATGAAAGCTTCAGGACAATGTGTCAATCCCACTAAATTGGAAATCTTCTTTATTAACACCTCTCTAAAAGTAGAATCAGAGATATGTAATATGATGGGATATAAAATCGGTAAATTCCCATGCAAATATCTGGGCATTGACTTGGATAAAGGTCTCTTATCCTCCAAGCTCTGGCAGCAAGGAATCACTAAAGTACAAAATAAGAAAATTTCTTAGAAAGGAAGATGGTTAACAAAAGCAGGTAGGGTGACTATGATAAAATCAGTTCTCTCTGCCATACCTACGTACCATATGTCTGTACTCCCCCTCCCTACTAATATTAAAAAGAGCTTAGATAAAATGTTTAGAGATTTTTACTGGCAAGGTCCATCAGAAGACAAAAAACATGCCCTTATTAAATGGGATACCTTATGCAAACCAATCTCTAAGGGGGGCCTTGGCATCAAAAATCTTTTATGGCAAAATCAAGCTCTTGGAGCTAAACTCATCTGGAGATTGTACAAGGAATCTAGTAGCAAATGGGCGTTAGTATTATTACATAAATATATCCCCGATGCAGACCCCATTAATATATTTAGGTCGCATTCACATGTTAAAGGCTCTTGGATCTGGAACTTTATTAAAGACTGTAGAGGAATTATTAGCAAATGTCTAACATGGGATGTAGGTGCAAGAGATCAAGCACTATTTTGGGACGATTCGTGGGCAAGACTTCCTCCCCTAAACAAACTGGCTTCTCATCGGAGTTTATGGAAGAATGTAAAAAAGTTAAAGGCATTTATCTTAAGGATTATCTTTGTAAGAAAAGAGTCACCAAATGGAGTGATTTAGAGGAAATTGATTTTGTATGGCATGAGAAGAAAAATCTTTTGGCAATTCTGAAAGATAGAGAGGTATCACTCAAAACTAGATCAGATATTTTAATCTGGGTAGGATCCAATAATGGTAACTATTCTGTTAAAGAGGGCTACAATTCTATTATTAGGGAACTAAAATTGGACAATATAGATATACCACTGAACCTTTGCTAGAATAAATCCCGCCTCCCTAAAGCTGGCATGTTTTTATGGGTGGCTATGCAAAATAAGATTCTTACAACAGATAGACTTAATAAATTGGGTTTTGAAGGGCCATCTAGGTTCCCCCTGTGTGAGAATCATTCTAAGGATGTTAATCACATTCTCCTTAATTGCCCATTCTCACAAAAATGCTGGAATTGGCTTCACCAAAGTTTAGGTTGGAAGTATGCTCTTCATTCTGATCAATTAAGCAACCTTAAAGCATGGCCTTCTCTTTATAAAGACAATTTATATAAGGATATTTGGATCATCTCTCCATCCATAGTAGTTTGGGAAATCTGGAAAGAAAGAAATAGAAGGATTTTCACCGATCAGAAACTACCATGGGATACAATCACAAACAAGATAGAAGTGTCAATAGTAGAAATTATTAACAACAAGCTCAGGGACAAGTTAAGTTATGAAGAGTCTTTTAAGAGATGGGATAACAAAATTAGATTTAAATGGCCTAAATTAGATATTCCTCCCTTATATGGAAAAGGGGGACCCAAAATGAAGGCTGACAGAGCTTCCTGTAAATGGATTCCTCCGAAAGAGGGATGGTATAAACTTAACTTTGATGGAGCATCTAGAGGTAACCCTGGGGTTGCAAGTATTGGGGGGATTATCCGAAATTGGAAGTCAGAAGTTATTGCTAAGGTCTACAGGCCCATCAACCCCACCACTAATAACATGGCTGAATGCAAAGCGACATTAGAGGGCCTAAAGTTATGCAAGAGTCTTAACATTTCCAAAGTAATAATTGAAGGAGACTCTCAAATAATCATCAACGCCATTCGAACTAAAAAAACACCTAATTGGATTCTGAACTCAAAAATAGAAGAGATTAATCAAATAATGGAGAGTATAACTAAATATAAAATCAGTCATACCTACAGAGAAGGTAATACAGAGGCAGATATGCTAGCTAATCTAGGAGCTAATGGAGTTGTAACAATGGACCAGCATATCCAAGATAACCCTTAAGTGTTTATATAAATGAGATGATATATCAGATAAGTCACATTTGGTACAAACTTTAATAGGTTATTAAGATAACTGAACTCTTTATCATTAGAGATCGAGTAGCTTCAAAGTGATATATGTAGGTAGTATTAAGCACCACTATTCTATAAAAAACACTCAATGGATTAAGTATATTAATAGAGCTGGTATTTTTTCTATAAGGCTTCAAATTTAGCTAATTCAACACATTTACATCTAATAGTTCTTTCTCTTCTTTAAGCTCCTAGTATCCTGTAATGATTACTGTTCGGAGTCCAGACTCATTGCAAGGATTAACTAGAAAGTATATTGTAATGATTACATGACCACTAAATTCATTACTATAATGATTATAGGAAAGAGCATGGGAAACAGAGCAAGGTCATCAAAATTCCTCCAACAATGGGTAAACCTATTATTCCCTTCATGGTCCTTTCACATAGTCTCTGTTATCATTTTTTAAAGCTTGTTGTAGCAACCATCATCAGCACAGCAAAAAGGGCAATGATGACAAGGATAAGTAAACATTATAGCTAGACTACTAATTATAGTTATTGCTCAATTTAATAAGAGCATGATGAATAAAAACTATAAGTTTTCCTTTTATTGCACACAAGGTACTCATTATAAGTATAACCCTGAAGCCAAGTAGTATTCTTTTACAACGATTCTTTAGACTAATCCCTTACTAATGATGACTATTATTAGATTGTATTGATATTTATCCTCCCTAATAATATTAATATAGTATCCTCTTTGTATGTTTGGTAGGCTAAAACAATAATAAAGAATTTAACTTTAGCTAATTTCTACCTATTAGGGACTAAAGAAAACCAGCTTTATTGATTAATTTGCCTGAGGAGTCTGGATAATCACAGGGGTAATTTCTATTGAACTAAAATTAAGAGGCTTACAAGGAACCTCTGCATAACTCCTCATTATGATAGACAACCAGGCTATACACGGAATTAGTCAAATCATAAGTATAGCATAAAGGAGATTGCTCAGTTCTGTTACAAATCTTCCTAAAATGCTCAGATTAAAGATTGCTAACTTGTGGAAGGAAAAAACAATCTTAAATGGTAAGGATTATTAACCACACAGATATATTTTGTCTCTAATATTATCATGACAGAAAAGAATGTGTTCAAGTAAAGGTAAGTAGATGTTAGTAGCACTTAAGGAGCAGTGGCTTAGAAATGGTAAAATTTAAGCTTATGTTTTTTCTTTAATATAACTCTTAGTATGTCTATTTTCCTAATATTTCATATAATCTATAGAGTGGTTTTTAAGTCAATATTCACAATATTCATAGATAGGTGTTGGAGCTAAGATGTAGGACCTTCTAATCTTGATGTCGATTAACCTTGGTTTTTGGAGGATTTTTGTCTTGTTTGTTCAGGCAGGATTATCATTCAGATGATCAATACTTATTCTCGACAAAGTAAGAGGATCAGATATTGTATATAATTGTATAAATGACTTAACCCTTGTGTAATCACCAGTCAATGTATATCAATCAAATCATGATTTTAAAAAAAGAAAAACAATCTCGAGTTTTTGTGGGATGTGGGTATGCCCACGAAAATATGTACAAATCTCGATAGGTATCGAGCTGTGGGTATGCCTATGGAAACATGTATTTTTACAAATCTTGACAATCATCGAGTTGTGGGTATGCCCACATTAATTTTGTATAAGGACAGGACCTATGGTCCTGGGCAAGGCTGGAGGTTTTCTCAACCCCGCTCTTTCCTACCAACGCCTGCAGTGAGCGGGGTCACATTGTAAATTAATTATTTATATTAATTAAAAAAATTTCTAGGGCTACGGCCTTTTATCGATCAAAAAATAAAATAAAATAAAATTATATCTTCCTTAAAATTAATCAAATATATTCCCTTTAATTATATTTTTTCATTCATAATTTTATTTTTATAATTATAATTATATAAATATAAAATATTTATAATATTATAGATATAATTTGTATAATTTTGTATCTATAATAAAAATAATGTTTAAATGACAAACAAATTAAAATGGCTCTCTGCTCTGCATATTTATCGAGACCTCGGAAAATTTTTTTTAGTGTTGAAAGCCTTCAAAGGCAATGGAATTTATTTTTCTCGACTCAGTATGCTAAATTTCCTAATGCTCCAAAGGTGTTGAAAGGAGGCATCGCTGGCTCTAACATCTCTCCTTTTCATCTTGGAAAGCTTTTACCACAAGAAGAACAATGAATTAAGGTAGCGTCCAAGAAAAACAAGGTAGATGTACATTTTAATCCAACAACACACAATCCAGTATCAGGGCACTTTGACAATACCTCTTGTGTTCTGTGTTTAGATAATCATTTTGCTTCCCTTCAATCTTTAGGCTCTCTTAGCAAAAACCCTATCAGTGGATAGATGCCAAAAAACTGCCCATTATTCTCCTCTGCACCTTAGATCTAAGTTTATAGAGTCTTTATCAAAAAAGATAGAAGTCGAAGAAAACCCTAGGAAGACTGACCACTCTCTCAAATTTATCCCTTATTCCCGCCCCCCCCACTGTAGAGTAAAGGCCTTGAATCCTCAAATAGATGAATCACCAAATTCCAAAGGTAATGACCTAGGTCTATAGTTAAACATTGAATATGGAGTTATCGAGTATACCCAAGAGTTAATGAATATTAAAGGAATTTTTATTTGATGAAATGGAGATGGAATGTCCTCAGAAAGAATTGCAAATTGGCTTCTGAAGGAATTTCCCAAACAAGTAATTTGGGCTTTGCTCCCTGATGAATTTATCTTTGTTTATTGCTATAATATAGAGCTAAATAAAAAATTTAAATAATGAAGGCCCTAACTTGCTAGGCTCGGACTTTTATGTGGTTGACTAGTCCCCTTCTTTTAATTCAAATCATTTAAAAGGATTTTCACTAGCCAGAGTAGTAAAGCTTAATAACCTGCCTCTAGAATGTATGAACAAAATCATCTTTAGGAAAATAGGTAATCTAACAGGCTCCTATGTTAGATCTGTAGATTCTAAATACCCCCAGTTAGAAACCATGATCATAATCAATATGGATATATAAATTAAAACATTGAAACCAATCACCATCAAGAGCGGCTCTTCACTATTCAGAATCAACCCTGTTATCTTGACATGACCAATTAAGGAAATTAAACAAGTCCCGGTTATCAAAAATTCGGTTCAGAATAGGAAATTTATCCGTAGTAATATTTCCATCCAACTCAGGGAAAAAGAGGGGGGCTTCTCAATCAACATCCTCTCAACATCAATTAATGGAACCCATGCCTCCTCTTTAAAGGCCTAGAAGAAGGTAACCCACCTCTCCTCGCCTATGGAGAGGTTAGCATAATTGAAGAACATTGATAATGGAAGAAGAATAGAGGACCTCTCACTCAATTCAGAGCCTCATAAGAACAACCAGCTAGTAAAGCTAGGTGTCCCTCTCTCTCCAGTAAGGACCAATGATTTCCAATGAAACAATATTGGTTGACTCAAGAGTAGAAGCTATCAGCTTAGAAGTTCATAGAAAAACTCTCTCGTTCATGGCAGAGATCAAGCAGAGGCTATGAAAGTATTTGTAGAACAAGAACTCAGTAATATTGCAGTAGGGACTATGGATAAGGAATTTTTTTATAGGAATATTGAAATTATGGATAGGAAAACAAGTAGGTCTTTGATCAAGGAAAATAGTAAAGAAGAAAATGTATCAAAGGGTCAACTAGGTAATGCCCAGTCAGACATAATTTATTCAGGAGATGATGGTAAGAGAGACTAGGTTAGGAAAAACACACAGAGCTTGCTGACCTTGAGTAAAAGGATAAAACAAAGGAAATAATTGATTTCCTGGGGCTTTGTCTAGGCTCTTTTTGAGGATGAAACATCCCCACAAAATGGGAAAAACTTGGATATTCTACCAAGGATTCTTCAATCCCTGAAAAAGGAGGAGGATTCTTATAAAGAATATCAGCGGCATATCAAGTCCCACCCTTGTGGTGAATTAGGATTTAAAACTAAAAATAAAGAAAAAAGTTCCCCAGACTGTGCATTTTTACCTAAACCAAGAGATAGGAAGTCCCTTAAGGAGTTAAGAGAAAAGGTTGGTAAGGATATAGGCCAAACTAAAATTAAAAAACAATTAGAAGCAGGGAAGGGGAAGTTCCTTCCCACCCAACAATGAAAATAACTACATGGAATGTTAGGGGTCTCAATGCCCCTAACAAAAAATGCCTGATCAAAAAGCATTTATCTCTTTTCGAATCAGAAGTAATTATGCTCCAGGAAACCAAATTAAATGAGGATGGCTATCAATTATTGAATAGGAGTGTTAAGATTTTTAGGATCATTGCAAATGTAATAGCACTATCTCATTGTATGTGTTTTCCAAATGCAACAATCTCTTGCATTTATATTGAGAATTATCCAAGAAGAGACATGTCCCTTCATGGGACATGTCTATTCATTATTATGTAATTAATATAATGAAAATAATATATATATATATATATATATATATATATATATATATATATATATATATATATATATATATATATATATATATATATATATATATATATATATATATATATATATATATATATATATATATATATATATATTGAGTATTATATTAATTTCTCTAATATTTACATTATAATAATAATAATAATATTTATTTTATTAATTTAACTATTTAGTTATTATGAGAATAATTATAATCTAACTTTATATATACACATATATCAATGTATATAGTAATATATATATATATATATATATATATATCATTTTTCATAATAATCATATAGTCAATATTATTTATCTGAGCAATTATGCTACAAACAACAACACTCCCTCTTAGCTAGGGAGGATAAATCACTCCAATGTCAACACTTATGACACTTGACAACATCAATCATATGATGTAAGCATGTAAGCAATAAAGAAATCATCCTCATGATGTAATCAATAGAAACATAGTCTCAATATGTGGATTTCCTCTATTGGTGATTCTATCCACAAGCTCTCGTGTCGATTTCCTCCATCAGCGATTCTATCCACAAGCTCTCATGTGGATTGCCTCCATCGGTGATTCTATCCACAAGCTCTCAGGTGGATTGCCTCCATTGGCGATTCTATCCACAAGCTCTCATATGGATTGCCTCTATCGATAACTCTATCCACAAAGTCATGAGCTTTAGTGTGGATTGCGTCAATCGGCGATTCTATCTACAAGCTCTCATATGGATTACCTCTATTGGTGATGTAGGAGCATCCTGGGTGTAAGAGCAATCTTGCATCACCCAAAAATATTTCTGTTTTTATATTCAATAAGGGCTATTTTGTGCAGAGCTGCTATTTATGGAAAGTTACTATTTTTGGTAATTTTCGTATGTGCTCAGAATGATCTGATTTCTTTCTTGGAGGTTCATTTTGGTCATATAAGTCTGCCAGTAAAGTTTCATTGCCAGATCAAGTGTATATTGGAAGATATTGAAGATTTTCGGTATTGGCAGCAGGGTATAAAAACTTTGAACTCAATTTTGAAAGCTTTCGAGGCCCCGAATGAGGTCAAAAATTTGGGTGATGGGCGCTTGCGCGAGTCAAGCCTGTAAAGCGCTTTGTGGCATTTCCGAAATGGGGTTATAATAGCCGATCGGGTCAACTGGTGATGACTTATGGTCTTCGGAAGTTGGACCACCTGAAATGGCGAAAAATAATTTTCTTCAAAATTTTTGTTCAGGTTTCAAAGGTTATCTTGAGCCGAATATGATGTAATAAAATGTAAAATAAAATAATTCTAAGTTTGGTCGGCCTTATTGGCTAAAATTCTGGAACCTTCCCAGGCGGTGGAAAAATTGCCTATATAAGGAAGGCTGTATTATTGTCTTAGGCAGTTCAGAATAGTTCTGGGTAGTAGATCTGGATATTGGTTCAAGGCTTTGTCCTACAGAATATTGTAAGGGAATGCCCATGTGGCTTTGCATATTGTAATTCTGAAAGTTTGTAATTCCACATTTGTGGAGATAATAAGAAGCCAATTTTCTGTTCTTGCATATTGTTGTTGTTTCTCTATTTCTGTTATGTGTTTGTGGTACTAAGGGGAGCACCTTTCATCAAGTGGTATCAGAGCAGGGGTTCTTGAGTGTGTAAATAGATCGCCGACTGTGAGGCAGTTTGCACCAGGACCGTGGTTAGAGTTTCAGCGCGCATCGCAAAAATGCCTCCACGAAGAGAATGTGGCGGAAGACCTGGTGCTGTGACACCTGAGGTTAGAGAGCTACAGAGACAAGTGTGAGCATTGCAAGAAGAGATTCGCAGAGGAATGAATCATAATGTCAGAGATGAAAGAGAGGATGAAGCCGAAGAAGAATATCAAGAAGGAGAAGCTGAAATTGTGAACCAGGAGGAAGAAAGACTTTTTCGAGTGATTTCCAAGATTGGGAAAAGACCTAAGATTGAGGTTCCTACATTTTTTGGAAATCTTAACCTAGAGGAATTGATCGACTGGATCAATGAATGTGAGGAATATTTTGAGTATGAAGATGTTGAGGATCCTGATAGGGTCAAATTTGCGTAGGCCAGATTGAAAGGTCATGCGAAGATCTGGTGGCAAGAGATTCAATTGGAGCGAAATAGAAGAGGGAAAGATAAAATCACAAGATGGGATCGGATGGTGGATAAATTGAAGCGACAATTCATTCCTGTTGATTATGAGCTTGACCTACTAAAGAAAATGCAAAGTTTGAAGCAAGCAGGAAGATCTGTTCAGGAGTATACAGAGGAGTTTTATCGACTCCTCATCAGAACAGGCCATGTGGAAGCTGATAAGGAGAAAGTTGCCCGATACCTTAATGGGTTAAGGCTAAGCATTCGGGAGGAGTTGAATCTGGTTCGAATGAACAGTATTGAAGAGGCATACCAGTTTTCCCTAAAAGTAGAGGAAAAGCTGAACAAGAAGTTTGAGAGCAGACAAAATGGAAGAGGTCACGGTGGACGATCTGGTGGCCGAAATGAAGATCCGAAAAAGAAGGATGAGGCCAGTAGCGGTCAGAATCAGTGAGAAAATAATTTCAATCACTTCCAGGATCAGAAAAATAGAGATCAGAGAGGAAGAGGAAGAGGACAAGGATCTGGAAGAGGTAGCTTCCGTGGAACATGTTTTCATTGTGGAGAAGAAGGTCATAGGGCATTTGAATGTCCTCAGTGCCAAGGCAGAATAGATAGGAGAAATGAAGGCCAGGCCAGAGTTGCACATGTAGATGAAGATGCTAGATCATCAAATTTTGAAGATGCTGAAAAAGGAGAAACGCTAATTAACAGAAGAGTCTTGCTGAGTGGTGAGAATGAACCTGAACAAAGGAGGAGCCTGTTTCGCACTAGATGCAAGTGTGAAGGTAAATGTTGTGATGTGATTATTGATAGTGGAAGCACTGACAATTTGGTGTCAGAAGAGATGGTGACAAAGTTGAAGCTCAAGAGACAGAAACACCCACATCCATATCGGATTGCCTAGGTGCAGGATGACCACAAGGTCATGGTCAGTGAACAGTGCCTAGTAAAGTTCAAGATCGGCGGGTACCAAGATGAGGTACTATGTGATATCATCTCTATGGATGCATGTCATATGTTATTGGGTAGACCGTGGTAGTTTGACAGATGTGTTGTACATGATGGTCGTGCGAATACCTATTCCCTGACAAAGGATGGAGTGCAACATAAGCTAAAACCATTGAAGGAGACTGAAGAAAAGGTATGTGGTAATGCAAGGATAACTTTTGTTGATGGAAGAAATTTCCTAGATGGTATGAGGCATGAGCATGTATGTTTTGCTTTAATTCCAAAAGCTGGTAAAGAGGAAGTAGAAGATGTTCCTGTAGAAGTTGCAGATTTGTTGAATGAGTTTCAGGATATTGTATCTGATAACGTGTCTGATGGATTACCACCAGTCAGGAAGATCAGTCATCAGATGGACTTGATCCTAGGAGCGAGTTTGCCGAATAAGGCAGCACACAGAATGACACCTGCAGAAAGTGAGGAGTTGAACAGACAAGTACATGAACTGTTATAA
This sequence comes from Chamaecyparis obtusa, assembly GCA_027943335.1. Taxonomy (NCBI): domain Eukaryota; kingdom Viridiplantae; phylum Streptophyta; class Pinopsida; order Cupressales; family Cupressaceae; genus Chamaecyparis; species Chamaecyparis obtusa. Next base: position 408,489 of record BSBK01000055.1, read on the forward strand.
AAAGGATTGATCCGTGAGAGTCTGAGTCCCTGTGCTGTACCAGCGGTATTAGCACCAAAGAAGAATGGAGAATGGAGGATGTGTATAGATTCTAGAGCAATAAACAAGATCACAATCAAGTATAGGTTTCCATTACCACGAATGGACGATATTATGGACTGTTTGAGTGGAGCTGTGTATTTCTCAAAGATAGATCTGAAGAGTGGATATCATCAGATTCGGATCAGAGAAGGAGATGAATGGAAGAATGCCTTCAAAACAAAGGAAGGACTATATGAGTGGTTAGTCATGTCTTTTGGGCTAACCAATGCACCGAGCACTTTCATGCGGCTCATCAACGAGGTTCTGAAAGAATTTCTGGGTAAGTTTGTCATTGTTTACCTAGATGATATTTAGATTTTTAGTAAGACATTGGATGAGCATATGATGCATATTCGTATGGTATTTGAGAAGTTGAGAGAAGAAAAATTGCTGATTAATTTGAAGAAGTGCAGTTTTGTGAAGAAAGAATTGGTGTATTTGGGGTTTGTAGTTTCAGGAGAAGGTCTAAAAATGGACCCAGAGAAGGTACAGGCTATCCTTGAATGGCCTACTCCAAGGAGTGCTACTGAGGTAACATCTTTTCATGGTCTAGCTAGTTTTTACAGAAAGTTTATCAAAAATTTTAGCAGTATTTGTGGTCCCTTGACTGAGACAATGAGAGGGGATAGAAAAGATTTTAAGTGGACTAAAGGGGCAGAAAAAAGTTTTCAATTATTGAAACAAAAAGTTACAGAACAACCTGTTTTAGCACTTCCAGATTTTAATAAGGTGTTTCAAGTAGATTGTGATGCTAGTGGTACTGCAATAGGAGCTGTTATGAGCCAAGAAGGTAAACCTGTTGCTTATTTCAGTGAGAAGTTAAATGATGCCAAAAGGAAATATTCTGTTTATGATCAGGAATTTTATGCTATAGTTCAGGCATTAAAGAAGTGGAGACATTATCTGCTTCCTAGGGAGTTTTTTTTGTATACTGATCATCAAGCTTTGCAATATTTGAATAGTCAAAGAAAATTGAATCAAAGACATTTGAAATGGGTTGAGTTTTTGTAGATTTATACATTTGTTTTGAAACACAGAAGTGGAAAGTCTAACAGGGTTGTAGATTCTCTTAGCAAAAGGCAACTATTACTGACAGAGATGCAGATTGAGGTGGTTGGGTTCAAGGAACTCAAGAATTTGTATCCATAGGATCCTGATTTTGGTGAAGCTTGGAAAGCTTGTACAAAACCTGTTGCTCTAGACAGGATGAAATGGTTGGATTTCATGATCCAGGATGATATGCTATTCAGAGGGAGTCAGTTGTGCATTCCATGAAGTTCTATGAGGGAGAATCTCATCAAGGAGAAGCATAGCGGAGGATTGGATGGACATTTTGGTCGTGATAAAACCCTTGGTTTGGTTAGTGAGAATTATTATTGGCCACAGTTGCAGCAAGATGTGAAGAAGTTTGTACAGAGTTGTAGAGTATGTCAGATGGCGAAAGGAGTGAAGCAAAATATAGGGTTGTATCAGCCATTACCCGTACCAAGGAAGCCTTGGGAGGATATCAGCATGGACTTTGTTCTTGGTTTACCGAGGACTCAGCGGGGACATGATTCAATTTTTGTGGTGGTTGACAGATTTTCAAAGATGACACATTTCATTCCCTGCAAGAAGACTAATGATGTTGTTCATGTAGCAGAATTGTTTTTCAGAGAAGTAGTGAGACTTCATGGTTTGCCAAAGACCATAGTTTTATATCAGGAAACTAAGTTTGTTGGATATTTCTGACATACATTGTGGAAGAAGTTGAAGATAGATTTGAAGTTCAGTTCATCACATCATCCACAGACTGATGGATAGACAGAGGTGGTGAATAGGAGTTTGGGAAATTTGCTGCGATGTTTGGTTGGAGATAAACCAACAAGATGGGATTTGATTTTACCACAGGCAGAATTTGCATACAATAATTCTGTCAACAGGAGCACTGGTAAATCACCATTCCAGATTTTATATGGAAGTAGTCCAAGAAATGCATCTGAATTGAGGAAGATAGATAAAGGAGAAATAAGTAGTGTTGAAGCTAAGGATTTTGCAGAACACTTGAAGAACATCCATGGGGAGGTGAAGAAGCATATTACCAAGATGAACACACAGTATAAGGCTAAGGCAGATGAGAAAAGGAGGTATAAGGAATTTCAAGTTGGTGATGAAGTTGTGGTTCATTTGCGGAAGGAGCAGTTTCCAGTTGGTACATATAACAAGCTGAAAATGAAGAAGTTTGGACCATGTAGGATACTGAAGAAACATGATTTAGGAAATGCATATGAGGTAGAATTGCCTACTGAGCTAAATATTTCACCAGTGTTTAACATTTCAGATTTGATAGAGTATCATGAAGGAGGTGTTCAAGATGAGGTTGTAGCAGCACAGTGGAGTATTCCAGCAACTAGTTCAGATATCAAGGAGATTGAAGACATACTGGACAGTCCTGTTGGCAGAAGCATGAGGAACTGGACATATGAAGAGTATTTGGTCAAATGGAAAGGATGACCTATTGAAGATTCATCATGGCTAACAAAAGAGGAGGTTAACCGTCTTGATTTTCCTCTGCACACCTGAGTTGTGACAGGGTAACTTCTCAAATTACCCCGGGTGTTTGATGCAGGAGCATCCTGGGTGTAAGAGCAATCTTGCATCACCCAAAAATATTTCTATTTTTATATTCAATAAGGGCTATTTTGTGCAGAGCTGCTATTTATGAAAAGTTACTATTTTTGGTAATTTTCGTATGTGCTCAGAATGATCTGATTTCTTTCTTGGAGGTTCATTTTGGTCATATAAGTCTACTAGTAAAGTTTCATTGCTAGATCAAGTGTATATTGGAAGATATTGAAGATTTTCGGTATTGGCAACAGGGTACAGAAACTTTGAACTCAGTTTTGAAGGCTTTAGAGGCCCCGAATGAGGTCAAAAATTTGGGTGATAGGCGCTTGCGTGGGTCAAGCCTGTAGAGTGCTTCGTGGCATTTCTGAAATGGGGTTATAATAGCGGATCAAGTCAACTGGTGATGACTTATGGTCTTCGGAAGTTGGACCACCTGAAATGGCAAAAAATAATTTTCTTCAAAATTTTTGTTCAGGTTTCAAAGGTTATCTTGAGCCGACTATGATGTAATAAAATGTAAAATAAAATAATTCTAAGTTTGGTCGGCCTTATTGGCTAAAATTCTGGAACCTTCCCAGGCGGTGGAAAAATTGCCTATATAAGAAAGGCTGTATTATTGTCTTAGGCAGTTCAGAATAGTTCTGGGTAGTAGATCTGGGTATTGGTTCGAGGCTTTGTCCTACAAAATATTGTAAGGGAATGCCCATGTGGCTTTGCATATTGTAATTCTGAAAGTTTGTAATTCCACATTTGTAGAGATAATAAGAAGCCAATTTTTTGTTCTTGCATATTGTTGTTGTTTCTCTATTTTTGTTATGTGTTTGTGGTACTAAGGGGAGCACCCTTCATCAATTGGTGATTCTATCCTCAAACTCATGATCTTTAGTGTGGATTTCCTCTATCGGTGATTCTATCCACAAGCTCTTGTGTGGATTATCTCCATCAGCAATTCTATCCACAAACTCATGAGCTTTAGTGTGGATTTCCTCTATCAGTGATTATATACACAAGCTCTCATGTGGATTGTCTCCATTGGTGATTCTATCCATAAACTCATGAGCTTTAGCGTAGATTGCCTCTATCTGTGATTCTATCCACAAGTTCTATCTATTATGATCTGTTTCAACCATCATAAGATATCTATCACAATAGAAGGTCAAGTTATTGTAAGATCGTCACCTTCCAATAAATTTTACAAATACAAGTGATAATTATTTTCAAGTCGTCACTTCATCATGATTTACATAGGGGGGAGGCCCATTAAAAACATTCATGATTCATTAGTATAATAATCAATTATATGGAGTTTACCTTTGAAGTGTTTCACCTTCAATAGTGAACTCCCTCTTAATCAATATGAGCAAGATTGTCACAAGTTGACTGAACCATCTTCTCCCTCTAAAGCTCAAGTTTATCAACTTCTTGACCTCTTTTGAAATGTCAAACTTCATTTGCATCTATTCTCAATCATCAATTTCTTTTTCCATTGCATGCAATTATCTTGTGCTTCTGTCTTGAAGTTATGTGAGAGAGAGATTACAAATAGCTGACTAAACTATCTCGACCAAAAATACCAATGATAAAAGCATACAATATTTTACCAACCAATAGTATAGCATTAATTACAAACTCAAAAATTATGTGCATTAATAAAATTTGAAATACTTATCTTTTATAAAATTCAAGTATTTCATCTTATAGGGTGATACAATATAGAAAATATCATGAAAATTCACAAAATGATGTCATCATTCTTGAACATTACCATAATTCTTCACATGGCCTATCTTTAATATCAAAAGGTTCTATATACTATGACAACCTTCAATATGATCGGATCTTCCTTCAAGCGGTTAGGCTTTTAAAGAAGGAACCTCACTCTTTTACAGATCTTTTTTGCATAAACATGTACACAGTTGGTCATAAATTTTGCACTTGTTATTTTCTCTCCAATCGCTCTAGTGAGATTATTCTAAAAAAAATTTATCACCAACATATCCAAAATTTAGCAAAATCCAACAGTGCATTTGTGAGATATGGTCCTCATACCGAGACTGTATTTTCTAAGACAGACACACATTCACCATCAACAAACTGCTCTCTTACATTTGCAACTTGGCTCTGATACCATGTAAAGATTTTTAGGATCATTGCAAATGTAATAGCACTATCTCATTGTATGTGTTTTCCAATTGTAACAATCTCTTGCATTTATATTGAGAATTAGCCAAGAAGAGACATGTCCCTTCATGGGACATGTCTATCATTATTATATATATATATATATATATATATATATATATATATATATATATATATATATATATATATATATATATATATATATATATATATATATATATATATATATATATATATATATATATATATATATATATATATATATATATATATATATATATATCTTTGAGTATTATATTAATTTCTCTAATATTTACATAATAATAATATTTATTTTATTAATTTAACTATTTAGTTATTATGAGAATAATTATAATCTAACTTTACACACACACACACACACACACAGATATATATATATATATATATATATATATATATATATATATATATATATATATATATATATATATATATATATATATATATATATATATATATATATATATATATATCATTTCTCATATAATCAATATTATTTATCTAAGTGATGCCACAGAAATAAACAAGGAGTCTAGGAGGGTGGGAAGTTTTGGGTTCTCCTTCAATAGGGGCATCAAGGGGTTAGGTATTATCTCAAACCCTTGGAAATGTAGTTTTGTACCTTTAGAAGTAATAACTAATTGGATTTGTGAAAGGGTTAGAAGTATCAGAAGTAATCTTAATTTTTTATTAATCAATATTTATGGCCCTGAATTCCTCCAAGAGAAAAGAGAGATTTGGCAAGAGATAAACAACTTCATTGTGGCACACCCCAATGAAACAATTATCATGGGAGGAGATTTTAATGCAATTTTATGTGAGGCAGATAAGGTAGGAAGATCCAAGTGAATAACACGGACCATGAGAGAATTCAACCTAAGGATCGATAGCTTGAGAGCCATGGAAATTAGGACAGGGAACGAAGGACACACATGGTCCAATAGGAGAATAGATGTAACTATGATAACATAAAAACTGGATATGTTTTTTTTCTTAGGAAATCTAGCAAAATTCAATTTTGATATGAAAGCGAACATACTTCCTTTCTCAGGCTCTGATCACTTCCTAGTGGAATGTAACACTGATTATGTGTAACACTTTTTAGATTATGTAATCTAAAAAGAATCCCTTTAAATTTGAAAATATGTGGATCCTAGAGGAAGAGCGCTTAAAAAACATTGAGAAATGGTGGAAAGAAGATATTTGTGAAGGATCCAAAACATATGTAGTAATCTCAAAGGTAAAATTAATTAAAAGAAACCTATTCAATTGGAATCATCTCCAATTTGGCAATATATATGAGAAAAAACTAGAAATAGAAAGTAAGTTAGCAAGCTTAAATGAGGAAGTGTTAGAAAGAGGTATGAACCTAGAATTATATGAAGAAGCAAAGGATCTAATGATGAAACATGACTTCAGACATTTTAGCTAAAGAGGATATTTTTTGGAAACAAAGATCTAGAGAGACATGGCTGGCCGAGGGAGACAAAAATGACATTTTTTTCACAATAACTCCAAATAAAGGATATCAACAAATAGAATTTTGAAATTAAGAAAAAACAACAAGGAATGGATAGAAGATCCTAGTCAAATAGGATTAGAGGTTGTAGACTACTTCAAGAAAATACTAAATAACACAGACGACTCTAATTTAACAACTCAAAACAAAATTTTAAGTCTCATACCTAAAATTGTCACAGAAAATGAAAACCAAATTCTAAATGAAATTTTTTTCTATGGAATAAGTAGAGGAAGCCCTTAAGGATATCCATCCTGATAAATCCCCTGGGCCTAATGAGTTCCCTGCATTATTCTATCAGAAATGTTGGTCTTTCATTGGTCCGAAGATATTAGGGGCTCTTGAAGGGATCAAAAATTCTGGGAAATTTTTGAATGAAATTAACAACACCTTAGAATTGATCCCCAAGAAACCTAATGCAAACAACCTTAATGATTTCAGACCAATAGCCCTCTATAATACTTTATACAAACTCTTGATGAAGGCCCTCGCAAATAGACTAAAGCCTCTCCTACCGGCTATTATTTCAGAGGAGTAGACATGTTTTGTTCTGGGTAGATCAATTTCAGAAGGAGTGATCATAACACACGAAGTTATTCATTTAGTTCAACTCAATAAAACACCAAGCATGCTTATCAAGCTAGATATACAGAAAGCCTATGATAAAGTAGATTGGAGATTCCTATGTAAATATTTGGAAGCGTTTGGATTTTCAAAAAGATGGATTAATCTAATATACGAGTGTATCTTTGGACCACACGTGTCAATACTGATAAATGGATCCCTAGTAGGATTCTTTAAAACTTCTCAATGCTTAAGGCAAGGAGATCCACTATCAACTTTTCTTTTTATTATCTTGATGGAGGCTTTGGGGAGATCAATCTCCATAGCTAGGGCAGAAAATAGAATGGAGGGAATAAAGATTACCTCAGAATTAGAAGCAAGCACCCACCAACAATTTGTAGATGATACCCTTCTATTTGGAGAAGCAAATACTGAGTAGGCTAGTTCCCTTCATAACATTTTAGCGTCTTATACTGATGCCTCGGGTCAGAGAATAAATGAGGACAAATCAAATATTTTTTTCCTAAGCACAAAAAGAGAAGTAGAAATTATAATCTGTAGGATTCTAAATTTTGATATAGGTAATCCATGTAAATATTTGGGGTTCCAATTGGATAAGGGGATAAACTCAACTAACCCGTGGAATGAAGTTTGTAACAACATGGATAAGAAAGAAGCATCATGGAAAGGAAAATGGCTATTTAGTGCGGGAAGGGCCTTAATGATCAAATCGATCCTTTCAGCTTTACCCATCTACCAAATAATATGTTTTAGTCTCGTTGAATGCATAAAAGAGAAAATTGTGAAAAAGATGAGATCCTTCTTTTGGCAGGAAACAAGGGAGAAATAAAAAATGGCATTGATTGCATGGAAAACCATATGTAGTGAAAAAAGAGGACGGTGGGAAAAGTATCAATGACATCTCACTCCAAAATAAAGCCTTAGGTGCCAAACTTGTTTGGAACATGATTAAAACCCCAGATGCTAAGTGGGTTAGGATCTTAAGATTTAAATATCTAGAAGGGCAAGATAACCTAACTATTTGTAGAACTCAATCCCTACCTAAAGGTTCCAAAATTTGGAATTTTATAAAGGAATGTAGAGATACATTATGATGGGGCTCTTATGGGATGTTAAAGAAGGGGTAATTCTCTCTTCTAGGATGACTCTTGGGGAGCATACCCCCCATTGAGATCTGTATTATCAGATGACAGATCAATAGATCTAGCTATATCATCAATGGATTGTTATTAATTATATTGAATTCTCCGATGATGAAAGGAAAGAAGGATGGAAATGGAAACCATTAGATCATGTAAATCACCCTAGGATATTTTTAGACCTCCTTGAAGAGACCGTAAAAAATAGAACTATAACTCCAAGAAGAGGGAAATATACAATTATTTGGGCAAAAGCTAAAAATGGTAAATATAGTGCTAAAGAAGGATATGATCTTTTCCAAAATAATTTAACAAGGAAAATAGAACTCTTGATAGACCTATATTGGCAGAAAGATTGTTTGCCTAAAGTAGGGATGTTTACATGGGAAGTCTTGCAAAAAAGAATTCTTACAGCATACTGGTTCACTAAAATAGGTTTTAATGGGCCATCAAGATGTACTCTTTGTGAAAAGGATAATAAAGATGTGGATCATTTATTGATAGGGTGTGAGTTTTCAAATAAATTTTAGAAATGGCTAATGGAAAAGCTAAATTGGAAATCTACTCTTCAAAATGACATAAAGGGACTTCTAAAGAGCTGGCCAAGGAAGGAAAGTAATGACCTATATGGAAAAATTGGGAAAATTGCTCCCTCAATGCTAATTTGGGAGTTATGGAAGGAAAGAAATAGGAGAATATTCAAAGATTCAAAGTTAGACATAGAGAAATTTCTGATTAAATTAGAAGCGTGCATAGTGGAAGTAGTCAATAGTAGGAATATGTTGGGTAGAAAGGATAAGACCTTCTCACATAGTGACAACTTCCTAAGGAAAAACTTGCATGGATTAAAAATTCCTCCCTTAATGGGCAACAAGAGAGAGGAGGTAAAAGACAAAAGGGCCTGTTGTTTCTGGAAACTACCAGCGGAAGGTTGGTTTAAACTCAATTTTGATGGAGCTTATAGGGGTTACCCATGGGAGGCTAGGGTAGGATGTTGTATCTTTAATTGGAATGAAAGTAAGATAGCAAGAAAATCATTGTACCTAGGGACATAATCTAATAATTATGCAGAATTATATGCTCTATTAGAATGTTTAAGGTTATGCAAGAAGCTTAAATTAGAGAAGGTAGAAATTCAACTTTAGTTATTAATGCAGTAAGAAAAGGAGCATCTCTGAATTGGCAGAAAAAATAATGGAAATTTTATCTACCATTCTGCATTACACAATCAATCATATATATATAGAGGGAAATAAGACAACAAACCAATTGGAAAATGAAGGAGCAGATGGAATTGATAAGTAAACTCTTAGTTCCAGCATAGGTGAAGGATATTTTTTTAGGATTAAGTTAACATCTTAGATCAGAAAAATAACCTCCCTTTGGGAAATGAAAAAATTAAGGGAAGAGTTAAGCTAACCATAAAACCTTAGCTATTTTAAGGAAGCTCATAGATAGCAAAAGTCCTAAATAGTTGGAAGTAGGAGAGATAGATATGCATAAAGACATTTAAATGAAAAAGGATATTATAGGAAAATCTAGACATTAACATTTTATTAACAATGTTTAGTATAGTAGACCTTCATCAAATACTCTATCAGGGTTTAAGGGGTTCTATTATTTTAACCTTTTAGTAAAGTTTAACTCTCCCTAATAAAATATGCTCGTTGTCCTTGTTATTAATACCCGTCGAATGTAAAGAGAGTTTGAGAACCATATAACTTTCCCTATATTTATAAAGGTGGAAATGGTAATGATGAATTATGAAAGAATAATTTCCTTTATGTAATCATTAAATAACATCTTGTATTCATATAAGAATACCCCCTTCAATAATTAATCAGGATCGTAAAATCATTGCAAGAGCTATAATTAAATTTACTGCTTTATAATATAAAGCTTTATCAAGATCCTGAAGTTATTTCCTTATCTCTGTAAATATTGAGATGCCTTTAAGAAATCACCTTTCACAACGTTGATATGAGGAAATCTAGTATGACATTAGTTAAGATTTTTAGGAACCGATGCAAAATTGTAAGTTTTTCCTCCCCGCTAAATTAGAGAATCACCAACTTAGTTGTCTTTTAAGGACAAGTCCTTTTATGTAATCAGCTTTATTGTTTGCAAGATCTCCTCAATATTGCCCAATAATGTGGCCCATGATGTAAGTAGATTGATAAATTAAGAAGGGCATGATTCGATCAAGATTACATTACCACAGAAAATTAAAAGCATTTAAGTTACTAGATAGAGCTCACAAAGTAGTCTTCAAATTAATCAAAAAGTAACCGAGGTCTGTGCAATCATCTCTGTGTTTTAAGAATGTTATCAAGAATTGTAACCTTCCCTCTCAGAGATAATAGGCAAATGGTGTTTAGGGAAATGATTAAATTGGAAAGGTGGAATGGAATCCTGAATCTCCTATTGGACACAGCCCGTAGAGTACTTGAAAAGGGTCTAAGTGATTATAATTTTGATAATGAATTTACAATTGGATTTAATGATCACATAGTTGGGCTTTTCATTACACTCGCTACTTTCAATGGGGTTGAGAAATAAGACATTATCTTAGCGGTAAGGTCAATATTCAAAGAAGAATGTCTAGCTGGCTTAGTGATGCAGGAGCATCCTAGGATTCTTGGCAATCCTGTATCAACCAAAATATGTTTGTCTTTGAAGGTAGATTGATAGTTTTGATCTTAGTTGGTGGAGTATTTGCTTGGTTTTGGAGTTTTGTTGCTCGATTTATGTGGTTACCGGGGTGCTTGGTCGCTGAAGAACACTCGATAATTGAAGGTGTCAGTTCTCTAGCACTCAGTGATAACTGCATCGCTCATTCATGCTTGGCATGGTTAGTTTGCTGGCACTCAGTTATTTCCTTGCTGGTCGGTGTTCTTACTTACTGACTTGATTATTTGTATGAATCAGCTTGGCCGACTGGTGCATTTAATTTTGGTCACGTTCCTCAAGTTATGGATTGACCGTTGGACATGTGGGGACCTAGATTTGACATGTTGCATTCTTCTATGTGGATTTGATGACCGTTGGGGCCATCTTGGAGATTTTATTTATTGTAAGGCTATTTGAGAGCTGACTGATGTTTTGGCATTTAATAATTATTTGTAGGAGTTAATGATTTCATCAAGCTGACTTGTGGCTAGAAATCAATATTTAAGTAGATGTTTGAGTAGTTGTTTAGGCATTAGGGGGATAGCAGAGTTAGTAGATTGCGAGCTTAGGCATTAAGAAGATTGATTGGAAGTTGTGAGTACAAGTTTAGATCTTTCCTGGGAACCTACCAATGTCCTATCATGTTGCAGACCTAGACTAGCTAAGTGGTGAAGTGTGGAAAAGACTTGGATCCTGCGAGATCTTCTAGATTGTTACTTAATTTTTAATTGGCCATAACCAGGAAGGCCTTACAGCCTGATACATTACATGTAATCAGTAATTTGATGAATAGAGATTCTTCTTTTATATTAGAACTGGTGTTATTGTTATTGAATTCAGTTGTGTATTGGTTTGGCTGTAAGGTCGGACAGTCCTTAATTGGATCCTCCATCCTTGATTGCATTAAGTGGTATCAGAGTGAATTTTGTTCCTTTTGGAGCCAAGTTGATCTTGTATGTTTGCATCTAGATCTTGATTTGAAGATGCCTTCGAGGAGAAATCATGAGATTTCAGAGGAAGAAGCTACTGGAAAATTCAGTGTTGATGATTTTAGGGCTTTGCAGAAACAAGTGCAAGATCTGTAAGAGGAATTGAAAAAAGAAGAAGACTACACTGAAGAAAGGTAGTGATGATGAATCTAAGGAAGAAGATCATTTTGAAGAAGATGTAGAAGAAGCTAGAGATCTTTAAGAGAATAGAATTGTGAAAGCTATGTCTAAAATTGGGAAAAGACCTAAGATTGAAGTTTCTACATTTGCTGGAAGCCTTAGGCCAGAAGAGTTGATTGATTGGATTAATGAGATGGATTAGTACTTTGAGTATGAAGAAATAGAAGATCCTGATAGGGTTAGATTTGCAAAGACTAAATTGAAGGGTCATGCAAATATTGGGTGGAGGGAAGTTTAGTTGGATAGAAGTAGGAGAGGAAAGGAAAATATCACTAAATGGAACCAAATGGTTGACAAGTTGAAGAAGCAATTCATTCTAGTGGATTATGAATTGGACATGTTTAAGAAGATGCAAGCCTTGAAGAAAACTAACAAATTGGTGCAGGAGTATACCGAGGACTTTTACAGAATCCTGATTAGGACTGGTCATTTTGAAGCTGATAAAGAGAAGGTTGCTAGGTATGTCTATGGTTTGAGACCTAGTATTCAAGAAGAGTTACTTACTTTTCAGATGACAACAATAGGAGATGCTTATCAAATGGTATTAAAGATTTAAGAGAAGTTGAATAAGAAATTTGAAGGAAGACAAAACAATAGGAACCAAGGAGGTAAGACTGGTGAGACAATTGCTAAAGGTAATGTGACAAAGAATCCTAAGCCTGATGTGGGATTTGGTAGTGGGAAAGTCACCAAGAATTTTAATAGTAGACAAAGAGGAAGGTGGAAGAAAGAGTTCACTGGTACTTGTTATTAGTGTGGTGAAGCAAGTCATAATTTTTCAATGTCCTAAGAAGAGAGTGGCATTGACTGCTGAAGAGGATATTGTGAATGTTGCAGAGAAAGGTGAGACTCTTATCACTAGGAGATTAGCTACATGTGTCCAAGAACCAGTGCAAAGAAGAAATTTGTTCAGAACCAGATGTAAGTGCAAGGATAAGGTATGTAATGTTATAGTTGATGGTGGCAGTACTGAGAACTTTGTTTTAGAAGAGATGGTTAGTAAGTTGAATTTGGAAAGAAAGAAACATCCTAATCCTTATCAGATTAGTTGGATACAAGATGTGTCTAAGGTTGGGATTGAGGAGCAATGCTTGGTTAATTTTTAGATTGGATCTTATCATGATGAGATATTTTGTGATGTAGTGCCTATGGATGCTTGTCATTTGTTGCTCGGTAGACCTTGGCAATTTGATAGAAATGTTTTGTTTGATGGTCATGCTAAGGCATGAAGGATCTAGACATAAGTTGTTACCTTTACAGGAGACATGGGTTAAGGGATGTGGAGTTATTAGATGTTGTCCTTATGAAAAACCTTAGGAACGGAGGATTGATGAAACTATTCCTACAAAGATTGGTTTGAAAGAGAAGGAGAATGATATATCTTAAGAGTTTGTTGAGATTAAGAGGCATATGGTCTTTCTGAAAGAGATAGTACAATAGATGATGACATTTGTGACACAAAGAGATGCAGATGATGCTGGGTTGATTGAGGAGTCTAGAGAGGATGGTGTTTACCGAGGTACTGAGGTGGTCGGTAGTGGAAGGAATGGTCAAAGTCAGTTGTTATCAGTTACAGACATAAAAGATAAGAGAACTGGGAAGCAGGAAAACTTTCTGCATGAGATAGTGAATGAAGTGAAGACAACTTGCGATGAAGGACAAGATGAGATATGGGTTAAGAATGGATATGGCATACCTGTTTTGATTCCCCTGAGATGTTCCTAATTTCCTTATGAGAAAATCTTTCTTACCTGGGGTGTCTGATGCAGGAGCATCCTAGGATTCTCGGCAATCCTATATCAACCAAAATATGTTTGTCTTTGAAGGTAGATTGATAGTTTTGATCTTAGTTGGTGGAGTATTTGCTTGGTTTTGGAGTTTGGTTGCTCAGTTTCTAGGGTTACCAGGGTGCTCGGTCATAGAAGAATGCTTGAAAAGTGAAGGTGTTGGTTCTCTGACGCTCGATGATAACTACGTTGCTCGGTCATGCTTGGCATGGTCGGTTTCCTGGCATTCGGTTATTTCCCTGTTGCTCAGTGTTCTTTCTTACCGACTTGGTTATTTGGATGAATCATTTTGGCCAACTAGTGCATTTAATTTGGGTGGTGTTCCTCAAGTTATGGATCGACCGTTGGACATGTGGGGACCTAGATCTGGCGTGTTGCATTCTTCTATGTAGATCTGATAACCATTGGGGCCATCTTGGAGATTTTATTTATTGTAAGGCTATTTGAGAGCCGACTAATGTTTTGGCATTTAATAATTGTTTGTAGGAGTTAATGATTTCATCAAGCCAAATTGTGGCTAGAAATTAGTATTTAAGTAGATGTTTGAGTAGTTGTTTAGGGCATTAGGGGATAGCAGAGTTAGTAGCTTGCGAGCTTAGGCATCAGGAAGATTGCTTGGAAGTTGTGAGTATAAGTTTAGATCTTTCCTAGGAACCTACTAGTGTCCTATCATGTTGCAGACCTAGACTAGCTGAGTGGTGAAGTGTGGAAAAGACTTGGATCCTGTGAGATCTTGTAGACTGTTACTTGCTTTGTAATTGGTCATAACCAGGAAGGCCTTACAGCCTAGCACATTGCATGTAATCATTAATTTGATGAATAGAGATTCATGTTTTATATCATAACTAGTGTTATTGTTGTTGAAATCCATTGTGTATTGGTTTGGCTGCAAGGTCGGACAGTCCTTAATTGGATCCTCCATCCTTGACTGCATTACTTAGGAAAGGTAGTATACGACATAGACGAAGATTTGTCTATACCCTTTCCAAAGATATATATGAGAATTGACTTGGTATACCTACCCTCCATCCCCAAATCCTAGCATATTCCTATGCTGGTTTTCAAAGATTATGATAGCTTTGAGCAAAACTAGCCAAAGATGCGAAGGAATTTAGACATATTGATAAAAATGGTTCTCAAAGAACCTGTGGAGCTGGATTGGGTGTTGAACTACTAGAGAGCTGAAGGATACCATATCTGAGAGGAATTCAATGAAGAAGAACTAAATAATGTGAGGATTTTGGCGCCATCTGTAAAAAGAGCTCACACAATAATTATGAAGATGTTGAGGACAAAGAAACCATTGTCTTCCTAAAGCGTAATGGAGAATAATGGAGCTATAACATTATTAACAAGGAGTGATCCCCTATATGGAATCCAGTATTAGAGACATTTTTGGCTTTTTGTGAAGGTTTTTTCATTTTAGTGACACAACTTAGAAAATATGTTACGCTCCTCAAATATATAGTATAGTGTATAAGATCTTTTGTTAATTGCTACTGGCTATATTTTGTACTAAAGCTTGAAATTTTGTAAACAATGTTACTAGATGATTGATATGAACAAGTTTATTTTCGGTTATATGGAAAGAATAGATTAACTGTGTATAGATTCTAGGTATTGTGATTTAAATATACTTGGCTTTCTTTTTAGATTATTTTGAACAATATCAATGGACTTATACAAAATATTTATGGAAATCCCTAGCAATTATAAAATAAAACAAGGAATTAGGTTAAGCCCTAAAAAGGAGATCACAACATAGAAGAAGACAAGCTATTACTAAAGAATTAAATGAAACTGGAAGCCCTTCGAGGATTTTAGGTAACCTTGAATAGATAGAAGACCAAGAGTCAGGACCGATAGATATCCCTCTTCTCAGTTCATCTTTGTATCTTGCCTTCACTTCTCTTTAGAAGGCATTTCCCCCTTCCTAGCAATCACCCCACCTTTCTAGATTTATCCCTATTAGAGAGATGTTTTAGGTTCTAGCAAGTTGTTTAACATTCCAATGATCAAGATTCTTCCCTCAGTAACTCTATAGACATTTTTCTCTTACTTTAGGCATAAGACCCCTATTTAAACAATTTAGGAAGGGAGTCTTCTTGCCAATCTCCTCTCAAAGGATTCTCTATTGATAATGTTGACCCCTATCAAACTAGTGAGTTCCAGATCCCAAATTGCCTTCGGGGGAGAAATCTCATCTAGGAGACTTAAGACCACTAAGTTTAACACACATCCCTTGATACTTTGAGTAATCTATCACATATTAGGTATGGAATTCCTTACTAAATATGATAGGTACAGATTCAACATGGAGATACCTGTGATGTTTATTGCAATCTTAGTTCAAGTGGTCCAGGAGAAGGAAGAGATTGGCAGGCATTGTGCCTCTATTTTTAAAAGAAAACTCCTTGGAAACATGGATAAGGTTATCCAAAATATAAGGAAGGACTTAACGATACCGAAACTGAGATTCTATGACTTGCCAATGCTAGATAGGAGAACACTCCCTTCTTCCCCTATATTGGTAACAGATGATGTCAATATGATTTGTTCAAGACTCCCAAGCATAAAAAGGAATCTGGACTTCCTTGTGAGCTTTATGCATGTGAGAACACCTAAGAAATAAAATTGGTTCTATTTATACTGGCATGAGGATGAGGTAGGGGAAGTAGATAGAGACTGTTTGAGTGACTTGGGGTCGAAGGATTTAGTAGAGGTATGGTTGGAGGAAGGTAGAAATAGGAAAAGGATAAAGGAAAGGAAAAAAATCTTTTTAGATCCTCCAACACAGGTGGAGACTAAAGAGAGTGGAAGTAACAAATAATTATATAAAGTCTCTTTTATAAAAATGTTAGATCTGAGTATGTTTTATGTGAGTTCAGTAGAATTTTAATTCTAGGCAAATGCACCACCTTTGTTAATAAAAATCAACCAAATTATTTGGTTTGTTTATTTTTGAATTACAATTTTAGAATAAGCTCTGTAAAAGGAAATATCAATAGAAGTAAAAACTAGATTAGAAACCTGATTGCACTTGGTAATAGGAAAAAGAATAGCCCCCAGATCAACACTCTCCTAAGGCTAACACATCAGTAGATTCTCAAAAGTAAACTAAAAGAGTTTTACTCAATCCCTTTTAGGATTATTAGAAGATCCTTCACATCTAAAGAATCAAAGACTCTACAAAATGATACACTGTAATACACACAAAAAACCAATATAAATCAAGACTAACAATAAATGAAGTTACAAATAACCCAAACAAAATTAGGCATGTATAAGAGCACAATACTTTCTTAGTTGAAAGTATCATCAGGAATTGTATGGTGAGATCATTTTGTCAGATTATTTTTTGTTTAAAGCGACATAAGCTTATGATCCAAGGACTTATCCTAATCTAACAACAAGTAAGTTTGTTCCTAATCTGATCATAACTTAAAGAACTAGTAGGATACATATAAATATAGGTATAGATTCATATATTTCTGGATATACTATCATAAACATATGGAAAAAGTTACACATAATCACATAAACATATAGGATGCTTATATGGAAGTTTGTTCATATGGTAAAATTTATGGCTATATATACATAAAAAGATGAATAAATACTTGTATTTACATTTATTCTCACTTATATTTCACAATTTAGAAGATAATCTAGCCTTCATAAGGAAATTGAATTGATTACTTTATGATGAACAATGTAATTTGGATATCTCGAATCCCTCATTGGGAATTAGTTAGCAATAGAGTTTGTTTAGCCTAAGGCTCTTAAGAAGATTTTCTTTTACTAAGGCCTAGTCTTGAAGGTAAATACAATGAGGTTTCTGCTATTTTAATTACGAGGCTTTCTACTAGGAGATTATGATTAACAAAGGGGTCAATTTTCCAGAGATAGGAGTATTCAAAATAAGCCTATCAGGAAGCGGCAATAGGTTCAAGTTGATAGATGATAATCAAGAATAAAAATAGGGCCTAAGGGTATTGGCCAGAAAAAGGATAGCAACCTATTTAAGGAAGAAGGACATATAGGCATGTATAGTCAGATAGGATTTTAGTAATCAACAAGGCAGGGGATAGAAGGGGAACCACTTTGCTAGGATCAAGAAATAGGATAATGGAAAAATTAACCTGAGGCAGGAAATCTGTAAAGAGATCACAATTACCTGCATCTAGTCCCTTCTGAAGTTTTTGATAAAAGTGGTTTTCAGTAGTCATAAATAAGTAAAGAGATACCAAAAGTTTGAAGACATGAAATGATTAATAAATAAACCACATACGATGCTATATCTAATGGTGGCTATTATATATTCACACAAAAGACCAACCTAGATAGTTACACACACACACACACACACAGATATATATATATATATATATATATATATATATATATATATATATATATATATATATATAGGTAAAATATAAGGTTTTAGATTTCCTTTATTACATGGCTCTCTTTCCTAATCCCTACGACTAGTTTATTAATAGAAAAAAGTTTTTCTTTGACTTGGAAATAATAGAATAGGTATAAAAAAGAATAGAAAGAAATGACTATATACTCAAACTCATCTAGCAACTGTCATTTTTTCGACATCATAACATTGGGTGATAAATAAGGTGCTATATAGTAGGACCACAGGTTTGAAGAAAAAGAAGTTTGCAGAGAAAGTATAGCGAGTTACTGACATGCAGAGAATATGCTTTGTAGGTTATATGGTTAATCCAGATGATTAACATTATAGTAGGAGATGGAAGTTTTGATTAATCTATATGATGGACTTTATAGGAGGAGAGGATAGAAAGATCCTAGAGAGCGGTTTGAGAAGACCTAGGATAAAGAAATAAACATTCTAACCAATCCCACTATAGAAGACCTCTATTGAAACAGAAATGAATGGCTATTTTAATATGTTGCCCAAGAAGATAGATTTAGTACAATGAGACTAAATCCATAGTTATTTACACAGCAATAGAAAGAGAGATATAGAAAGAGGGTAATGTAAGACAATTCTTTAATTTTCTTGATTGATTTATTATAACCCAATGGTAATTAAAATTGGTTATTTGATCATAGACTAATGAGTGAAGGTAGTACAAGCATAGTCTTTTTTGCAGGAAATGTTTTTTGTAGGAACCTCATTTGTAGAACACCAGTTTTTTGATAAAGCATTAGCTATTCAAGGATGGTGGATCAGGATAATGTTTTAAAAGAGCTATAGTACTTCATCGAGGCCATGGGCCTTGTATAATGCAACCACTCAAGTGGATCCGTGATAACCCTCAAATTGTGAGGAAATTTTTCTGACTGTATACTATATTTTTTAAAGAAAAGGGTGGATATCTAACCTCTTTGTATGTAAATAGGGGAATGTCCATTGTAATAAGTAATAAGGACAAGTCTTCTTGTTGAGAAACTGTACTGGACATATGTCCCGGGCAAGACTGGAGGTTTTTTTTCTCCATTCTTTCCTACTAGTGCCCACACTAAATGGAGATCAATGTACATTATTTATATTTAATGTAAAACAACTCTAGCCTCAGCCTTTTATCTATTAAAAAAAAACAAAAAAAACTTTTAAAATAAGTTACTCTTTAAAATAAGTTAAACTTTAAAATAAATATATATAACTTATTATATTTTAAAATTAATGGTCATGTGAATATTAATATTATATCATCTATTAATTAAATTTTAAAAGATTAATTTATATTAAAATAAATATTAAATTTATTTTACAAGTGCTATTTGTTAGTTTTGTTTTTTTCTCAAAAGACTAATTTATTGTGAGAGTTTATGATATTATATTTTTAAATTATTAATAGAATCCAACATGACTTTTAGATTTTCCTTTCTTAGTATACATAATAATTGTTCGGTGACAACAAAATCTACATAATTGGCACAATTTATGTACTCATTGGAATTTAGCTTAAATCATGGAATTATATTTTCCCACGAATGAGATGAAATAGAAGAAACGAAATTCAAACCTTGTTCTGCCAAAAATATTTTTTACCAGAAATCGACATTGAATGGATCAACCTAAAATGGTACGTCAAAGGATGTATTTTATTTCAATTGACATGTATTAAACAAAACATAGATTTTTTAATATGGTCATAATAAAGAGTCTGCCATATTTTGAATTTCGCTAAATTTATGTAATTGGTAGAAATATAATTTTTTAATCACTAGTTAAGAGAGGAAATCCATCAAATGATGCAATAGCTTAGCCTACGGAAAAGTACTAATAAGTTATCTTGAATAAGAAAACTAACCTTCTAACAATTAAGAATTGAGTTCTTCAAATATTTGAAACATTTATCTTTCGTAGAGCCATCTCAATAAATCAACATATCAAACTATATTGTGTCCCCCCTTTTTTCCTTTTATGCATATAATTAGCACTTACACAAAAATAAAGTGTAATAGCTAGGTCAAGAATAAAATATATTATGAAAAATTTATTGAATGGTATAAAAATAAATATTACATTTTTTAAATATAAAAATTTAAATACAAAATGATATAATTAAATTATACAAAATATTATTACAATATATATGAAAGTGACTAATTTAATAGATTGATTATATTCATAAGAGTTGAGTTCTCCAAAATAAAACTTTAAGAGTTAAATATATGTATTATATATAACTGAGGTTTTGTAATGAATGAATTCTTTGTAAAATAATTTGAATGTGTGTGTATTCTAATGTAATTACTTACGTGAGAAATAATTTATATATGTCATGTTTATATTTTATAAAATATTATGAAATATGTAAAGAAATTGTAAATAAATATAGATTTTGAAATATATTTTTTTATAGAAAATAATTTATATTATCGATATTGTAGAATTAGTAAATCTATAAGAGATAAAAATAAGCACAAAAATAAAATGACAAAAAAGTCAACAATCAATTAACTGGAAAAGAAAAGTAAATAAGGGAAGAGTGACTCGATCGAATCAGAAGTTGAACCCAACACTCAATGAGTGGAGGCAAGTTGTCTCCCACTAAAATTGCATGAGGTGTTGAAATAGAATCGACACCTCTCTAGTTAACGCCTATATGATGACAACTTGTATGAGCAAGTGTCAAATATGCATGGATGACTAAGTAGGCTTAATTACTTAAGTGTAGATAAATAAAATAAATACACTAACAGCGCCCGTTAAGCATAACTTAGAAGGACAAGATAACAAATGGATCTTGGCTACCTGTTTGATGAGGTACCCATGTACAATAAATCTAAGATATAAACCATTTGGGAAAAAATATTCTCCAGAAAAGAGATTATAAGAGAAGAAGCTTAGAAGCCACCCCGAGGTTGATGATCCTGCTGATGTAGACTGGACACCAAGAAGAGCTTGCACCCCCCACAAAAATCTGCCTGAATATGATTATCATCCATTGAACCTTGTACCCCATGTAGAGTGTGATATATGGGTGATGCAAAAATATCAACCTCCAATAGAATCCATGAACTAGATGAAGATGAGTCCTCATCTCTATCATCATTGTAGGAATTGGAAGAAGACAACTCTTCTCTAGAACTCTTATGAATCATTTGAATTATCAGTATTGTAATTAGGATATGAATATTCCACATCAAGTTGAGAACCCATATGGTATGTAGCACCCAAATCTATAATCCATGATGAATATGAAGATGTTGTAGCAAATAAGGCCCTGGATTTCAATTTCTGTTTGTCCTTAGTATTTTCCTTATTTGAAGAAGATGCTTTGACATAATTAGTTACCTCATTATTATTCTTTTTGTGTAGAAAAGTGAGGTGCTCAATTTATTTTTTAATGCACTAATTTTCTTCATGACAAGTTTTGTTATAAAAGGAACATTTAACTCTCTCAACAGTTGATTTACTTTGTTGAAATTTGTTATTCTTTTAGAAGTTGTCAATTTTTTCTTCTTTCTTTCGTTCTTTGTTCTTGTTAGTGTTTTTCTCTTCTTTAGCATTTTGTTTCTTTTCATTTCCTACAATTAGAGTTTGTGTCATAGTAGATTTTTAAATATCCATTTGAATTAACTTTTCTTGCTCTCTTATAAGATCAGCAATAAAGTTATCAAGTGAGGGCATAGTCCATGCGGTACTGAGGGCTCTTTTAGTAAAATAGAAAGTAGAGACAAATATAAAAAATTTAGAACCTAGTTCAGAAAGTTCATAAATGATCAATTGATCCTCTTTCTTGTCAATTCCACAATCTTTTAATTGAAACTTAAAATATTTAAATCTAGTGAAGAAGTCTTCTAAAGTGGAAAAACTTGAAGGACTAAGACTTAAGAGTTTTTTTTTCAACTCATGACTTCTAAGTTCATCAAGTGTCTAAAATAATATGTTTAGAGCTTCCCAAACTTGGTAGGGTGTTTTCAATTGCTCAAAATTAAATATTAATTCAGGAGATAAACTTAAACATAAGAAACAAAATGCTTGATTAGACCTATTAAAAACTTTTCTTTGTCCTTAGTTGCATTAGGTTCTTTTTCTGTTCCCATTGTTACCCTAAATAAGACTTTATTATTAAGTATAAGAATTACTTTCAACTTCCAATCATGATAATTGAAAGGAGTTAGGGGTTGTATAGTCACATTAGGATCCATGTTGCTAGACTTATATCATTTCTTTGTAGAATGTTGAAATACAGAGAAATTATTGAGGAAAGCGTGAAAAAATAAAAATAAAAATTAGAATATACACAAAACCCCCTTTGATTATCCTTTTGTTCTCCCTATTTTTGGCACTCTATAGGAGTTATTTGTAACCAAACCCCCAAAAAACACTGAAAATAGTACTTAATAATCATAGTGTGTGAGTGTTCCCTTTGGATTTGTGGTGAAAAAACATGCACTTTTGTAAAAAACAACACTCAATTTTGAGTTGCTAAGAAAAAGTTATTAGATTTTTTTTTGTTTTGCCAAAAAAACTACTAAATTAAAAAGGAGAAAACTTAAGCCCCCTTGGGTTGGAAATAACCAAGCGCTAAAATACCATATGACCAAGGGCTAAAGTAAAAAAAAAAAAAGGTGTCAACCTTTTCAAATTAAAAAATAAATTAAACCTTCATGTGTGGACATGTGTAGGCTATTGTGCACACTTCATGAGGGTCAAGGCAAATGGACGAGATGAGTTGTTGATTATGGGCCCATGGGAATATGGAAATTTCACAACACACATAGAGGGGGTTCATTTTCCGCTAGGTGATCGTGGGGTACCAGGAACCACATCGATGTTGGCATGCCCAATTGCCTAAGTAGAGAAGGTTGACCACGACTAGGTTGTACAATGTCTACTACTGTTATGGGGCTAGTGTGCCCAAAATAGAGAACTTGGAATCTTTCCTAATGGAAAAAATGACCCAATGGATTCAAGAGATGTTGGATTCCACATCGTAAAATAAACAAACAGAACACTAGGCTTAAAATATCTAAAATTAGCTTCGATACCATGTAGAATTCCAAGATCTATAAAAAATTAAAAACAAGCACAATAACAAAATTAAACAAATTGACCATCAATTAATTGGAAAAAAAATGTACATATAGTTTGAGAGTGATTGGGTCAAATCAGAAATCAAAACCAATACTCAATGAGCGGTGGTGATTTTCTTCCCACTAAACTAGAATGAGGTGTGAAAATAGAATTGACACCTCTCTAATCAACTCCTAAATGATGAAAACTTGTATGAAAAAGTGTCAAATATGCATGGATGACTACGTAGGCTTACCTAGCTATAGATACATAAAATAAGTACACTAACATATATATATTTATAATAATAACAAATGGAGTGCAATGGCTCTGCTATGGTTTGATCAACTCCTTACCCGATACTAGTGGTGTTTGGTATTGGTCTCTGATGGGAATAGTGAATGTGGGCCTCAATCGAGTGTCCCCATCTCCCCCCTCTCACAATATAGGGTACATTCCTATAAAACCTAAAGATTTAGTTTAGATCAATGTAGACTCTATTGTTTCAATATGAAAATCTGGTGACCAGTCCTTAGGATCCACGCATATTCATTTGGATTTCATTTTCTTCTGAAGAGGAACCAACATGCTTTAATGACAAGATTTAGGGTGTTAGTCCTTCCAAAATAGATAAAGAAGCATTATTGATCATTCAAGGGAAGTGACACAAGATTGATGGTTTGATGGTTCAAGTCCTTGATGAGATGATTAGTGATGCCATTATTGAGCTCAACTTATCCCTTGTTGGTAAGTTCCTCGCCTTTCTTTCTAACATAGATCGAATTAAGAAATGGATTTGATCTGCAATGGAAATTTAAAGGAAGTATGATGATCAATGCTATGGCCAATGGCCTCTTTCTATTTAGTTTTTTGAATATGGAAGATCTTGTTAAGGTTCTTACAAAAGGCCCTTAGACATCTGCTAGCAACTTTAAAATCTACTTGCCTCTTTGCAAGTGGAAGCTAGGATTTGACCCCAAAAAGGATCTATGGGTGGTTATTCCTATTTGGTTCTACCTTCCTTGTATCCCCTTAGAATATTGGAACTATGGGTTTTTTAGAGGAATTGTTGACTCTTTTGAGAGCCTCTTGGTTGTGGAGAGAATAATACAATAGAAATCTAGACTTATTTTTGCCAGAATTTATATTAATGTTGATTTTAACTATGTCCTTCCCTCCTTCATTACACTCTAGTCTTGATCTATAATTTGAAATCATCTCATTGAATATAAAAATGAAAAACCTTATTGTTATATATGAAAAAAAATATGGTCATTTTAGTAACACTTGGAAATATTCATCTACAAGAAATAAACATGTCCTCAAGAACATAGACAAGAATAATACCCACTACGTAGAGGAAAATAATGTTGGGAATCCCTCAGTTGAGGAGGTGGAGCACAATCAAAGAATGAGTAAAAATAATGGATGATTTAACTGCATCCTCTTCCAAAGCTGGTTTTGAGTATTGGGTGGAGCCTGCTAGAGTAAACAGCTTTACTAGTCCCCCAATAATCCAAATAAAGGAAGGTGTCCAACAAGGGAACAATAATATTGACACTATTAATGATATAAAATAAAATATTGAAGATCCTGCTATTGTTTCAAATAATAATGTGATTTTTGATCTCAACATTCTTGACTTTGCTAGAATCAATAATAATACATGGCCAGGGTTTTAAAATAGGCCCTCCAATATGGGGGCATCAGAGAATGGTCAATATTAGATATTAGATAATCCCAATGATAAAAAAGTGAGCAATAAGAGGGAAGAAAATAGTGTACAAAATGAGGATATAAATAATAAGTAGAATGTGGAACTAGTTATTACCCAGCTAGCTCTAGGGACTAAAGGGATTGGGGAAAATAAGGATCGTGGGATGGATAACCTTAAATAAAATATGGATCTCATAGGCTTCTCATCTACCTCCACCATCCAAAACTAAGAAGAACCAAGATGAAGAGGACTCTAAAATATGGTGGACCCAAGTGGGGGTTAAAACAAAGGAAAATAAGAGGGTTGGTGTAGGAGGTGATACTAAACAGGGTAGAACATCACAAAGAGACTCTATAAATAGAGAGGTAGAAAAATATGTGGCAAGTAGAAAATAGAGGAGCCTTAATGGTCTCTATGATCCAAGAAAGAAAAAGAATTTAACCTATCTAAACTCTCTGTATGGGAGGATAATAAAACATATCAACGTTGATCTATTTTGTTAAGTGTTAGTATCATGAAGATAATGTCATGGAATATGAGAGGCTTCAATAGCCAAGTCAAGAAACACAAGTTTAAATTCCTATTATTTTATTAGAAGATTGATATGTTTTTACTCTAGTAAACTAAAATGAAGGATTCAAGAAAATTATTAATAAAATATAGCCCTCTATTGATTTTGTTGTTAGCAATGTTGTAGGAACTTCTAGGGGAATTGTTACTTTATGGAACCCCACATATTTCTAAGGTACTATTTTCCACTCCTCTAAAATAATATAATTATCACTCTAAGTAGTTTAAAATCTGGTCAAAAATAAAATTTAGAAAATGTCTATGCTTTGAATGTTTAATCCCCAAGAGGTGCTTTATGGAGCTCCTTGGATTCATTAATTGTTGAATTTACCTTCAAATAGATGTATGTTGGTGGGAGATTTTAAATCCCCTTTATACCATTCAAAAAAATAAGGAGGGTCTAAGGATTTCAATGACAACATGAGTCATCTAGTAGATTTCATTTTCGTTGTAGTTCTTATGGACATTGATTTATAGGGATCTCGCTTCACTTTGATGAATAGAAGACAAGGTAGTCATCTTATTTAGGTTAAAGAAACACTGCATCCAAGGATCCTCAATGTTCCTCACTCCTTATAGTATAATATTGTTAGGATCCTTCAAGCATGCAATGTTATTTTATTCTCTAACTGTTATTTGGGTCTTCCCCTTTCCCCTAAATTCTTGACTAACTCCTTTGGGAACAATATCATGTAGAGATTTTAGAAAAATTTGGTAGCGTGGAAGGTAAAGTTCTTAAGCCAAGTTGGCAAAGTTCATCTTTTGAGATCCCATCCTCAAAAAATATTGGTTTATTATTTGTCTATGTTTAAAATCTCAGGTTCAAGGAATTATGGAGGTATGGGGATTAAAAGAATTAAAAATTTTAATAGAGCTATTCTCTCCAAGGTTAGCTAGTATATAATTGAGGAAGAAAATGATTGGATTAACAAAATTGAGGCAAAATATCTTCAAAATAACTCTCCTGACAATCTCATCCACAATTCAAACCATCCTTATGATTCCCTAATTTGG
The DNA here is from genome assembly GCA_027943335.1 of Chamaecyparis obtusa. NCBI lineage: Eukaryota > Viridiplantae > Streptophyta > Pinopsida > Cupressales > Cupressaceae > Chamaecyparis > Chamaecyparis obtusa. The sequence goes on from BSBK01000055.1 coordinate 435,042, forward strand.
AATAATGTGCATAATATCATAAATTTTATTAAGAAAGGTGGGAGAAAAATAATTGGAGATGGGAGAAACTTTAAGTTCTGGGATGATGTATGGTGTAAGAATGTGACTGTTTCAGCCACAAAATTCTTTAATTATATCAAAGACTTCCTCATACAAAAAAATAGGATCTATGTGTATAATTATCTTACATAACATGACACTCATGATAGATGGAAAATTTCCAAAGAATAGCTCAAAGATACAAGGGGGGCTAGTCCTTTATCCACAAAAGAATCGATGAAGTTATACGTCTGCAAAATTGTCTTGAAGATTGTTCTTGTTTTTCATTGGACAAACAAGATGTGTGGGTTTGGAAATATCAATTATTTTTAGTTTTCCACTGCCCACACAAATATCGTAATTATTGACAACCTAAATAAAATATATTTCATGTTTATTAATAGGTTCATTGTGTGCCTTGTTTAATTAGAAAGTATTGATCATATTTTCCTTCATTGACCTTTTGCTACTAAAATTTGGTCAAATGCCTTGTCTTATTTTATAGTTTCCTGGCCTTTTCTTGAAACTATGAGAAGCTTTATAGAACAACGAAGTCAATTTCCCATTAGACATCATGTTATTCAAAATAGTTGATCCCAACCTCCCCCCCCCCCAAACACCCTTTTTGGTTTGGAATATATGGAAGGAGAGAAACAAAAGAATATTCAGGGAACAATCTAGGAATTCAAAGGTTCTCTTCCAAATATAAAACAACATATTAAGGAAAATGTGGATGTTGTGTCATGTGGATGTTCTAAATTTATTTTGAACTTATAAGAGATCATAATCAAACAATTATAGGGAATAATCCAAAACATTTTGAAGACCAATTATAGGTTTATTCAATCCAAAGAAAGGAGATCAAATGGCAACCACTAGTATTAGGATGCGTTAAATGTAACTTTGATGGAAGTTCCAAGGGAAACTCAAGAATATTAGGGGTTGGAGGAGTGATAAGAGGTTTTAATGGCCACCTTATTGAAGGATACAACAAAAACCTTGGAATAGGCTCTAATAACAGATTTGAAGCTTATGCTCCATGGAAAGGACTAAAGAAACTTAAAGAGAAGAATTGTAAGAAAATTATTCTTATTTAGGAGACTCTAAACTGATTGTTGATCAACTTAATGGAATATATGGAGGCCTCTAGAATTGAAAATCTTTTTGGATGAGTGTAAAGTGATTCTTAGGAATCTCTTTCAATCCAAAGTTGAGCATGTCTTTAGAAAAGGAAAGAAGGCAATTGACAAAATGACCACTATTGGTTTGAGATCTAGTGAATGGAACTATATAACCTATCCTCAGTATCCCTAAATTCTCAAAGAATTTTTGGCTAATGAAAGAGTGCATATGTTTACTCAAAGGATTTCAAACCAACTTTAACCTTATGGATAAGATTAAATTTTATTTACAGCTTAATAGCCCCAAGAGAGATCTACCAATCTCTAGTTCTTCTAATCTGTTGTGCAAATTGAAGTGGGATCTGAGAATTGGTGATGTTTTAATTGGTGATGAGAAATATTTAAGGTCTTTTGTGACATGGGAGAAGTTACCAAGTTTTAAATTTCAAATGAGACTTGTTGTGACGATGTAGATTAGGGACTAGATGATGTGTTCCAAAAAGTGGAAGTGGAGTGTATTAATTGTTAATATCTTCTTCAACATGATAATTTCATAAGAGTGATTTAATAATTCTTCAAATGAAAATAAATGAAGGTACTATGATAGGTAATTTCTTAAGGGGAGAGTGCGCGATGAAAGTGGCCTTTTGATAAAGGATTTACATAAAGATAAGGTATGGAAAGGTTTTTTGTTAATATGATTTAGAACAACAAAGAGGGAGGGTGAATCAGTTGTTCTCATGTCCAGATGTATAAAAAAAACTTAAAAAACTTTTCCCTAAATCAGATCTCACAACCAAAATCAACTCGGTCATCATTGATTCAATAATAGAAACATATAACATTGCAGTCCACTACCTAGCTATATCTAACTTGTAAAACACAGAAATGTCTAAACCAAAACATTCACACAAGCATTGACACTAGGATTTATAGTGGAAACCCAATCTAGGAAAAACCACTTTGTAACATGCTACTATTATTTTCACTCTTCTGAAGTGAGCTCGGTTAAAAGCCAACCCTGTCAAAGGTTACAATACACACTGTTAGGTGTGACCCGGTTAAAGAATTTCAATCATTCTATTAGAAGTGAGCCTTGTTATAGGACTTACATACATTCCATTAGAATGCAACCTTGTTCAAAGGATTTAAACATATGAATGTTAGGTCAACCTCTATTAAAAGGATTTTGACTATTACAATGGTTAGAAAGTAGCAGCAGTATTGATCTGAAAAACATACAACTCACTTTGCAAATATTAGATCCAATTCCATGCACAAATGCTAGTTTACTAACTTTGAAACTTTTTCATCTCCATTTCTGATCAGCTTAGAACTTTTCTTCAAGCAATCACCACACTTCTCCTTTAGCCTTTTCTACTTATACAGTCAATAACATCTACTGATCTTCCAACATCCTCTGTTCACCCATGCACACACATACCTAATGCTCAAGTTCCCTTAATACTTCCTCAATTAGGTTAACTCATCTTTTTCCGCTCAATCTCCATTGTAGATCTTAGGGTTAGGTCAAATTCATTGAATCTACCCGCTTTATGTTCCTTGGCTCCTTTTCTAGAAACATCTCAAATCTCTTAAAGATTTAAAATGAAACATTTTTCAGTGCATTCAATGCTTTCAAACAATCAATAAATAAAGTCATCACATTTTACATAATCCAAGAATTCAACAATGTTGGCTCCAAATCTGAATTCTCATCAAATATAAAAATACTGATGCTCGGTCAATACTATGATCAACTACTCGGTCTTCATGTAGAAAGCTCGGTCATTACTAAAAATGTTTTCTCGTCTTAAAATGTCTTCCTCGACAATTAACTGATGTTTGATCGACCCTAGAATTTTTCTTAGCATATACTGACTCAGTCGACACTAACATCACTTGGCTTGAACATGATTTCTCTATTTTTGCTCGATCAAGCCTACCAGTTTAGTCTTCAATCTTACTAAGATAAACAATACATTGTCTCATCATTGTTCAACATAGTCAAGTACACTTTGTAGTATCAAGATAACTCAACCTTTCCTTAGGTGCTATTGTTACCAACCTTGCTTATCCCGTTAGCAACACTCAAATAGATATAGTACTTTCCTAAGTAGCAATAGTCTTATCAATTAATATTTGACATCAATGACAACACAACAATTTCTTCAATTGTAGTTTCCAACAATCTCCCTCTTTGGCATTGATGGCAACACCATATGATATCACCTGAATAACACATGGATTACCAACCAATCTAAAAACTTATCTGTCCATTAGAAATTTGTTTTTAATATCCTTAGCTTCATTCTGATTCAGAATCTATAACCTCACTTGTGTGACCATCAGAAATATCCATATCTCCCTCTATCCTGATCCTTCATTTTAGTTCATCATCTCCTTACTTTTCCTTTTAGTGCCATGTGTTATTATATCATCTCAGTTCATCTCCCTCTCTGACAAAAATGCCAAAGCAACAACAAAAACATACATCCATTAGATGTAGATATTATCTATGTAGCTCAGTGTTTCTCCCTTTTTCATCTTACTTATGAATCATTCCTTGTCTTTGCTCTTCTTCACAACTCTAGGCCAGTCCTAAAGTGTGACAATCTTCTACATCAATCTATCATATATTTTGCTAGAGCATATTTGATGCAGTGCTCCTAGCTTAACTAGGCAGCCTCAGTTAGGGGAAGGACCCCTAATTGACTTCTCAAATACTCATGTGCTTCTTTAGTTAAAGCTTTAGTGAATATGTCTGCTAATTGTTCCTTTGTATTCACATATTCCATTCAGACTTCTTTATCTTGTACCAATTCTCTCAAGTAGTGATACTTGATTGCTATGTGCTTGGTCTTGGTATGCATCACTGGATTCTTGGAAATGTTGATAGCACTTGTGTTGTCACAGAAAATAACAACAGCTTCAGTGATTTCTTCTTTCATTCCTACCAACAATTATTTTATCCATACCAAATTTGAACAGTTTACTGCAGCAGCAACATACTCGGCTTCAACAGTAGATTGGGAAATGCAATTTTGTTTCTTGCTCATCCAGGAGACTAATCTCTATCCAAGAAAGAAAGCTCCACCACTAGTACTCTTTCTATCATCTACATTTCCTACCCAATCAGCATCTATATATACTCTTAGTTCAAATCTTTCATCCTTCTTGTAATATAGCCCATAGTCAGCAGTCCCTTTCAAGTATCTCATAATTCTTTTCACTGCCATCATGTTTGTTTCCTTAGGATTGGCAGAGAATCTTGCCACAATTCCAACAGCTAGTGCAATATCTAGTCTACTATGTACAACATACTGCAATCTTCCAATCATGGATCTGTACAAAGTCTGGTTCACTTCTACAACATCATCATTCTTAGATAACTTTTGTCCAGTAGCCAAAGGAGTACTCACTGGTCTAGAATCTTCCATCCCAAAAGTTTTTAGTATTTCATTAACATAGTTAAACTATGTAATGAAAATTCCTTTCTTCATCTGATATACTTATAAACCAACAAAGAATTTGATCTCATCAAACATGCTCATTTCAAATTCAGTTTGCCTTTCATTTGAAAATCATTTACACAAAGCATCTTGTCCACCAAAAATAATATCATCCACAAATTTTTTTGCCACCAGGATACCTTTACCTTCTTCATCTTTCATGTACAGATTGCTTGTGTCATTTGTTCTTGAAAATCCAATCTGTATCAAGTAGTTATGCAATCTCTCATACCATGCTCTGGGAGCTTGTTTTAATCCATATAGTGCTTTGTTCATTTTGCATACCATGTGTCTTCTATTTGGATCAATAAAACCTTCTAGCTATTCTATGTAAACTTCTTCTTCTAGTATACCATTTAAGAATGTAGACTTGACATCCACTTGATAAACCTTGAAATCTTTATAAGCAGCATATGCAAGCAGAGTTCTTACTCCTTCCAATCTATCTACAAAGGAAAATGTCTCCCCATAATCTATTCCTTCTTCTTGTGTGTAGCCTTTGCATACTAGCCTAGCTTTGTTCCTAGTTATTTCACCTTTTTCATTCAACTTATTCCAGAACACCCACTTTGTTCCTATAACATTTTTATTTTCACGTCTCGGCACCAGAGTCCAAGTATCATTCTTCTCTATCTGGTCTATTTCTTCATTCATTGCTTGTATCCAGTCTTCATTTTCTAATGCCTCTTTAGTTGACTTAGGTTCAAATTCACACAGTAAACATGTTGGATCCATTGTCTTACTTCTGGTCAGAATTCCAGTATCTTTATCTCCAATTATCTGTTCAGGCTTGTGATGTCTTCTTACATATTTTGCCAAAATAGGTTCAGCTCTTCTCTCCTCTATTTCATCAGGTTACTCAACAAGATTTTCAGATTCAGCTTCTAAATGCTCAACAACCTCTTCCTGATACTTGGTAGCATTATCTTGTCACTCGGCATGTTCTTATTCTCTTTCGGCACTATTTTTCTAATGCTCAGCATCCTCTTCCTGTCACTTGGCATTACTTACTCGAGACTCGGCATAAGGTGCAAGTCTATTACTTGCCTCTTATTCTTCTTCAATATACACAAAAGATCTATAATCTTTTGGTTCTCTTTTTCTATCAACTTCATTTCTTTTTGCATACTCATCACCTTTGATATTCACACTTTCCACAATTTTGTTAGCGTTAGAGTTCAAACACTTATAAGCTTTACTTTTTGTGGAATACCCTAGGAACATGCCTTCATCACTTTTAGCATCAAACTTTCCATTCCTATTGTCTTTTAATATGTAGCACTTAATTCCAAAGATTCTAAAGTATTTAACACTTGGTACATGCCCATACCATAATTCATAGGGTGTTAGATTTGTACCTTTCTTGATCTGTACCCGATTAAGAGTGTAGATAGTTGTACTTATAGCTTCTTTCTAGTATTTCTGTGCCACATTCTTTTCAATCAACAATGTCCTTGCACAATCCAAGATAGATATGTTTCTTCTCTCTGCTATACCATTATGTGGAGGTGTTCTAGGTGCAAACATCTGTCTTTTGATTCCTCTTTCATTGCAAAATAGATTAAATTCATTTGATGTAAATTCTCCACCTCACTCAGATCTAAGACATTTCAGGTTCCTACCTGTCTCCTTCTCAACCTTAGCCAAATACCACTTAAAGAATTGAAAAGCATCAGATTTTTCTTTTAGAAACATTACATGCATCATCCTAGTATGATCATCAACAAACAAGATAAAATATCTAGCACCACAAAAAATTTGTACACCCAGAGGTCCACAAAGGTCAGTATGAACCAAATCTAAAATGTTATTAGAAATAAAGGATTTGCACTTAAAACTTGACTTTGTCATTTTTCCTAAGTGGCATTCCTTGCATATCACATTCTTAGGTTTCTTCAATCTAGGTAGACCTCTTACTTTCTTCTTCTTACTTATTTCTACTAGATTATCAAAGTTAACATGACATAGCCTCTTATGCCATAACCAAATGTCATCAAGTTGTGCAACCATACATGCTTCTTCAGATAGGTCAAGATAGAACAAATTACCTCTAGTCTATTCTCCACTTCCAATCAGTTCACCAGTAGCATCAAATATTTTATCTTTCTTATGATGAAATTCCACTCGGTCACCAGTGCTGTTGAGCTATGCAACACTTAGTATATTATAATTTAGACCTTCAACCCAATATGCATTTTCACAAGAGATCTTATCAGTTAGTTTAATCAAACCTTTTCGTCTAACAAGACATGGTGCATCATTACCAAATTTTACACTTTTACCTCTATAATGATGTAAGGTCTCAAACTTACTCTTTTCACTAGTCATGTGATGTGAACCACTGTCAATAATCCATTTTTCATTCTTTCTCACATAGGAGATCAATGCAGTTTTCTCATCCTCATCAGATTCATCTTTCATTGCAACATAGACTACCTCAATTTCAAAATCATCACTATAAGTGTCAGTTCCTTCTTCAGCAATGTAACAAGATTTCTTACCTTTTCTTTTGTAGTCTTTGTACCTTTGGTAGCTTCTATCATCTCTTTTGTCTTTGTGTTTTCTTTTTCTTTCTTCATCTTTATCATTCTTGTTAGGACATCTAGCAGCTATATGACCAACTTTGTTACATGCCAAACATATAATAGGGAGTTTACCTTTATATTTTCCTATTCCCCTTCTTAGTCTTCTAGCCATAAGAGCTTCTAGATCTTCAAGTTCTTCATCAGAAGTGTCACTATCACTTTCACTGATGTATCTTTCTTTTTCTTTCTTTGGCTTGTTCAGAACTAATTGTGACTTAAAAGAAGATTCAACATTACTAATACTACCAATAGTGAAGTTATCATAGTTAGAGAGTTCAAAAGTAGTCAGCTTGCCAACCAAACTTTCCAAAGTAAGCACATTTGTAGAGTTAGATCTAGATTCTTGAATAACTAAGATCTTAATAGCATATATAGGACAAAGAGTTCTTAGTACTTTACCAATTATAGTTTCATCCTCAATAGTCCCACCTTCTCCTCTAATAGCATTCACAACTTCTTTTATTCTACCACAATATTGTGCATTGTTCTCACCTTCTTGCATTCTCATTTCATCAAACTTACCTCTGAGACTCTCAGCCTTAGCTTTTAGTACATTTATGTCACCACCATAGATCTTTGCAAGAGTGTCCCACATCTCCTTAGCACTTGTGCAATCCTTAATGTCCTCAAATTCTGGATAGCTTAGGGAAGATGCAATTTCTAGCATTGCCTGATTATGTTCTTATTTAGCTCTCATTTCTTCAGTAGTCAAAGGTGAGATAGGTGAGACATAGTCATTCTCAATGTAGTACTTTGCAAAATCACCAATACCGGCTAGATGAAACTTCATCAAACTTTTCCATACAGGGAAATTTTCCTTATTCAGCTTTAGTACCTCCTTATACATTCTGATCATGTGCTTCAAGCCCCTTTAAACTTGATTTATGTAAACACCAATAATAAGAAACACAGCTTTGATACCAATTGTTAATATGATTTAGAACAACAAAGAGGGGGGGGTGAATTAGTTGTTCTCAGGTCCAGATGTATAAAACAAACTTCAAAAACTTTTCCTTAAATCAGATCTAACAACCAAAACCAACTCGGTCATCACTGATTCAATAATAGAAATATATAACATTGCAGTCCACTACCCAGCTGTATCTAACCTATAAAACACAAAAATGTCTAAACCAAAACATTCACACAAGCATTGACACTAGGATTTATAGTGGAAACCCAATCTAAAAAAAATCACTTTGTAACATGCTACTATTATTTTCACTCTTCTGAAGTGAGCTCAGTTAAAAGCCAACCCTGTCAAAGGTTACAATACACACTGTTAGGTGTGACCCGGTTAAAGGATTTCTATCACTCTGTTAGAAGTGAGCCTTGTTATAGGACTTACATACATTCCATTAGAATGCAACCTTGTTCAAAGGATTTAAACATATGACTGCTAGGTCAACCTCTGTTAAAAGGATTTTGACTATTACAATGGTTAGAAAGTAGCAGTAGTATTGATCTGAAAAACATACAACTCACTTTGCAAATATCAGATCCAATTCCATACACAACTACAGGTTTACTAACTTTGAAACTTTTCCATCTCCATCTCTGATCTTCTCGAAACTTTTCTTCAAGAAATCACCACACTTCTCCTTCAGCCTTTTCTGCTTATACAATCAATAACATCTACTGATCTTCCAGCATCCTCTATTCACCCATGCACACACATACCTAATGTTCAGGTTCCCTTGATACTTCCTCAATTAGGTTAACTCATCTTTTTCTGCTCAATCTCCATTGTAGATCTTAGGGTTAGGTCAGATTCATTGAATCTACCCGCTTTATGTTCTTCGGCTCCTTTTCTAGAAACATCTCAAATCTCTTAAATATTTACAATAAAAAAAATTTCAATGCATTCAATGCTTTCAAACAATCAATAAATAAAGTCAACATGTTTTACATAATCCAAGAATTCAACAAAGTCAGCTCCAAATCTGAATTCTCTTCAAATATAAAAATACTGATGCTCGGTCAATACTATGATCAACTACTCGGTCTTCATGTAGAAAGCTCGGTCATTACTAAAAATGTTTCCTCGGCTTAAACTGTCTTCCTCGGCAATTAACTGATGTTCGATTGACACTAGAATTTTTCTCGACACATATTGACTTAGTCGACACTAACATCACTTGGCTTGAACATGATTTCTCTATTTTTTCTCGGTCAAGCCTACCAGTTTAGTCTTCAATCTTACTAAGATAAACAATACATTGTCTCATCATTGTTCAACATAGTCAAGTACACTTTGTAGTATCAAGATAACTCAACCTTTCCTTAGGTTCTATTGTTACCAACCTTGCCTATCCCCTTAGCAACACTCAAATAGATATAGTACTTTCCTAAGTAGCAACAGTCTTATCAGTTAAGATTTGACATCATCGAGAACACAACAATTGCTTCAATTGTAGTTTCCAACATTTTTATCTTTCAAAAGGTCAAACTTATAAAGATTTGAAGACACATATTGAATGAAATTGGGGCTTTAAATTAGTTATTTCCTATAATGGCACTGGGGAATCTATTAATAAAGGAGGTACAAATTCTTAGGTATGGGTTATTTATGATATCACCTTCTTTTCCATTAGATGCAAGTTGATTTGTGGTACTAGTAGCATTTTGCAAATTGATATCTTAAAAGATGGGAAATATGGTTGTCATGTCACATGATGAATATGGATTTTTCTACATGAATTTTGCATCTATCATAATCTTAAGTGCAAAATAGCTATTTTTATTTCTATTTGAAGGTTTTGTCACGAGTCTACTAATTTTGTCATTTTCTATTTTATGTTTTCTACTATGAAGAAGATAGTAATGGGAGGCACTTTGAAATGTTTAGAACCTAATTATTATCAATAATTAATACACAATGATGAGCTACAAGATCTATTCAAAAGGGTAGAGATGACTCTCTATTTCATGACTATGAAGGGTATAATAGGTGGTTGTCGATGAAGTTTTGTAATTCTTGGTAATGGGGTATTGTAATTATTAGTAGTGTATCATATTCAATATCACTCTGAATCTCACAATAGGGGAAACTAAGCTAAAATGTGAAGGATTCTAGGTAGATAAGAGAAGTTCAAGAGACTACAAGAGTTACATCAAGAAATACTTTAATAGAGGAGAACAACCACAAGTGGTCCAAAATTGGTATGACAGCTCTCTTTTTACTCCACAATATTCTATGATTAGTTATCATGTGATGGATTATTTTACCTTAGAAGAGTGATATACTATTGTGGATGGATAGAATTTCCCCATTCTCAACAAGGTAAGTGAAAAAAGATGGGGGACCAAAAAGGTGGCATAAGATGCCACTTTTCTTTATGAAATAAAAAAAACTCTAAACTTCGATGAGAAAATCAATATAGTTACACTCAATATTTGTAGATGAGACAAGAACAAGAGTTGCATTACTCTTAATATAGTTTCTAAACTACTATTTTTTTATTAAAAAATGGTTGAGATTAAGAGCCTCAAAAAGGGGGAGCACACAAAGTGGTCTTATTTTTTTGCAAAAAACATAACATAGCATCTAGTATCCTCCCCCTAAAACATGAACTTTTTTTAAAAATATTTTTAATCAATCGAGTGAGAAGTTAACTAGCACCATGTAGTTTATCTTATATTTTTTGTCTTGTTTTATGAACGTATGATTTTTTACAAATTTTTGAAGTGGACACATACTAAAAATATGAAATTTGAGTGTGCTCCCCTTAGAAATTATTAAAAACTAATCAAAAATCAAAATTTCTTAGAGGAATAGGAGATTGAAGTGATAACCCTTGTTCCCCAAGCATGGAGACAAGGCTATTATGATGCTAAAAAAGTAATATTGTTTATGAAAGTTAAGGCGATATGCAAAAAAGATCCCCCCATAAGGTAAGCTACTAAGGTTACATGGTGTGGAGAAACATAATACATGAAGTGATAATGCACAAAGAACTCTTTAATTAATTGATTTGATTTTAAAATAAAAGGGGATAAAATAATAATGTCAACCTAATCTAAGTTATTTTCTAGAAGGGTAATATAATTTATCATGAAAAATAGTTGATCTCTTCTTGTATTGTCAAAAGTTGGAGGTTGAAGGTGGTTTTTTAATTTCTATGGTGATTCAAACCCACCCTAGTTTACAATTGGAAATACCACTTTAATATTTCACATTGTACCTATAAGGAATTGGTAGTTTTGTAAAGTCTCTTCCTAAGACAAAATTACAATGTCATTGGATTGCATTGGAGATTGTATTTTGGATTCATCCATGTGAGTCACATTATTTTGAAGAAATTTAAAATTTGCTAATAAAATTTTATTTATTTATTAAAATTTTCTAATAAAATTTTATTTATTTGTGTCTATTATTTGTGAATGTTTATCATTGAAGATCATTCCATATTGAATGAAACATTGGGAATAAAAAGATTTTGGGTAAAAATTAATATATTCAAAGATTAATTTATTCAAAAGAGTATATAGTTGTGGAGCCCAATTCTCTATGATATGCGAAAAACTATTGAGCTTATCAACACATTACTAGTCAATCACATTCCTCAATTGAGTGTCTCAGATAAAGGGAAATTTTATATGTATTGTAAATTTAAATATTTATATATCTCACTTAAGTTTGGCGATATCCATTCTTGGATAGATTAATTATCAGATTACAAAGGGGGGGGGGGGTGAATCAGTAATCCCTGATTCCAAATACCTTAACAAATTTTCTCTGATTAACTCAGTAGCAGCTCTGTAATACACAATTCACTATTTATTGACAACAGTAATTAAACTATAATAATCAATAAATAATTCACAACATTTAACACCAATATTTAACGTTGAAACCCAAGTTTGGAAAAAAACACTATGGGAATTGTGGGAAATGTGACCGACTAAGAAAATACTCTTCTGAAATACACTCGATTAAGAGCCAATCTGGTTAAAGATTGCAATGTACATTGTTAGGTGTGACCTAGTCAAGAGATTTACCTCAAATCTGTTAGGATCTTCACCCTACTAGGAGTGGCCTTATTGGAGGGATTCAATCACTCTTTAGAATGTTACCTTTTTCAATGATTTTACTATAAGACTATTAAGTCAACTCTGTTACAAATGGTAGTAAGGAACAGTAAATAAATTGACATGTAGATTTGCAACTATCTTTTCTCAATCAGATCCATGTATGCTCTTCTGTCTTCACTTCAATTCTTTGATATCCACTCGCTTTAACACTTCATCAAATCCTTCTTTTCCCACTCATAATGTCTATGTTCCTTCTTCACTGCAACAGTTAATAACCCTTCAACTATTCAATTTTCCAATCATTTGTCCATACATGATGATCCTTTATCTAGACAACTTTTTCCTCTTAATCTCCTTTATTACATTTTTATTTGGTCAATCTTAACCGTCCAATTCATTATACCTCAAATTTGGATCTCGGTAACACATTTTCTTATCACCTAGAAACTTGAAATTTTCTAGGAACTTGTTCCATCTCTTTTTTCGCTTAGATCTTTTCGTAGATCTTCACCTTGAATTTTCATGTCCCTAGATCTTTTGTAGCTAACTTTCCTCATTATCATGATCATCCAGCTCATCATAGCTAATCATTAAATGCCAATTCAATCCTTATTTAATATTTATTCCTTTCTTAGTGACCTCTATTTCAATTTTGGTTAACTTCTCTTGGTGCCTAAACCTTTCCTTGTTTTTGGGTTCCTTTGGTTTCTTTTCCTTTACCGAGTTACATATCCTTCTCAGTAGCCAAAACTCTTTTGCTTACTGACTTGGAAAATCTTCATTACCATGCTTTACTGACTTAACATAATCATATGTTAGGTAGAAAAATATTATATTAACATAATTTAATCATTGTTTGATCTGTATTAGTTGTCTAATTAAGTTCTTCAACTACTCAACATCTCATTTCTTTTTCTCCTTAACTCCTTCACCTTATATCATATACCGAATGATATGAAAACATAATATAAACTAGAAATCAATTGCTTGACATTAATGAGAAGATAATAACTAATCTAACCTTTCTACTATCATGTATTCCCCTTATCTTGGTTGGTCTTCATCATAAGCTCCATTAGATAATCAATCTTCAACATTACTATTAGTTATAGTAACAATCTCTCTCTTTGGCATTGATGGAAACACTAACAAAGTCAGTATTCAATTGATGATGGTACACTTCCATGTCATTCATATTATGTACTCCTTCTGAGTAATAACTTCTTCTTTTATGTCCTTGATATTCCATCTGTAATTTGTCTCTCTTTACTATCAATAGTAGTCTTCTTTACAATTTCCTTTTCTGATTCCATCAGCTTTATTCTCCTTTATATATTCTCCCTCTTTTGATAAAATTTTATTTTACATCAATTGACTTATTCATCTCCCTCTTTGAAAACAATTCCAAAGAAATTTAAAATTCTCAGATTATACCTCAAATGTATAGATATCTCATTCCAGTCATAAATTTTTTTTTTCACAACTTCAGGCTTCACCTAAAGAGTGAACACTAGAATCAACTCACAATATAGATATTATATTGAGTTCCTGAATTGATGCAACATGCATCATGCCTTAATGAACATTAGATATGGGAAGAACCCCTAGCTTACCTTGAAGATATTCAAAAGCATCCTTCGATAGTGGCTATGTAAATATATCATCTATATGCTCTTTAGAATTCACATACTCCAATGCCACATGATTATCTTGTACTTTCTCTCTCAAGTAGTGGTGCTTAATAGATATAATCTGTCTTTGAATGCATCACAAGATTCTTTGATATGTTAATAGAATTGATATTATCACAATAAATTGTAATTGGATCGGTGATATCTTCATGCACACCTTCCAATAGTTGTTTGATCCATACAATATTAAAAAAATCATAGTTGCAGCAACATATTCAACTTCAGCAGTAGATTGTGAAATACAACTATATTTCTTGCTTAAACATGTCACTAGTCTTTTTCTTGAAAAGAAATCTTTGCCACTAGTGCTTTTTATGTCATCATTATTTCCATCCCAGTCAACATCACTATATACCTTGAGATCAAAATCTCTTATTTTTGTGTATCACTGACCGAAATCTTCAATCCCTTTTAGATATCTAAATATCCTTTTAACTACAAAGAAATGTGTCTCCTTTGGATTTGCAAAAAAGCTTGTGACTATACCAACAGAATGTGCAATATTAGGTCTATTGTGTACACAAGATATTTTAGTTTACCTGTCATAGATCGGTAAAGTGTCTATTTACTTCCTTATTGTCATATTCCTTTTATAATTTACAACCAATAGCCATTGATGTTCCAACTGGTTTTGAGTCTTCCATATTAAATTTTTTCAAGATCTCCTTGATATACTTTGATTGTGTTATGTAGATCCCATCATTTACTTGTTCAATTTGAAATCCAATAAAGAGTTTTATCTCTCCTATCATAGACATCTCAAATTCCTTTCTCATTTCCTTAGAAAATGATTTAGACATTATCTCAATACCACCAAATATAATGTCATCAACAAATATCTCAGCAAGCAAAATTTCATCAGTACTATCATATTTCAAGTATAAATTTTTGTTATCACTAGTCCTTTCAAATCCAATCTTAACTAAGTAAGAGTGCAATATTTCATACCATGCTCAAGGTGCCTACTTCAATCCATATAGATATTTGTGTAATTTGCATACCATATCCTTATTGCTTTTTTCAACAAATTTATCAAGTTATTCAATATAAACTTCTTCAAGAATTTCATTTAGAAATGTAGACTTAACATCCATTTGATAAAATTTTTAAATCCTTTGTAAGAAGCATATGAAAGCAATATCCTTAAACCTTCTAATATATCAATAGGTGAAATTTTTTCACCATAATCAATACCTTCTATTGGTTGTTCCCTTTGATCTTCAAAACTTGTAGATTTATAGTTTGATGGTTAACTATAATGAAACTTTGACTCTATCACCACTCCAAAGTCTACAAGGAAGAGGGCTAATTAAAAAGGATCAAGGAGATCCTCCTACACTTTGAGCCTCAATGCTCAGGCAGGTGTACCCTTGACTCACTTCTTCAAAGGAGTCTCTAAACAATATATAACTATACCCTTTACTATCTGATTGAAATGTTTATCATTTAATTGTGTGTGTGTGATTGTTGATGATGGACTGCTTCCAGAGAATGGATCAGTGCCTTATCCCAGGGCAGAGAGTCACTTAACAACCTATATCACCCTAAAACCTTAACTCAGATGTATATAGACTCAGAGTAAGTGATTTTCCTATTACTACCCTCACTCGAATATCAGGACATCAAATCCTTATCTTTCCATGAACTCACTAAACCTACCTTAAAGACTTTAATCCTAACTTTGTTAGGAACTCAAAGATAACCCCAAAATACTCTTTGTTTACCATATGCTAACCCACTTTGTGCAATCAACATACATGAGCTCAAGAGCAAAACAAAAAGACATACACCAATATGAGATTGGAATCCAAAATATTCTCACTAAGACTTGCAGAATCAATACATTACCAAATGACAAAATGCACAAAGGAAAAAAACCCTAAATCCAAGCTCTCCTTGTTCAAATTTTCACTATCAACAATCTGGGACCAAAACCAAAAGAATTGGAACCCCTGCAAACTCAAAAAGTCTGCAACTTATACCCCCCTAGTCATCTTGGAAATTTGCAACAAGATACAGATGACTAGGGTTAGGATTTCAACCACCCAACCTGCTAGAAACAATCATGAATTTAATTTAGGGGCGGGAAACACATCCAATCCAGGAAAGAGGAAATCTTGAACTGATCCTTAATTATGAAAGTCTTCTCTACAAGTACAAAGGATCACAAAACTAGGCTCAAAAGGACACCCTGCAACATGCCTTGAGCCACAACTACAACGTACATGCTCTACAAATGAGCACTAGACATCCTAGACCACACAGAAAACCAATCACTTCTCACCAAACAGGGTTGTTTCTGCATTGAATTCCATAAAAATGGTACCCTCTATCACTGGAAACTCTCAGAAATTCAAATTTGAATCTCAACAGTTATTTCTTTGGCACCTGTAGAGAAACAACGACCAAAATTTAAACCTTTAACAACATTAAAACACAGCCGTCCGATCAATCTCCCTTCACGAGCTTTATGACTTTCTTTAAAAGTGGTCCCAGTCAAACTTAGCGAATTGGTGACAAAGAACCTTCACCAATTTGTGAAACACTTCGCTCCTTCGCTAAATAATTTAGCGACTTCTCGACTACCATTCGCCAAATCGCCAAACAAACTAGCGAATCACTATTTTCATGCGCAAATGTGTGACCACATTGAATTTTTTTGGCACCGCCAGATCTTTATCCACTCTGCCAAACCTCAGACCCCACCTGGGCCTACCTGATGCCACATGTCATCATGCCATTTGTGATTCACACCCAGTCACTAACACTGGACCCATGCTCTGCAAGCCCAAGATCGAACGACGGTCGCATGATCGCAAGGGATGAGAATATTCTTTACAATCACACGCCCGTCGTAGATCAAAAGCCTCTTGAAAACTTGGGCCCACCATGTGTATCGACCTTCCTACCGCATCAACGGCTCTCATTAAAGCATGGAGACTAAAAGGCTTGCATCTTTTCCTCATGGTATAGCGATAACCACCGATCATGTCTGAACATTAACTGCACCAAGCAACTGTGAAGAATCGAGTCCCATCGACGAACTGCCACCTCACCACCGCAAACACATGTCAACTAGTCGCATGATCGCATAGCCAAAAATGGGCTATGCGATCATGTGATAGCCAACCAAAGGCCACCACATGACTGCCAGCAAGACCACACCCTTCCATCAATGGGCCCCAGGACAAAAAAGGTAACCAGTCGCATGGTCACATGTCAAAATTTTTTGACATGCGATCATGTGACAACCAATCAATTTAAAACCTTTGAAGACTTGGGCCCACCATCCATCACACTTGCGTAGTTAGGTAACACCAACAAACAGGAAACTGTGAGGTCGAAAACACACAAGGTTTCTGACACCAAAAGATAAGTGCACAAAAGCTGGAAGGCACAAGGTAAAAAACAATGAGGGTTTTCACATAGACCGAAAACATCATGGATTTTCAAAAACACTGTGGGTTTTCGACACTATGATAGATTTTGAAATTGTTTCCTGCAAACTTTAAAACTTGATATACTTTTTGGATTTTGTGATTCAGCACGTGCAATCTGGGCTAGAGCAAGGTGACACAATGAAGAACACAGGGCAGGACACTTTACAAAAACATCTGTAGGGAAGAGGCCATTTTCACAGGATTTTTGCTATGATAGAAAAATGGCCTAACAGTGGCTCTATTTGGGGATGCATGGCTCTTGCAGGCATAGCAAGGACGTAGAATCACTGGTTAAAGCAGATCATCCCACTGGATAAAATTGCAGACAGCAAGGAACAACCAGGGCAAGACAGGCAACCAGACCAAAAACTGAAAGACCAGGGCAAAATAGGGCAGGGGCAAGCAACCTATATACAGAGATCTACATAATGTACAACCCTAACTACTGTTCATGGAAAACAAAGTACTTCAAATGAAGTATTGCTTCAAGAATTGTCCATGAACTGACAACTCTTGAATATCACCATTAAAATCCTTGATGATGTAAGAATCTTGGCACCATTTCTTATGAATCAGATATGGCCCTAACCAGATGGGATCAAATTTACCATGCTTCCCCTTATCCTCCAATCTGGCATTCCAAACTAACACCAAATCACCAGGTTCAAACTTCCTGTCAACAGTCCTTTTATCATATAAATTCTTAACCTGCAACTACAATTTGGCATTCTTTGTAACTTATTCTCTTCTAGTTTCATCCAACCTAATGAGGTCCTCAATTCTCAACTGCATTTCATCATCAATGTCATCATCATTTAACTGCACAAACTTGTACATCTCCAATAAGTTATTCTAAGGCATTCTAGCATGAATTTCGTATAATAAGTCAAATGGTGCACAACCAATTTCCCTCTTCACAGTTACCCTATCAGCCCATAAAGCTAATGGCAGCTTTGAATTCCATGCCCTCTTATTTTTCTCAAGGATTCTCTTCAAGATCTTAATCAGACTCTTATTAGTATATTATGCCTGACCATTTCCTTGTGGATTGTGGATGATAAGGTGAGGAATTAGAAATCTGAATTCCCAAACCTTTGCAAAAGTCCTTATATTTGGAAGACTTGAAGCACATAACATTATCACTCACTATCCTCTCAGGGCACCCAAACCTTGTAATAATATTATTCATCAGAAAGTCAATTACCACCCTGCTAGTTGCATTCCTTATAGGTATAGCTTCTACCCACTTTGTAAAGTAATCAGTGGCAACTAAGATCCATGAATGTCCTCCACTTGACTTGTTTGGTATCTCCCCTATGAAATCAATTCCCCATTATTGGAAAGGAGCCTAAACTACTACTGGCTTTAATGGTACATTACCTAAAAACTTAAGCTTACTAGAGAACCTTTGATAGGCATCACATCTCCTTACCAACTGTTCTGCATCCTTGAAGATTGTGGGCCACTAAAATCCTACTCTCAAGATCTTATGAGCAGTTGTTTTATCCATATAATGTCCACCACAAACTCCCTCATTCATCTCCTTCAACAATACATTAGCTTGATTCTCATCTACACATTTCAACAGTATGCAAT
Organism: Chamaecyparis obtusa; assembly: GCA_027943335.1. Classification (NCBI taxonomy): domain Eukaryota; kingdom Viridiplantae; phylum Streptophyta; class Pinopsida; order Cupressales; family Cupressaceae; genus Chamaecyparis; species Chamaecyparis obtusa. Next base: position 454,060 of record BSBK01000055.1, read on the forward strand.
CCAAATTTTTTCTATACAACTTACATTTCACAATTACATACTTGATGGCCTGTAACTTTAATGTCCTCTTTTGATTATCATTCATACTCTCTGGACACCTCATGTTTCTCAAATAGTAAATAATATCCTGATACCAAATACAATCATCCATATCACATGTATAATCAATTTCAGAATGATTTACCTGGTTTGCATCTAGATTGGATTGAGCCATCAGTTTTGCCAATCCTTGACCTCTAACCAACTTAGTGATCTGGATCTCAACATTGAATTTTTGGATCCTATTGATCCATCTGCACCTTCTTCCAGATACCTCTTGCTATGAGAAAATATCCTTCACAGCCGCACTTGGCACAAAAGCAATCACAACTGCTCCCATCAAGTAACACCTAAAAGCCTTGATTGCTTTCACAAGTGCATAAGCCTATTTATCATTTATGTCATACTTTAATTCTGTAGCCTGCAAAGATTTACTAAAAAATGCAATAGGCTGCTCAAAACCATCCTTATTCTTTTGTAACAAAACTACAGTAATAGTATGAAAAGATGAAAAGGAAAAGATATGTATTGGGACATTATAATTAGGTGCCATAACCACTAGTGCATCTTTGATAGCCTACTTGATATTCTTGAAGGCCTCATCAGGCTCACCCTCCCAATTGATTACAGATCCCTTCTTCAACATCTTGGAAATAGGTCTAGTAACCTCTGCAAAGTTTGTCACAAAACTCCTTAGAAAATTGACCTGACCAAAGAAGGACTGAATCCCTTTAACATTCTTTGGTCTCTAAATTTTATCAATGGCTGCTACCCTCTCAGGGTCAATTCTCACTCCTTGCTTCCCAACTAAGTGGCCAAGCAACTTACCTTCTGTGACACCAAAAGCACATTTCCTTGGGTTCAAAGAAATGCCAAATTCAAAGGCCCTCACAAATATTTTTTCTAAATGAGCACAATGGTCCTCTTCCCTCTTGGAATAGGTAGTTAAATCATCCTGATACACAACAAGGAAAGCATTGATAAAATCTGAAAAGGCAACATCCATTGCCCTCTGAAAAGTAGCACCAGCATTTGTGAGACCAAAAGGCATTCTCACACAGACATATGTTCCCCAAGGTGTTCTAAATGCTGTCTTGAATTGTTCTGATTCCTTGACAATGACCTAATTGTAGCCAGAGAAACCATCCATCATTGACATCAATTATGATCCAGTTACTCTCTGCAACATAGCCTCCATATTGGGCAAACAATAATTATCTTTCAATGAGCTGATGTTCAAATTCCTGAAGTCCACACAATGCTTGATGTCATCATTCTTTTTTCTTATAGGAACAAGGTTTGACACCCAAGAAGAATGCCTTATAGGCTTGATAATGCCAGCATCTCTCAACTTCATTAATTCTTCTTGCATCTTGGGTGCCAAAGTAGGATTAATAGGCCTTTGTTTTTGCCAGAAAGGTTTAGCATCTTCTTTCAATGGAACAACATGCTGAAATAAATCCTCTCTATAAACCTTTAGGTCATCATATGACCATGCAAAAACATGCCTGAATTTCCTCAATAATTCAATCAAAGGTCTCCTTACCTTTTGAGATATATCTCTACCAATGTATACTTTCTTAGGTGTCTCATGTGATCCAAGATTTATCTCCTCAAGATCAGCATGATCTTCTCCTTTGATATTCTTTTTAAATCTATCTTGGTTGTCAAAGACAGTCTCCAAAACAACAAGCCCCTTGGGCACCTTGTTAGTTCTAAGTTGAATGACCTCATTGCCTAAGACAACCTCCCTTTCTCCTACTGACTCAACCAAGGTTGAACAATCAAATTCCTGACCATGATACTGATCCTTGCAATCCATAAACTTCAAAATATCATTATCATCATCAAAAACTTGCCAATACTCAACATTATCTAGTATACTAGGCCTAGCCTGAATTTCAACTCTAGAGATACCAGAGAATGTGACATCATTGGGATTGATTGCAATATTGGCTAACAAGTTAGCCACCTTGTTGTTACTCCTATCCTTCCACTCAATATTGAAGGCATCAAAATGTTCAATCAAATCCCAAACTGCATTCCTATAGGGCCCGTTTGGACCACGGCATACAGAATGTCAGATATGGTCAATTCTGGAAGATGCTGCAATTCTGGAAGAGACAAATCCTTAAATTGATTTTTGAAATATGGGATGACCTATTTGGTTCACCAAAACAGGGTCTGTACATGATCCATTTTTGATGTATTTTTTCTGAAAAACCATTCAAATTTCTATTAAACCCAAAAGAAGAAATCACCAGAACATCCTTCTCCATGGGCCCACTACTGCTACCGCTCCCGCTTCTTTCCCCACTACCCAAAAGAGAGAGGAAAAAAATCTGGCATATGCTAAAGATTGAGAGCAAAATGGCGGAAGATTGAAGCAGCTACATCAAAGCAGGACGGCCTCTTTGCAATTTCTGTCAACTATTGGAGCAAAAAATGGGAGGAAGCAAAGAAAGAAAAGGAAGAGGGGATTATGGTTCTTCGCAGACCCCCAAAATCTTTGGCAGTCAGAAATTAAAAGTATTATTAACTGCAAAAATGGACCCGACGACCGATAAAATTGACATTCAAAACTAGCATGCGAGCCTGATATTCTGATTCCACCTTTTTTTTGGAAGACGGTATGCCCATTTTTTTGGCAAAATTGGAATATCAAAATTCCAATTCTATCCATGCATGTCGACCACAAACAATGGATTTGGAATTCAGAATACGCAATTCGAGAATAACGGCCGATATGCCATGGTCCAAACGGGTCCATATTGTTTCAACCTTCTATTCTTGGAAGCATACACTGACCTGACTTGGGACACCACCAACTCAGAATCACCAATAACATTTAGACATTTAATACCATGCTTTTGTGCCAACCTCAATCCTAACAACAAGGCCTCATATTCTACTATATTGTTGGTACAAAATAAATTCAATGTGAAAGAGAACTTGCAGGTGTTTCCATCAGGAGAATAAGTAAAATACCTACTCCTACACCATCTTTGCAATTTGCACCATTAAAGTACATTACCCACAAATTACTCTTCACAAAATCAGCACCTACTTCAACAGAGATAGTTGACAAAATATGTTCATTTTCAAATACAGGGATCTCTGCCCTAAAAGCATTAACATCAGAATCTACAAAACATGTAGTTTCATTATCTATGCTTCTCTCAATCATGTGGCATACTCTTGGCTCTCGTTCAATCTTGACAAACTGATCATCAATCTTGAAATTTGCATAGGACAAATCACACTATAAACTTCCACCCATGGCAGCACTCCACCTTCTAGACAGCAACATCCCATAATGAGGAGGGATATCCACCACTAAAACACTCATTGTTAGCTCTTTCTCTGGATATGTTGCCAACCTATATGGCATTGCATTGATAGTCCCAATAACTGGTACCTCCCTCTGATTCATTGCACAACACCTGCCCTGCACTGTATCAACTTTAAGGCCCAACCTCTCCATGATTTTGAAAGGCATGACAGTATTAGAGGCACCACTATCAATCATACAATTTCTTAACTTCATCCCATTCACAAGAACACTTAAGAAGAATGGGTCAATACTTTCAAGGCTGGCATTGACAAAACTATCCAAATATATTGGAGGAATTTGAGACACAATTCCCTGAGAAGCAACATCCTTCAAAGCTTTATCCTGAGATCCATTGCATGAAGTATCATTTTTGTGAGTATTACCAACCCATGCAATAGCTTTATCTTTATGTTCAGGGATCCTCAACAATTCTGACAATGGAACCTTAACTATAAATTGTGACAATACAGATAACATGTCGATAGGGGTAGAAGCAGGAATCTCAATCTGCACTGCCTTAACGTCCTTTTTCTTGTCTGACACATTAGGTGTACTGACCACCCTCACTTTTTCAATCCTAGCCATTGTGTTAACTGGCTTCTCAATCTCACTAGAGACCTTTTCAATTCCAAATCCCTTAGGCTCACAATGCTTACCTTTTACATTCTTGAATTTCACCATGTGCTCAACCTTTGATTTGTTCTCATTAGGTTCTCCGGAGTTGGTACTCTTTATAAACATTCCTGCAGCTTTCTCATTTGTATTCCTTGCCACCATGCCTCTAGTTTGCACCTGGGCAATCATTTCTGCAGTAATCCTATCCATCTCTTCTCTAGAAGGTCTTCTCAAATTTATGGCTTGGGAGAAGAATTCATGTTACATGTTTTGTGATCAATGCATTCACCATCAGAAAAAACCTCTTGATGAAAAAGGGCCTGATTATGTCTCTTCACATTTACATCTACCTCTTCATCAAAATCAGAATCATCTTCATATCCTAGATATGAAGAAACCATGTTGCATCCAACATCATCTTGTTCTTCTTCTTGTTCTATCTCCTCATTGCCACAATCTTGATTTGCAGCCATAGATTGTGCAACCACACAATGCTCTGCAGAATGAGGGGACTAGCATGCAACACACCAAGATATTTTCTACATGACATTTATTGAAGCCTTATGCAGAGGGTCAGGGACACCTTTGTCATTGTTTCCTCTTGCAGCAGGGATAATAGGCTTGCCATCCTTCCATTGGGTGTTGTAGGGGTAGTTTTGCAGTCTATACTATTTATTGAAATTGTTGTTGAATTGAGGCCTTTCATTGGTAGGAGCACTGATGTTCTTTTTTGCAAGTGCCTTCAAATCCTTCAATGCATTAAGCACCTTATCCAATTTATCTTCTTCTTGCCTCCTAGATCCAACATTCTTATAATTTTCTTTCTTATATTTCTTGTCCCCAAACAATTTTGGGTGATCTCTCTTTCCACCCAATTTTCCTGATATTTTCATGTTGTTCTCAATATTGACAACAATCCTAAAAGCATCCCTAAGAGTTCTTGGTTCTTTATCCCTCAATAAATATCCCATCTTCCCATCAAATGCATTAAAGTATGTAGTTAGACAAACATTGTTATCTAACCATATAACTTGGAACAACTTATGCATACCCTTCTGAAATCTCATGTTGAATTCAGCTGCAGACTCATTCTAATTTTTCCTTATGGTGTTGAATTCATTCAACATGAAACTAGCATTAGGCCTATCACCATACTGCTCTTTGAAACATTTCTCAAAAGAGTCCCAAGTATCAATACATCTATCAGGAAGCCTCTTAAACCAATCTCTAGCATCCTCCATTAGAGATTGAACAAATAGTTTCATGACTATATCCTCATGCTCTACCTCATAATCATTAAGCATATCAACAAATAACCTAAGATGCTCTTCACAACTAATAGCATTATTACCAGCAAACTTAGGTACCTTATCTCTAATATCATTTGGAAAAGCATTTGGATAGCCAGGAATTCCATCAAAACTTATTTGCCTATAGCCTTCTAGTTGCATAGGTCTTCTTTGAAAGATGGAACTAGTGTTAACCCTAGGATCAACATTAGCATCTATGTTTATTTGTGCATTTGACTGCTGCCTAGGATCTGCACCTATCCTAGCAGATGAAGAAGGAAATGAACTAGTAGCATTACTAGGTGGAATAGCAGTAGTCATAGATGGCATACCTAGTTTAGTAGCAGATGGGCCAAGAGCATTAGCTGAAGAAGCCCTCAAAAATTTGATCTTCCTTTTCTTTTCTACAATGGAAGCCTCAACCTTAGCTCTCTCTAGTTCTCTTGCAAGCTCCTCATCTTCTTTTCTCCTTCTCTCCATTTCAGTGTCCTTATTTGAATCAAGTGGTGGGATCCCTGGTATTTTCACTGATTTGCTTCCTTGGTCACCCACCATCTTCTACTTTCCTTTCTCATTAATGATAACAATAGGTCTAGTGATCCTATGCCCATCTTTATCTTTAGGCAAAGGGACATAACTTTGCACTTGTCTAACCACAGGGCCCTCCCTATCAAATTCATGATCCTGAAGCAAGCACTCTTGCTCACTCAAGGCATCAAGATCACCAAAAACATCATGTTGCAGAGTTCTAGGAGCAGAAGCAAGAATCTTGTTTCTCTCCTTCATTTCATTTATTTTTCTAAGAAGAGACTGCCTCTCTATCAAAGCATTCACCTTTTCAGCCTCTCTCTCCTCCTGTAATCTTTTATGTATGGCATCCTGCTCTGCCAACTGCAACCTTAGTGCATTCAAGTCATCAGGATCCACCATAATGTCATCAGAACTAGATGACACATCCATATCAGAAAGATTTTGATATGGGAAGTGAACTTGCCTATGTCTCATGGGTTCTCTTCTAAAATGATCTTCATCAAGATCTAGGTCAACCTCTAAACCCATATCTCTGTTTTGTTCATTCTGACCTGTAGGCAATGGACCTTTGTCCTGAAATGCAGCCTCAGGGGTATCGTAAAATCTCTCTCCAGAGTGACCACCATCTGATCTAGAAACTCTATCTTGTGAACCATTCTCACTTGAGGATACATGTGGTACTCTGGCTCTAGCATTTCTTTGTTCTTTCATGGGAGCACTAGTAGACTCACCATTCCTTCTAATCCAGCTCTTCTTTTCTTGTCTAGGTAGCTGCTCCAAAGTGACCTCTGGATTCTTTCTAACAAAAGACCTAGTATTTCTCCTCTTATCCATGATTTATCAATATGAATCACTGGTTCTAACCTTTGAGTCACCACCCACCTAGATGGAAAATCTTTGAAACACAACAGGAAAACAAGAACACACTTACAACCTTCCTCTCTAGATTCTCACCAGCAGAATCATTGTCCTGTTGATGGCTTGGCTGGGCAGGTCTATCTGGTCAATAAGATTTGAATACTTCAATATGGCTGCAACCAAAGACCTAACATATGCATATCTTCATAATCATTCTCCCCAATAGAGTCGCCATTTTGTTGGTTCCCTTTGATCTTCAAAACTTGTAGATTTATACTTTGATGGATAACTAGAATGAAACTTTGACTCTATCACCACTCCAAAGTCTACAAGGAAGAGGGCCAATTAACAAGGATCAAGGAGATCCTCCTACACTTTTAGCCTCAATGCTCAGGCAGGTGTACCCTTGACTCACTTCTTCAAAGGAGTCTCTAAACAATATATAACTATACCCTTTACTATCTGATTGAAATGTTTATCATTTAATTGTGTGTGTGTGATTGCTGATGATGGACTACTTCCAGAGAATAAATCAGTGCCTTATCCCAGGGCAGAGAGTCACTTAACAACCTATATCACCCTAAAACCTTAACTCAGATGTATATAGACTCAAAGTAAGTGCTTTGCCTATCACTCCCCTCACTTGCATATTAGGACATCAAATCTTTATCTTGCCATGAACTCACTGAACTTACCTTAAAGACTTTAATCCTAACTTTGTTAGGAACTCAAAGATAACCCCAAAATACTCTTTGTTTACCATATGCTAACCCACTTTGTGCAATCAACATATATGAGCTCAAGAGAAAAACAAAAAGACATACACCAATATGAGATTGGAATCCAAAATATTCTCACTAAGACTTGCAGAATCAATACATTACCAAATGACAAAATGCACAAAGGAAACAAACCCTAAATCCAGGCTCTCCTTGTTCAAATTTTCACTATCAACAATCTAGGACCAAAACCAAAAGAATTGGAACCCCTGAAAACTCAAAAAGTCTGCAACTTATACCCCCTAGTCATCTTGGAAATTTGCAACAAGCTACAGTTGACTAGGGTTAGGATTTCAACCACCCAACCTGCTAGAAACAATCATGAATTTAATTCAGGGGTAGGAAACACATCCAATCCAGGAAAGAGGAAATCCTGAACTGATCCTTAATTATGAAAGTCTTCTCTACAAGTACAAAGGATCACAAAACCAGGCTCAAAAGGACACCCTGCAACATGCCTTGAGCCACAACTACAATGTACATGCTCTGCAAATGAGCACTAGACATCCTGGACCACATGGAAAACCAATCGCTTCTCACCAAACAGGGTGGTTTCTACATTGAATTCCATAAAAATGGTACCCTCTATTGCTGGAAACTCTCAGAAATTCAAATTTGAATCTCAATGGTTATTTCTTTGGCACCTACAGAGAAATGAAAGCCAAAATTTAAACCTTTACCAACATTAAAACGCAGCCATCCGATCAATCTCCCTTCACGAGCTTTATGACTTTCCTTAAAAGTGGTCCCAATCAAACTTAGCGAATTGGCGACAAAGAACCTTTTCCAATTCACAAAACACTTCACTCCTTTGCTAAATAATTTAGCGACTTCCCAACTACCATTCACCAAATCGCAAACAAACTAGCGAATCACCTTTTTTATGCGTGAACATGTGAACACATTGAATTTTTTTGACACCGCCAGATCTTTATCCACTCTGCCAAACCTCAGACCCCACTTGGGCCCGCTCGATGCCACATGTCATCATGCCATTCATGATTCATGCCCAGTCACTAACACTGGACCCACGCTCTGCAAGCCCAAGATCGAACGGTGGTTGCATGATTGCAAGGGATGAGAATATTCTTTACGATCACACGCCCATCGTAGATCAAAAGCCTCTTGAAAAATTAGGCCCACCACGTGTATCCACCTTCCTACTGCATCAACGGCTCTTGTTAAAGTGTAGAGACTAAAAGACTTGCATCTTTTCCTCACGGTATAGCGACAACCACTGATCTTGTCTGAACATTAACTACACCAAGCAACTGCGAAGAATCGGTTCCCACCGACCAACTACCACCTCACCACCACAAACATGTGTCAACTAGTCACATGATCGCATAGCCAAAAAATGGGCTATGCGATCATGCGACAGCCAACCAAAGGCCGCCACATGACTGCCAGCAGGACCACACCCTTCCATCAATGGGCCCCAGCACAAAAAAGGTAACCGGTTGCATGGTCGCATGTCAGAAATTTTTGACATGCGATCATGCAACAACCAATCAATTTAAAGCCTTTGAAGACCAGGGTCCACCATCCATCGCACTTGCGTAGTTAGGGAACGCCAGCAAACAAGAAACTATGAGGTCAAAAACACACAAAGTTTTTGACGCCAAAAGATAAGCACGCAAAAGGTGGAAGGCACAAGGTCAAAAACAATGAGGGTTTTCACACAGACCGAAAACATCATGGATTTTCAAAAACACTATGGGTTTTTGACACTGTGGCAGATTTTCAAATTGTTTCCTGCAAACCTTAAAACTTGAATAACTTTCTAGATTTTGTGATTCAGCACGTGCAATCTGGGCTAGAGCAAGGTGACACAATGAAGAACACAGGGTAGGACACTTTACAAAAACATCTATAGGGAAGAGGCCATTTTTATAGGATTTTTGCTATGACAGAAAAATGGCCTAACACCTTCTTATGCATACCCTTTGCAGGCTAATCTTGCTTTGTTTCTGATCACATCTCCTTTGTCATTGAGTTTATTTTTTAAAATCCACTTTGTTCCAATCACAATCTTATCCTTGGATCTTGGTACTAGTGACCAAGTGTTATTCTTTTCAATCTGATAAAATTCTTCTTTCATTGCATTCATCCAATCTTCATTCTCTAGTGCATCCTTCACTAATCTTAGCTCAAATTCAGAAATTAAACATGTGTTATCTTTCAACTTACTTCTTTTCATGACTCCTGCATTCTTGTCTCCAATTATTCTTCTTGGTGAGTGGTGTCTTCTCAAATATTTTTCTAATATAGGCTCGATAGACTGTTCATTAATGTTTTCATCTCTCAGTGGAGGCTTATCTTGCTCATCGATTTCTTCTTGTTGCTTCTCGGTTGTGTCAACCAAATTACCTTCCTGAACATAAAAAAATATTTTGTAATTCTCATGGTTTTTTCTGCTATCTTATTCATTCCTTTCTGCAAATTCATCAACTCTTACATTTTCATTTTCAACAATTTTTTTAGTATCCTTGATAAAAAATTTATAAGCTTTTCTCTTTGATGAGTAACCAATAAATATACCTTCATCTCCTTTAGAGTTAAACTTTCCATTTCTAGCATCTTTCAGTATGTAACACCTACTTCCAAAAGTTTTGAAATAACTTACATTTGGTGTGTGACCAAACTAGATTTCATAAGGTGTCTTATTTGTAGCTTTCTTCAACTATACTCGATTGAGAGTATAAACTCTAGTACTTATGGCTTCTCTCCATAATGTTTGTGTAACCTTTTTTCAATCAAAAAAGTTCTAGCACAGTCAACAATGGATTGATTCCTTCTCTTAGGTATCCCTTTTTGTTGTGGATTCATCGATGTAGATACTTGTCTTTTAATTTTATGTTCATTGTAGAAGATAGTAAATTTAATAGATATAAATTCACCTCCTCTATCAGATCTCAAACAGTTCACTTGTTTTCCTATTTCCTTCTCAACTCTTACCTTATACCACTTCAACATTTGAAATGCATCAGATTTTTCTTTTAGAAACATAATAGACATTATTCTTGAATAATCATCAATAAATAGAATAAAGTACCAATCTCCATCGTAGCTTTGAATTCTCATGGGACCACAAAGGTTTGTGTGAACCAATTCCAAAATACCATGGTAGAGTAATATTTTCTTCAAAAACTAGATTTAGGCATCTTACCAATCTGACATTCTTTGCACATAGCTTTATCAGGTTTAGTTAATCTCAGTAGTCCTCTAACTCTACTCTTCTTACAAGTACTTTGATCAAGTTATCAAAATTCACATGACACAATCTCTTATGCCATAGCCATACATCTTCAGTTTTAACAAACAAGAAACTCTTTGCATCAGTATCAAGAATAAATAGATTACCTCTTGATTGTCCACCAGTTCCAATTAGATCTCCATCAACACCATAGACCTTAACCTTTCAATTCTGAAATTCTAGTCAGTGGCTAGTATTGTCAATTGTGCAACACTCAATAGACTATAGTTTAGTCCTTTAACCCAATATGTATCATTATATTTTATCTTTTCATTTAATAGGATGGATCCTTTACCTTTCACATGACATGGAGCATCATTGCCAAATCTAAAAAATCCTCTATCATACTCTTCTAGGTTATCCAACCTTTCAGTATCACTAGTCATATGATGTGAACATCCACTATCAATAATCCAAGGGTCTAGTTTACTTACATGAGAAACAAGTTCTTTTTCATCTTCATAATTTTCTTCATCTGATTGTTCCTTTACTGCAACATAGACACCTTCGTATCCTTCTTTGATATCATCAGATTCATCATCGGTTACACCTTCCTCTGCTAGGTAGCAAGAATTCTTACCTTTGTCCTTGAAATATCTGAATCTTCATTATCGATTGTCTCTTTTTTCATTCTTATCATTCCCCTCATTGTCAGGACATCTAGATGCAATATGTCCAATCTTATTACAAATGAAACATTTCAATGGTAACTTGCCTTTGTACGTTTCCTTTGCCTCTAGGTAGTTGGTTAGCCACTAGTGCTTCCAATTACTCCTGCTCTTTTTCTTCGTTTAGAATACTATCATACTCACTTCCATATGGATTACTATGATTTTATCTTTCTCTTCTTGATGGTCCAATTCTTACAAATGACTTGAAGGCAACTTCAATAGTCGGTAGACTATTATCATAATTGCTAAGCTCAAATGCAGTCATTTTACCAATTAGGGCTTCAAGAGTGACAATATTGTTTGGTATAGATCTCAATTCCTAAATAGTATATACTCTAATTGTTAGGAATGAATGATAAATATATCCTATGGGAGTATTGGCAGCCATTCTGTAGCAGTTGTTGTTGCATTCATGACTATGATTGTCATTGATATCAACACAGTGATCTACTAGAGATTAGCAGAGGAGCAGACAGTGTTTTGATTAGCGCATGTGGCATATTGCAGATCAAGCTATGTGATGTTGAGGATTTACTCTTTGATATGTTATATTTTCATGGTTAAGAGTGCATACATTAATTCATTTATTCATGAAAGTTATGAGCATTTTGGTGGAAGCAGTATTCAGGTAGTGTTCCTGAGTAGCGGTTTGTGAAAATTGGATGATATCTCCTAATCGGGATGGAATCTAGTTTTGTGCAGTTAGAGGGAAGTTGAAGACATATTTTTAATGATGTGGATGATAGCACAAACTTTTAGGTCACATGAGTGAAAAATTATTCTAATTAGAAGCTGACAGTTTTGTGTAATTTTGATGTAACGTGTGGAAACTTTTATTTTGTAATTGGATGCCCACTCATTTGTAATTACTTGAGTGTGGTATAGAGGAAGGAATGTTTTTCCTTGTTGTAACATGGTTTAATATGTATGGAATTAATATGATTAAGTGAATGAAGTTGTGAAAGAGAATTTGTGAAGGAAGACATGCGAGGTACAAAGATCTGAAATTGAGATCTAGTGTAGCAGTGAGTGTGGTTTGGCATAGTTAGAGAAGAGGTAACATATTGTTGAGATCATTAATGATTTGATATTATTCTATTGAATAATCTAGAGATCAGTTGGACAATGTGTTCAGTGATCTTTCCATTGAAGCTGTTTGGGCAGTGGGTCCTTCTGTCTTCCATAACTCCTAATAGAGTTAGAATCTTTTAGTAGGGATTCAAAATCTCCTAACTAGGATTCATATGTACTAAATATATTTCATAAGGCTCCTAACAGAGTCCATCCTTTCACAAGGAATATTCATATTGGTACATCTTTTGTGGGCATCACTTCCACCGGGGTTTAGTCTTTGATCAAGAGGTTCCCTAGTCAACATATCTTGTGTCATTGTGTTATTGTGTATGAATATCTTTCTATGGTTGGTAATTATATTGCTTACATGGTTAAAATATATTGAAGTTGATAAAATTTATAATTATCAGATAACTGATTCAAACCCCCCCCCCTCTTAGTTATCTCGGTGGACTTTACTTTCTAACAATTGGTATTAGAGCGGTAGGTCCTTGAAAGAAAAGTTTAACAACTGAAGGAGATCCATGGCGAATTTTAGGAAAGAAAGCCCTAAGTTTGATGGAGTGAATTTTGATAGCTGGAAAGGAAAGATGAAGACACATCTACTATGTTTAGGACCAGGTTATTGGTTGATAACGAAGAATGTGAAGACTATTGTTGAAGAAGATGATATTGAAACATGTAGTAATGATGAGAGAGATCTATTCATGTGTAACATACTTGCTAGGGAAGCACTTTTTCTAGCCCTTTCAGAGAATGAGTATAGTTAGGTAAAATGTTTGAAAACATCTAATGAAATTTGGAAAGATTTACACTCTACTTTTGAAGGTGATGAACATGAAAAGAAAGTTAGATTACATAATTGGATATGTGTATTTGAAGATATAAGAATGATGGAAGATGAATCTGTTAGAAACTATATTGGTAGAATGTAAGAAATTGTTGCAGGCATAAAATCTTGTGGAGGAACAAAGCCAGAAAATGAAGTTATATGGAAAATTTTGAGGATGTTGACTCCTGCATTTAAGTAGACAACACAGATGATTGAACAAGTTATACCTTGTACTTCAAACTTTACAAGAGAGACTCTTCTTGGAAGATTAGATGCAATAGAAATGAACCTGAGGTTGTCAGGAAATTTGCCTAGAATGGAGACAATATTCAGTGCTCTTAGTGTTCACCCTACTTTGTCAAGAAGCATTAGTGTGAGTGGAGATTATGCTGGTGGCAGCCGATCTAGAAATGAAGAAGACATGAAGATTGAAGAAGGTATTGCCTTACTTGTGAAGAGAGAACTAGATGGTAAGAAATTTTTTAAATGTTGGACTTGTCCAGAATATGGTAATTTTGCATCTAAATGCCCTAAGAGAGTTAAAAAGTATAGAAACAATTTCAAGCCTAGAAGATCTAAGGAATTTTATTATGCTAATGATGAAGATCTTGAAGCTAGTATAGAGAGAACTCTAAGTGAAAGTGATACTGAGAATAATGATGACATAGGATTTGTAGCAATTAAAGAAGAAAATTCTGAAACAGATGTTAAGGAAAAAAAAGCCCTAGTTTCTCAAGTTGAAAAGAAAGCTGATTGGATTATAGATAGTGGTTCTTCACATCATATGACTGGAGACATGAAAAAGTTCATTAATTTTAACAATTATGATGGAGGAGTTGTTAGAGTTGGAAACAACGCACCTTGTTTGATTAAAAGTATAGGATCTATTAATCTTGATGGGAAGACTAACAGTGATTATGTTTACTTTGTGGATGGTTTGAAACATAATATTTTGAGTGTTGGACAGTTATTGATAAGGGATATCAAGTTTGGTTTACTGAGAAAACTTGTGTGATAAAAGATAAAGATGGAAATATGATTGGAACTAGATCTAGAACCAGAGGTAATGTATTTCAGTTGAATCCTACTGAGATGACATGTTTGATTAATAAGATTGATGACAGTTGGTAATGGCATAGAAGATTTTTTCATATAAATTTTGATAACATTGTGAAAATAAGTACTACACTTGTAGTAAGAGATTTGTCTAAAATTATGAAGCCTACTAACATGATTTGCAAGGAATGTGTGATGGCAAAATAGAAGAGAAGTTCACTTCTCAGTAAGAAGTTTACATCTACAGAGAAGTTGGAGATTGTTCATACAGATTTGAGTCCTACCAGGACTAGAGGATTCTATGGAGAAAGGTATTTTATGATTCTTGTTGATGATTTTACAAGAATGATGTGGATTGCATTTCTTAAAGAAAAGTCTAAAGGATTTGACAAGTTTAAGGTCATTAAGAATAAAGTTGAGAATGAATCTAGAATGAAGATTAAATGTTTGAGATCTGATAGAGGTGGAGAATTTACTTCTAGAGAGTTTAACACCTTTTGTGAAGTGAATGGTATTAAGAGACAATTTTTAGCCCCTAGAACACCTGAACAAAATGGTATTGCAGAAAGAAGAAATAGATCAGTGACTGAAGTAGCAAGAGATATGTTATTTGAGAATCATTTGGTGAAGATATTCTAGAGAGAAGAAGTGAACAAAATAGTGTATACAATGAACAAAGTACAAATCAGAGAAAACACAGAAAATACACCCTATGAATTATGGTTTGGACATGCACCCTCAATTAAGTATTTTAGAATTTTTGGAAGCAAATTTTATATAAAGAGAGATGATGATATTGGAAATTTTGATCCTAGAAGTGATGAAGGTATATTTCTTGGATATTCTTTGAAGAGAAAAGCTTATAGATGTTATAACAAGAGAACTAAGACTATTGTTGAGAGCGCAAATGTTAAAGTTGATGAAAAGTTCAAAATTTAGGAAAGAATGCTTGATTATGAATCTGATGAAGGAACTCATCCTAAACCTAACACTGAAACTACTGAATTATTCTATGAAACTGACAGTGATTTTTTGAATGAAAGCCACAGTGAAATCATTGAAGAACCGACACCTGAAGTGAGATCTGAGACAGTGACACCTAACAGGAACTTATCAAGGAATCATCCTGTTGAGAAGATTATTGGAAGCATAGATAGAGGAAATCTAACTTGAAATAAGGTACAAGAATAGTTATGTTTGATTTCTCAAATTGAACCTAAATCTACTAGTGAAGCTTGTGAAGATGAACATTGGATTAAAGCTATGAAAGAAGAACTAAATTAGATTGAAAAGAACAAGACATGGGAATTGGTCCCTAGACCTAAAGATAAGAATGTTATTGGAACTAAATGGGTATTCAGAAACAAGATGAATGAACAAGGAGAAGTAGTAAGAAACAAAGCAAGATTAATATGTAAGGGATACTCATAGCAAGAAGGAATTGACTATGAAGAAACTTTTGCACCAGTAGCAAGAATTGAAGCAGTAAGAATGTTTTTAGCCTATGCAGCTTTTAAGAAATTCAAAGTATATCAGATGGATGTGAAGTCAACATTTTTGAATGGTGAATTAGAAGAAGAAGTCTATATTGAGCAGCCTGAAGGTTTTCCTTTGAATCAAGAAGGAGACATGGTATGTAAACTAAAGAAAGCCTTATATGGACTAAAGCAAGCACCTAGAACTTGGTATGAAAGATTGGATAAGTATTTGTTAAAATTGTGATTTAAAAAAGGAACAGTTGATAGCAACCTGTACAAAAAAGAAATTGAAAATGGTTTGTTGATTATAGTTATTTTTGTTGATGACATTATTTTTGGAGGAGAAGATGAAGCTAGTAATAAATTTGCTGATGAAATGAAAACTGAATTTGATATGAGTATGATTGGTGAAATGAAATAATTTTTGGGATTAAAGATAACACAGAATAGTGATGGTATCTTTGTAAGCTAGAAAAAGTACTTGAATGATTTGCTAAAGAGATTTGGAATGGATAACTGTAAACTAGTTTGAACACCTATGGTAACTGGACATAAATTATCTAGCATAGATGAGACTCCTATAGTTGAACAGAAGAAGTACAGATCTATGATTGGAGGATTGCAGTGCTTGACACATACAAGACCTGATATAGCACATTCAGTTGGAATTGTAGCAATATTTCAAGCTAAACCTAGAGAATCACATTATGCAGTAGTAAAGACGATACTGAGATATTTAAGAGGCACAATTGAGTATGGATTGTGGTATGAAAAATTTGATGATTTTACCCTATGCGCATATACAGATCCTGATTGGGGAGGCAGTGTTGATGATAAAAAGAGCACCAATGGTGGAGCATTTTTCCTTGGAGGAAGATTAGTTTCTTGGCTAAGCAAGAAGCAAAACTATATTTCACAAAGCACAGCAGAAGCAGAATATGTAGCAACAGCAAACAATAGTAACCAGATAATTTGGATGAAGTAGATGCTGAAGGATATTGGAATAAAGTTTGTTGAACCGATTGTTATACATTGTGATAACACCAGCACAATTAGTATGTCTAAGAACCCTGTATTACATTCTAAGACAAAGCATATAGAGATCAAGTATCATGTAGTAAGAGAGAAAGTTGCTGAGAAAGAAGTTAGACTTGAGTACATAAGCAAAAGGGAGCAAATAGAAGACATATTTACAAAGCCTTTTCCTAAGGATACATTTGAGTATCTGAGAGGTATGCTTGGGGTTATGCCCCAACCTACTTTTGAGAAGTGATGCAGATTGGTTGTATCCGTCTAGTGGTATACGAGCCTTATCTTTCTTTTGGATTGGATATTGGTACTTCCTCTATGGGGGAGTATGTGTATCTGAGCTGAGTCATGAGGACTCTAGTGAATGTATTTTCTGAACAGTGTCTTTTGACATTAGAGTTGTTGACATAATGATGAAATCTTAGTCATCGATGTCAATGGGGGAGAAGTGTACATGAAAAACTATTTGTACCATCTATTGCAGAGAACTGAATAGGAAAATGAAGCAAGATTTGATTGATGAAGAAGACTTGAAAGCATTTTTAGAGTAGTAGTGTTGCAGTATTGGATTCATGAAACATTGGATGTTTTTCATCTATGTTTCCATCAATGCCAATGGGGGAGATTATTAGGAATGAATGCTAAATATAACCTATGGGAGTATTGGCAGCCATTATGTAGTTGTTGTTGTTGCATTCATGACTATGATTGTCATTGATGTCAACACAATAATCTATTAGAGATTAGCAGAGGAGCAGACGGTGTTTTGATTAACGCACATGGGATATTGTAGATCATGCTATGCGATGTTGAGGATTTAATCTTTGATATGTTATATGTTCATGGTTAAGAGCATAGATAATAATTCATTTATTCATGAAAGTTATGAGCATTTTGGTGGAAGCAGTATTCAGGCAGTGTTCCTGAGTAGCGGTTCGCAGAAATTGGATGATATCTCTTAATCGGGATGGAATTTTGTTTTGCACAGTTAGAGGGAAGTTGAAGACATATTTTTAGTGATGTGGATGACAGTGTAAACTTTGAGGTCGTATGAGTGAATAATTATTCTAATGGAAGATGACAATTTTGTGTAATTTTGATATAACATGTGGAAACTTTTATTTTGTAATTGGATGCCGACTCATTTGTAATTACTTGAGTGTGGTATAAAGGAATGAATATTTTTCCTTGTTGTAACATGGTTGAATATGTGTGGAATGAATATGATGAAGTGAATGAAGTTGTGAAAGTGAATTCTTGAAGGAAGACATGAGAGGTATAGAGATCTGAAATTTAGATCTAGTGTAGCAGTGAGTGTGGTTTGGCACAGTCAGAGAAGAGGTAACATATTGTTGAGATCAGTAATGATTTGATATTATTCTGTTGAATAATCTAGAGATCAGTTGGCCAGTGTGTTCAGTGATCTTTCCATTGAAGTTGTTTGGGCAGTGGGTCCTTCTGTCTTCCATAACTCCTAACAGAGTTAGAATCTTTTAGCAGGGATTCAAAATCTCCTAACCGAGATTCATATGTACTAAACGTATTTCATAAGGCTCCTAACAGAGTCCATCCTTTCACAAGGAATATTCATATTAGTGCATCTTTTGTGAGCATCACTCCCACCGAGGTTTACTCTTTGATCAAGAGGTTCCCTAGTCAACATATCTTGTGTCATTGTGTTATTGTACATATGAATATCTTTCTATAGTTGGTAACTATATTTCTTACATGGTTAAAATCTATTGAAGTTGATAAAAATTATAATTATCAGATAACTAATTCATCCTCCCCCCCCGCTCCTCAGTTATCTTGGTGGACTTTACTTTCTAACACTAATAGCATACTTAGAAGAAATATATCTCAATATTTTACATACCACTTCTTCATTAGTCTATGATCCATCAGCACCTCTGATGGCACTCACTACTTCCTTTATTTTTCTGCTATATTGTGTCATGTTCTCTTCATCGTTCATCCTCATTTCATCATACTTTCCTCTCAGACTATCAACTTTAGCATTTTATACATGTTGATCTCCTTCATAGATAAGTGTAAGTCTATGCCATATCTCTCTTGAATTAGCACTATCATTGACATCATTGAATTTAGCATCGGAGAGAGAAGAGGTAATCTCTATCATAACCAAGTTGTGTTCATACTTTTCTCTCATCTGATCAACTATCAAAGGTCTAGTAGGTGTTGGAGTGTAGTCATTATCCAACAGATTCAGTACAGATTCTCCAATCGTGGATAGATATAATCTCATTTTGCTTTTCCATGTAGAGAAACTTTCCTTGTTCAACTTAGGTACTTCTCTCCTATAGATCTTCAAATATTTTACTCAAGTCTTCTAAACCTATCTCTTCAGAGTACTTAACTCTGATACTAATTGTTGGATTATGGAGAGGAGGGGTGAATCAGTAATCTCTAATTCCAAATACCTTAACAACTTTTCTCTGATTAACTTGTTAGTAACTCAGTAATACATAGTTCACTATTTACCAACAATAGTAATTACACTATAACAATCAGTAAATCATTCACAACATTTAACACCAATATTTAATGTGGAAACCCATATTTGGGAAAAACCACTATGGGAATTTTCACCCACTAATAAAATACTCTTCTAAAGTACGCTCAGTTACTTGAGCCAATTTGGTTAAAGATTACAATACACACTATTAGGTGTGACCCTGTCAAGGGATTTACCTCAAATTTGTAAGGATCTTCACCCTATTAGGAGTGGCCTTGTTAGAGGGATTCAAACACTCTTTAGAATGTTACCTTTTTCAAGGATTTTACTATAAGACTGTTAAAGTCCACTCTGTTAAGAGATTTCTATGTTACAAATGCTAGTAAGCAACATTAAATAAATTGACCTATAGATTTTCAACTATCTTTTCTCAATTAGATCCTTGTGGGCTCTTCTTTCTTCACTTTAATCATTCATTATCCATTGGCTTCAATACTTCATCAAATCCTTCTTTTCCCACTCAGAATCTCCATGCTCCTTCTTCACTACAATAGTTAGTAACCCTTAAACTATTCAGTTTTCCATCCATTTGTCCATACATGATCATCCTTTATATAGATAACTTTTGCCTCTTAATCTCCTTTATTACATTTTTTTTATCAATATTAACCGTCCAATTCATTATACCTCAAATCTAGATCTTGGTAACACACTTTCTTATCACCTAGGAACTTGATTTTTCTAAGAACTTGCTCCATCTCTTTTGCCACTTAGACCTTGTCATAGATCTTCACCTTGAATTTTCCTATCTGTAGATCTCTTGTAACTAACTTTCCTCATCATCATGATCATCCAGCTCATCATAACTCATCATTAAATATCGATTCAATCCTTATTTAATATTTATTCCTTTCTTAGTGACCTCTATTTGAATTTTGGATAACTTCGCTCAGTGCCTAAACCTTTCCTTTTTGTTTGGTTCCTTTTCCTTTACCAAGTTACATATCCTGCTCAATAGCCAAAACTCTTTTTCTTATCAACTTGTCAAATCTTCATCACCATGCTTTACCGACTTAACATAATCATATGTTAGGTGGAAAACAATTATATCAACATAATATAATAATTTTTTGATCTGTATCAGTTTCCCAATTAAGTTCTTCAACTTCTCAACATCTCATTTCTTTTTGTCATTAACTCATTCACCTTATATCATATACTGAAAGATATGGCAACATAATATAAACCAAAAATCAATTGTTTGACATCAATGACAAGACAATAACTGATCTAACCTTTCTATTATCATGTATTCATCTTATCTTGGTCGGTCTTCATTATCAGCTCCATCAGATAATTAATCTTCAACATTACTATCAGTTATAGTAACATTAATATCATCAATAATACATAAAGTGAAAGGAATGATTTATATATTCCTCTCATGACCAACTAATTTTTTTTCCAAGATTGATTACCTTTTGGAACTAACTGAGAATAGTTGGTATGATCACTAAGAATAAAAAAATTAATCTACTATCATTTGAATGTGATCCTTGGTTGGGTTAGATCATATCAATTTGTAACAACAATTTGAGCAGTTTTAATTCACACGTGGTATATGATTAATCCATTCAAGAATTATTACTAGAGATGAGAGTATTAACACATTGAAGGTATTAGCAATTTCAGAAAGAAATTGGGGTTCTTGGAAAAATGAATTTGGGAGAGAAGACTATGGGACAGTGTATTGATGAACTGAAGGAGGTTGTTGGTAGGGCTGAGGGGATAATGACACTCAATGACAAAATCATGTGAGGCCTCACCCCGAGCCCATCATAGTCTTTCAAATTTTGCACTTGAGATAGACTTATTTGATATTACATTTTGATGCTTTATGGCTTTCAGACACTTTATATTATGTATTTTATCACCATAGAGGTTAGATGCACATTATGTTATGTTTATTTTTACAATTACTATGATATCATTATGGATTCTACTTGTGTGATTAATTCAGTTTTATGAAGATTATGATGTCATGATGATATTTAATTTTGAAAATGAATTATTTATGCAATGATTATGTTACGAGCTTAATTAGGTGATGAAAATTGTTTATTACATGATGAGTTTTATGTATGTCATAAATGAATTATTATGCCATGTGTATTATGACTTAATTAGGGATATTTCAGATGAATTATTTTGATCATGAATGTTATGAATTTACATGTATATTTCCTTGGACTACTGATATTAGATTTTAGTGTGCATGGAATTAGAACATGGTAAATTCGGGGAACCAAAGCCTACACTTATGTTATTCAGTTAGCTAAGGTTGCATCTAATAAGAGACACAACCTTGTTGTATCATGTTTGATTTGTAAACATGATGAGCATGTGTGTTTAATTAATATGTTTAATTGTAATTAAAATTTGTTTTGTGAATGCTCAAGTGGATGTGCCACATGGCTTGTGATGTGTAATTCATGTTGTGTCATTTGACACTTGTAAGTGTACTTGTGGCCATGACATGTCCACTTGAGGATTGGATGCCCATGAACCTAGGATAGTACTCTTGAGGATCCCCATATGAAATCCCTTGGTTAGGGAGCTTGGGGTAGTGTCAGTTCATTAATTTAAAAATTGAACTTGCCATGAGTATTTGGAGGGTTAAAAAGGTGCCTAGGGCTGTGTTTAGGCCATTTTTAGTTAGCCCATTTGGTATACCTATGGGTAAGGGTCATTTTTCACCATAGGACAACCCTTAGTTGACCAAATGACCCATCCAAAAGTTGGTTTTCCATGATGCCAGAAAATCAAATTTTGGGACCAAGTTTTGGTAAGAACACCACCCATTAGAAAGGTAGTCCTTATTCCACCTTATTATCTTACCTTTGTAAGAGACCATTTTTAGAAACCTTGTAAGGAGATTAGGGAAGACCACCCAATGGGAAGGAAACCTTATCCCTAGGGGTTTGTGGGGATATGTGTGGAGGCCTTTTTAGAGGGGACTCTTCTTTTGGAAGAGTTTGAACACCCACTCTCTAACTTAGAGACTAGATAATTTTGGAGGAGCTTGGAGAGGAAAAGCTTAGAAAAAAGGGCTCTCAACTTCATCTCTCACCATTATTGCTTGGACTTAGGTTGGTGGCTCCACTTGAAATTCTCATGTAGTTCTTTTCTTTTGTATATGATAAACTTGGTAGTTTGTTCTTCGTGTTGCTAGATGTTGAAGATCTTGTTGTTTATATGTTAATAGATGAGTATGTAAATCTTGTGCTTGTTTGTGCAAGTATTTTTCTATTGTCAATGTGAAGTTTTGTGTTGTAGATTTCTTGTTTTGTGAAGTGTTATGGGAGTCTCAAGGCCACACGCACCCATGGGGGGGGAAGAGTAGCCTTGGGGTGAAGGGTATTTTTCTTACTTTGGACAGCCATGGGTGTAGAGTCTCTCCTTGGTAAGGAGAAGGAAGAAAACATGGAAGTATGGGCTCCATGTAGCCATTTCTCTTTTTATATTGGGGATCATAAGGGATTTGTATGGCTTGATGTCTTGGGGGAACAAGGGATTTTGATGGGCTTGTGAGAATGTGGTTAAGATGTGTATTTGGGAAAGCCATGAGTAGGCTTGTCTCATGTTTAGAAATGAGCTTTCTCCCCTTGGTATTTAGTCCACCTTCACCCCAAGATTTGGGTCATTGTGAGAGCCATTGTTTATAGATTTGGATGGGAGTATTATGTGTTGTTGTTTCTTTGTTGTTGTTGTTTTTGGGTTTGTATGTTTGTAACCCTATCTATGAGTTGGTTCCCCTAGCTCGGGGGTGGCTTCTTAGAGGCCTTGGTTGGGATGTGAGCATTCACATGGTCTATCCTACTTTTATTTGTAGGTAATGAAGAGATTGCACTTGAAGTGAAGCTTGGAATGGCTCTATTTTGTCTACTTTGTTTAACTATGTTGTAAGGGTAGTAGTATCCCTATGTAGAAAGGAGTCCAAATGGTAGCCTTTTGTATTTTAAATGAAGAGCCCATTTGAAAAAGGAGTTTTTGTATTTAGAAATATACTCTATGATTTATTCAAAGAAAAAGAATAGTGTTACTACATAGTTTTATGCATAGTTGATTGTAATATGAAAATAAGTGCAATAAAAGAGTTGTTGATTTTAATATTGTTAGTTTGATTTTTTTTCCTAGAAGAACCTACATCCTTATTTGAAGCTTACAGTATGAGGAAAAAGTGGGTAGTAGAAATCTAAAAACTTTATTTGTTGTACATTAGTCGACTATTAAGTTTAACTTTGCAAAATCTTGACCCATTACTTAGTTATGTTTATTGCATAAAAGTATATTCCCTTTTGGGGCTCATTTGAATAAAAGTGTTTGAAATTATTTATACACAACTATTTTTTTTTCTTTTCTTGTAAATCTGCATACAAATGAAATTTAAACTTTAATTATTTTTACTATTCAATTTAAAGAATGTGATGATTAATTAGTGATTAACTAGTTTATACAAAAAATATATAATATTATTATATGTATTTTACTTTGTTGTTGATTAGTATTTATCCAATTAGAAATGAAAGCACTATGATGTTGGTTTTTATGAAAAAAAGAATATACATCAAATCATGTAATAGAGTTTTTTTTGTTTGAGAAGTTACATACCCTTAAAAAAAATATAAACAGTTCGAATAAAATCTGATTTCTCTCTTTTGAAATGAAAAAAAATATTTATATAGTTGTTTCAGGAATGTGAAAGCCATTGTTTTTAGAAAAAGATATATATACATTTAATGAAGTTTTTTTTTTTTTTTAAAGAAAATTTATTATATTGAAATAACATTTAATTTAAACAATTTAAAAAAATAAAATAAAATAAAAACATTTGAAAAAAAAATTAACAAAAAAATTTATGGGGGGGCGGCTGTGGCCGCACCCCCCTTCCTATTTCCATGCATGGTGCGTGGGTAGACCCACGACATGCAACACCACAACCGAGGTTGTGGGAGGCCGTAGGTGCGTGGGCTGACCCATGGCCTATGTCCTCACTGTTGTGAGGAGCCGTGACCCACAAGAGTGGGGATAGACCGAGGGTTGAGGATAGAGCCTCGAATCTCCTCCCCGCCTCCTTCACAAATAATTTAAAAAAAAAAATATTTTAATAGAAAAATACAAATTCATACGAAAAACGTATGAAGCAAATCCAGCTTTTAAAAAAAATATACATTGCTGGATTTTAATGGAATTAATACCTAGATGGGTATTATTTTTTTGACCAAAAATAGAGATAACAAAAAGAAAGAAAATAAGGAAAAGGGTTTACCAAACAAGGGCAGCTCCAGCATGTTTTTGGGTTGTTTCTTTTGGAGGTATATACACATGAGTGTATATATGTATATACACTGAAATGGGTGTATATACGTATGTACATTCATGGGTATATTGCTCATTTTGTTCTTAAATCTTTATTTTGTTATTCAAGCCCTCCAAGCTCCATACCTACATTAGAAATGAACAAAACTCTTGAAGAAAACTTTCATTAGGGTTTGGGGTTGAGAGAGGAGGAGTTTTGGGAGGGAGAATAAGAAAATGAGAGACTTTTTGGAAGTTGTCTTTTTTCTACCTAACCCTAATTTCGAATTAGGGTTAGGATGAAAGTCAACTCTGATTTAAAAATTCTTTCTTCCCTCTTTTTCTTTAATAGGTATAATAAAGATGTTTTGGTTGAGTTTATTTTCTAACTTCTAATTTATGTTTTCCTATGGGGTTTATTTTTTTTGGAGTTTTTCTTTGGGATTCATTTATTTATTTGTGGAAGAATGAACCCATTAAACGAATTAAGGATTATTTATTCTTAACAATGTTCTAAGTTTTGTTGAGGCATTAAATTGTAATGGTGTATTATTTAATGTTATTGATTTATCCTTATTTAAATAAAATTTATGGGATCTAATTAATTAATGACTTTTGGAGAATTGTTAATAATCTTGTTGTGATTAATAAAATAACTTTTTTTATCTAGAGAATTTTAAACCCATAGATATTTACTACTAAAAATAATAGTTGAAATTTTATTGGACTATAAGGGGTATTTAAAGTATGATTAATCCTAGACCTATGTTAAGGAACATTGGGTGAAATTGACTGTAATAAAATTAATAGAGTTAATTAAATTATTTAATTTGCAATGAAGGAAACATGTCGTAGGGAATTATATTTAATTTAGATTAATTTTTAATTATTATTTAATATTTTAAGTAACACTTTCTTAATTATAGTTTAATTTAATATGTTAATCACTTATTTTAATCTTAGATAGATCTAAAGTTTAAAGGAAAGATTTTTAATCCATTAATTATATTAATGTACTTGCAATTAGAGAATGAACATTTAAATGGATTAAGATTAAGATTAAGTTAGTTAACCCCAAAAATTGTTTGGTAGTTCATCATGCAAGGGGTGAACGTAATTGATAACCCCTCACCATGTTTCCCCACAATCAAAAGTAAACTTGCTTTCTTAGATTTAACCGTTCAACTTAAGTCAACTTTTAACCTTAAAACTTTAACTTATAACCTTTAAAAAAAAGAAAATTGGTGTGTTTTTGCTCATAGAAATATGGGCATGAAAAATCACTTTAATGGAGAACAAAATAAAAGAGGGGGATGTGGTGAAAGGTGGTAACATGCTTAAGAAAGTTGATAAAATGGAGAAAATAATTGAGCGGCTAGAGAAAATGATGGGTAACATCGTTGAGCAGAGTTTCATCTTTCTCAAGGCCTTGGGTAAGCATTTCATGATACTAGTGGACAAGAAGGAGTAGGGAAAAGGGGAGCAGGTGCTTGTGGAGGTTAAGGAGGATCACGGACCCAGTAAAAGGACCAGATCAAGCTTCAAAAAGCTGGAGGATCATAAGAACAAAGATATTGAGGAACTCAAAGTTTCCTCAGCTAATATGTAGATGTTGGCTAAACAAGTGGCTAAACTAATGAAGAATATATAGCCAGTTGTCTGTTGTCCTATTGTCTTTTTGTTGTCCTTTTTCTCTCTATTTTTCTTTTGATGGACTTGCTAGTTTTTTGGTGTTGTGGCACTATTTCCATTGGAACTTTAATTCTTATTTTGTAATCTCGTTGTAAAAGGTTTTGGTCCTTTCAAAACCTGCTTTTATGTAATCAAAACATTTTGAAGGTAATATTTAAAAACACCACAAAAGATAACCCGGGATTAGGTGTTTGAAGCAAGTTCTTCCTGTAGTAGAAATAAAAGACAAAGAACTATTCGTATTAAGGTTGATCTTACCACTTGTTTGGGTACCTAGAAACACTGACAGTAGAAGGTAAAACATCATTGCTTCTTGTGATATTTCTATCTTGGTAGCAATATCAAAATTTGACTTACTATGGAAAATTTCACCTACTTATCATTGGTTCTCGTTGATATTGAACTAGCATACATATTTAGAATGTTGAATTGACTAGTGTTCTTATATGATACCCTTGTTTATACTCCAACTAGAATCACTCCATACTCACTTGTTTATAGTGTTGATGTTGTCTTTCCAATCAAGTTTAAACTACCATCTCTATATATCTCCCAAAGGACTTCATCCTAGATGAAGACTATTGTGTAGCAAGGCTTACATAGTTGAATCTTCTTAATGAACAACATCAAAAAGCTTATAATCATATTTATATCTATTAGAATAGAATTAATAATTACTATCAGAAGAAATTAAACCCTCGAGAGTTAAAGGTAGGTGATTTGGTCCTTAGAGAGAATCACGTAAATTAGCAATATTGAGACAAGATAGGGAATTTTGAGCCTAACTAGACTAGTCCATATGTCGTTGTTTCTAAATATGGGTAAGGGGCCTACTAGTTATCTACTCTAGAAAAGGAAAGTCCTCATTGATCCCCTTAAGATCCTACATCTCAAGGGGTATTATGCCTAATTTGTGGGAGTGTACCCCACTTTTGAAAAAAATAAAAATAAATAGTCAAGAGAAACAAATTATCCTATGGTAAAAAATACCTCTGGTGGTACCTTGCACAAGTATATGTGGTGAGAACCTTGAAATAGGCACCGCATGTAAGACTAGTTCCATTATCCCTCAGGATCTTTTTCTACTTCCTTGCATGGAATCTATAGTTATCATATTTCTCCATCCTCTCTCTCCATCCATCTAATCACTTTGGATTTCATCCCGCACCCCCATTATTTCCCAAAATTCTTAATGTGCTCAAGTGTTCAATGAGATATCAGTGCAGCTCTAACCTTTATATAGCTCCCACTTTTATCTTGGTCCTTTGTATATAGGTCAGTTCTATCTTGTATATTCCTAGTTTTCTTAGTAATTTTTGTGTTGTTTGAATATACATATCATTCTTGTGTCATCAAAATCATGTCTCATTTAGCTAGTACTTCAAGAACCATCTTAGAGAATCATTGTCATCTAGTATGTCCCAAGTGTCTTTTATCTTCTAATTTAATTAGATATTTATCCCACCATCAATCCATACAAGATGTATCCTTCCTCAAGTTAGACACATTAGGTCCAGTCCATTCGTCATCCCTTTTGGAAAAAGATGTTTGGTACACTCATGTTGTCATTTATTGTTTTAAATTTTTGTTTATATTTATTTGATCACTATTATTTTATTTCTTCATAGTCACCATGATACTTTATATAATGGTGTTCTATGAGTATCTCCTTACACATGTGGTTTTATAGAATTGTACCAACAAAAATCCCTTGGGGTTCTAGTGTGATGTCGGTCTAACCTTTTTCTATTTCTTGCACAAGTCCTACGCAATAGCTATGGCATAACCTTTGGTCCTCATACCCTTCCTAGTTATAAGTGTTAATTATATTTTTACCCATCTTCAAGTTTTCATAAGCTCCATGATCATTTCATTACCATTTAACTTTATTTCACCTATCATCTTCCCCCTACCTATTTCTTTTTCCTAGTCATCCATGATTAAGAATGTGCACATAATTTTAAGTCTTTTATCCCTCTTGGATAGAGTCTTAAGAAATTGAGTCCTAGAGAATTTTTATTTTTACTTAGTTCATTTTCATCACATTATTAGTTAAGTTCATTTGAAAGTTAATTTACATTCATTTGTATTGTAAATTAGGTTGCATTTACATTATCTTGCATTGCATTCTGATTAAGTTCATTTTTATTTGCATTATCATTTCATTCATTTTCATTTTCACATTTCACATCTTGCATTGCATTCTCATTAAGTTCATTTTCATTTTCATGTCATTAAGTTCATTTTCATTGCATTCTCATGAACATTCATTCTTATGGAATTCCTATTAAGATCATTTTCATTTCCACCCTCATTAGGTCATTTTCATTATCATTTTCATTACATTCTGAATAGTACATTTTCATTATCGTTAGTCTATTTGTATTGCATTATCATTCATTCATTTACATTACATTTTGTACCATCCTAAAAAGTTATCACCTATAATTAGATGCTCAATTTAGTTCCATTTTAGCATGTATGGGTTCCAACATTTATTTCACGCTCTCTAATGCTCATCAAACCTTTAAATTAATATTATTATGTCATTTGTTAATTCAAATTCACAAAATATTGTTGTGAGCACTTATTTATAAGAATTCTCTATTATTTCTCCTCTTTAGTTATTTATTAGCTTATATGGGCCCTATGCTATCATTTGTGGTCTTTGTACTTCTTTTAGGCCTCAAAATTAGCTATGCCTCCTAATCTACAATCTATCACATCTCCTTGACCCCTATTTAATTTTTGCACATTTTTTTAAGATATAGGATGTCCAGATGCTTTGTACCCAAATATAGGATAC
The DNA here is from genome assembly GCA_027943335.1 of Chamaecyparis obtusa. Lineage (NCBI taxonomy): Eukaryota > Viridiplantae > Streptophyta > Pinopsida > Cupressales > Cupressaceae > Chamaecyparis > Chamaecyparis obtusa. The sequence goes on from BSBK01000055.1 coordinate 483,233, forward strand.
CCAAATTCCCTAGAACCCCATTAAGGGGCCTAAATTTGAATCAAGACCCCATTTCAATCTTTTGGTGGGAAAATAGATCTTGTGGTTGGCCTAACTTAATTTTGAATCCCAAAATACATGAGAGTTATATAAACACCTTGTTTCTCCTCATTTTGCATATCAAATCTACACTCAAGCATTTGGAAATCAAGTGAATTAAATATTTGATGGAAATCATCAATGATTTACCATTTCTTCAAGAATCCAAGTCTTCAAGTCTTCATTCTTCTCCTTCATCAATGATTATGGAAAAATATAATATTCATGGTGTAAAATATTATCTTCCATGATTTTCTTTGAGGTTTTGTGTGGAGAAAAAAGGCTATTTCATTAACACTTGTGATTACATCAAAAGAAGCACTGAATCATCAAGGTATGAGGTAACTTACAATTTAGATGAGGCTTCTATTTCATATAAGAAATCTTTCCTTTCCGCAATTTCATTAAATTTTAAGGTTGAGTCCTAAATAAGGATTGGACCAAGACAAACTCATTTCAACCCACCCTTTTCCCAATTTCTCTATGTGCAATAATAGGTGGCATGACTATGAGAACTATATATTTTGGAAAGGTCGGGACTTGTCGGGTCTGCTATCAAAATTATAAACAAAGTTCTAGGGTACAGGGTGACTCAAATGCCTTATTCCTAGGTACAGAATATCCTAGATTACCTATACAAAAAAGAACCAACTCAAATTCAAATCATAGGTTTCTATAGATCTTTGCTTTCCATTTCAAGTCATTTCAGGTAGTTTAATATTTTTTCTCAATTTGTTTTTTGCAAAAATAGTTGCATTGCCTTATTTATCCTTCTATTTCACATTGTCATATTAAATCCCCCTAAATCCAATCAATCATTTCCAAATACATTATCAATAAAGGACCATTGACCCATTCAACACTAGTGAGATACTTTATCCTATTGGGTCATCTTCTTCTGATTGTGCATTAGGGAATTGGATCTACCCTTTCCTTCCCATTTAATATTGTCTATTTTTGTGAACCCGAATCATAGTTTTTTCTACTTGTGATTTTGTGTTTAGATCTTATTTGCATTCATTTCATTATTTCATTTTATGCATTCATTAATAAAATAAAGGACATTAAAAATTGCATATTGTTGTCTATCATTTGATGCATTTAGAGACCTAGTTTATTCTTGCAAATTTATTTCCATATGTTTAAAATAATAAAAATTAAAAAACATTTCATTTCATGCATTATTGTTAGAAATTATTTCATTTATGTTGTTTCATTTCATATAGATCATTTCCTTCCTTATTTATGCACTTGTATTGGAAAAGATATAAAAATACATACATTAAATACACATATGGTTTGTTTATAATAAATATTTTCTATAGATTTATTTTATTTTTCTATCCTAAGGACCCTCCTTATGATGACATATTGAGGCAAGACAATAATACTTATCACAATGATCTCCCTATTTGGGATATACCATTAGAAGATGATGTTAACTATTCTCATGTTATGCAACTCCCCATGAGGTTACCTCAGTGAAATACATTGATAATATAGAAAAAAAATGGTATAATTGTTTGATCCCTTTAGGATACTTTACATTTTATTCATCCCAATGATTTTCCCTTTACAAATGAAGCGTTAAAATTAATGATCCTTTTCCTAATATGTACCTCCTTTGTGAGGATATTTTAGAGAAAGAGGAGGATATTATAAATACCTTTCTTAATATCACCTTAACTTCATTAAATGGCATCCATTTTAGATGAAGCATTGATGGAAGTCCCTAATCCCCATTCTAAAGATTTTCCTACTCCTAAGGATACATTGGAAGAAGAGGATAATATCCTTACCACTTTCCTTGATTCTCTCCCTTCTAATGATCCTAATCATGTCAATGTTTTCAATGTTTTGGGTAGTGAAAATCTCAAGATTATTGTTCATCTTCGTCAAGATACCCATATACCTCAAAATAAACCTATCATTATGATAAAAGGTGCTCAACAACCTAACTATCATGCTATTTATCATACATATAACAAAATAAATAATATAAAACCTACCAATTCAGTTGTTCCTCCTTCTCTTCTCTCTTCTCAACCAATGCTTTCTCTTCCATCTTGTCTTTCTCAAAATATTGAAAATAATATGATTTAGTAAATTAACTGCATACTACTCTTGCCAAGATATGCCTTTGGGAGCTTCTTCAAACCTCATCTACATACCATGAAGTGTTACAAAAATCCCTAAGAAACATGTTTGTTTAATCTCCTATGAAAACCAATAAAACGTCCATATTGGAATATATGAATGCAATCAACACCCAGGCTAAGATTTTCTTTTCTCGAGATGAGTTGCCTTCTAAAGAGATTCAAGAACATAATGACTCACTTATGGTTTCTATCATCATCAATGGTAATCTCATTCAAAGATATTTAATTTGTCATAGATATGGTCTTAATGTGTGTAGCATTGATTTTTTGTATAAAATTAAGGTGGATATTTCATTAATCAAACTTGATTTTAAACCTATATGTGTCTTGACAATGTCACTAAAAAAACCTTGGTCATTATACCTAACTTTACCTATGAAGTTGGTTTTGTCACTTTACCTACTCCTATTTATGTCATTCTAAGTGCTCTTATTATAATATTCTCATAGGAAAGCCATGGTTACATTCCATGCCATACTTCCTTCAAAACTTCATTACAAAGTGAAGTTCATCTCTAACAACATCATGTATACCCTTTTTGTTGATGATTTAAGTTCTAAATTTTATTACAAACTAAATCTGATTCTCCATTCATTCCTACACCATTTTAATAAAATATAACTTCTCCTAAATATACTCCTCCTTGAAGTACCCATTTCGAAGATGATTCAAGAACATTAGACTGTATACCATCTTTAATGGGAAAATACAAAGTTCCTAATTTTAACACAAGACCCTTTATAGGGCCTAGTGTGTCATTTATTCAACCCCCATTTTACTAACATTTCAACTACTAATATTCAACATGGTTTAGGGTGCATGAAAAAAAGTGTCAAGACTCATAAAAGACCTACCTCACACTTGCCTCTACAAGGGTTTGGTTTCCAACATACTCATTTGTCTACATCTCTTCCCTTATCATCTAACATTTCTTTTATACCTATCTTTAATCAAGAAATCATTTTTCGTAACCTTCTTTGTACTAAATTGATTACTCGATCTAAACAGAAAAACAAATATAGCCAAAACCTTATGAATCTTCCTTTTCTCACAGATCATCAATATCATGACCATTATAGTAATGAATGTCAAGATTTGTGTTACAAAATTTAGAAACTCATTGATTATGACATTATTTACATTTAACAGATCCTAATGAATTATTTTTCAATTATGATCAATTACCTTAAATAACATGTAAGTTCCTATTATGTTTCTCCACACGATGTGACATTGTTAGCCTATCCCTTATGGGATCATTGTCATTCATGGTGGTATAATTTCAGGTGTGATCATACTTTGTGAGGAACATAATAGTCCCCCTTAATCTTTAATCTTGTTTGTGCTCTTGGGGGGCAAGGAAAGCATTTCAATCTCTTATCCTTTTTAAGGATATTCTTTTCCCCTTAGTTTTGTGGCATTTTATTATTATGTAATGTATTTTCTTACATAGAATTATTTCTTTTAATTATAAATTATCTCTTATGCAAGAAGAGTATACCCTTGACCACAAGCTCTTATTTGTTTGTGATTATATCTCAAAATAAACAAATCCCTTACTTGGGTTCTAGAAGTGTTTCATCCTTCCTTATGAATCCCTTTATATAGCAATGGGGAAGGTGTGAATTATTTTTCTCTTTCCCCTTCTTCAGATATTATTTTTTTCTCAAGACTTCTTCACCTGCATTCAAAATCCTTCAAAAGGATCCCTTTACACTTGTTGCAT